>JBBDGP010001384.1:855000-1236637 GCA_037952835.1 Lithobates septentrionalis | reverse complement strand
TCTCTCTCTGTGCAGGCAGTGTGAAGCGGTCTCTCTCTCTGTGCAGGCAGTGTGAAGCGCTCTCTCTGTGCAGGCAGTGTGAAGCGGTCTCTCTCTCTGTGCAGGCAGTGCAAAGCGATCTCTCTCTCTCTCTGTGCAGGCAGTGTGAAGCGCTCTCTCTGTGCAGGCAGTGTGAAGCGCTCTCTCTGTGCAGGCAATGTGAAGCGCTCTCTCTGTGCAGGCAATGTGAAGCGCTCTCTCTGTGCAGGCAGTGTGAAGCGGTCTCTCTCTCTGTGCAGGCAGTGCGAAGCGATCTCTCTCTCTCTCTGTACAGGCAGTGTGAAGTGGTCTCACTCTCTGTGCAGGCAGTGTGAAGCGGCTTTGTACGTAGGGGCACAGTCATGGAGGAGCAAAAAAGTGTCTTCGCCAAACTGTTACCACAATGTTGAAACAGCACAATTGTCTATAATGTCTTCGTATGCAGTAGTATTAACAATAAACTAAACTAAAAACCTTTTAATTAATTTGAAGTTGAGAAGTCATTTGGAGGGGGGTACATTTGCTATACAATGATCAGCCATAAATGTATGACCACCCATCTAATATCGAATAGGTTCCCCTTTTGCTGCCAAAACAGCCCTGACCTGTCTCAGCATAAAGGCCACTAGACCTTTGAAGGTATGTTGTGGTATTTGGCACCAAGCCATCACTAGCAGATCCTTTAAGCCCTGTAAGTTGTGAGTTGGGGCCTCCATGGATGACTTGTTTTCCCAGCACATCCCGCAGATGCTTGATTGGATTGAGAGCTGGATAATTTGGAGGCCAAGTCATCATTTGGAACTCATTGTTGTGTTCCTCAAACTATTATTGAACCATTTTTGCAGTGTGGCAGGGCACATTATCCTGCTGAAAGAGGCCACTGCCTTCAGGGAATACCATTTCCATGAAGGGGTGTACTTGGTCACTAACAATGTTTAGGAAGGTGCCACATAAATGGCAGGGCCCAAGGTTTCCCAGCAGAACATTACCCAAAGCATCACACTGCCTCCGCTGGCTTGCCTTCTTCCCATACTGCATCCTGGTGCCATCTCTTCCCCAGGTAAGTGAAACACACCTGGCCATCCGCATGATGTAAAAGAAAACATCATTGCCCAGTGCTCCAGTTCTGATGCTTACATGCCCATTGTAGGCGCTTTTGCTTGTGGATGGCATGGGCACCCTGACTGGTCTGCTGCCATGCAACCCCATACACAACAAACTGATGCCCATTTTTCCCTTTTTTCAACACATCAACTTCAGGGATTACATGTTCACTTGCTGCCTAATATATCCCACTGACTTTCATATGCCATTGTAATGAGATATTTACTGCTATTCCCTTAACTTGTCTGTAATTGTAAATTTATAGCTGATTAGTGTATAGTGTAGATGTGATGGCCAGTTGTACCCAAACTTTTTGGCAAAGAGTGTATATAAATTAGTCCTTTGTACATGTATGAAAAGATATATATATATATAGAGGCATCAAACACACACTTCAACGTAATAGGGCTTTTACAGTAAGTCAATAGTTTAAAGTCAACAAAACATTTGCTCATCTGAGCCACTAAACTCATGCATTGGGATCAGCAACACATACAGTGATGTCATCAACCAAATATGATCATGTCCATATATGGCCAAGGACATCACATGAGAGACCTCGGACCCTTTGTATATATCAGCTGTCATCTGCTGGAGCAGAAGTGAATGAGCAGGATAAGACCTTGTTGGTGCACATCTGGTTATTTCTGTTTGACATGGACCTACTGTACATCACTGAACAACATGATGGATGTGTATTGTGTGACATTTTTTGAGTTCGGGTACTATGTACCCCTTATTCATTCACATAGGGGTTGGCAGTATCTGGGGACCTCTTTATTGGTAAAAGGGTCTTCCAGATTCCAATAAGCCCCCTGCCTACAGACCCCCACAATCAACAAGCCAGAGTTGCGCAGAAGAAGCCCTTGTCCTCATCAAGATGGGGACAAGGTGCTTGCCAGGGGGGCACCCCCACCATGTTGAGGTCATGTAACCTAAAAAAAATTGAGAAGGGGCACACGCTTGTCCCTCCCACTTTCCTGGCCAGCCAGGCGGTATGCTCAGATAAGTGTCTTTTTTTGTAGGGGGACCTCATGCTGTTTTTTTTTTGGCATGGTGTCCCCCCTAAAATTCAAGCCTAAATGAACTGATATGAATTATGGGGGACTCCCCATGCTGCTTTTTTTTGTGGGTGTCCACCATTAACATATATACCAGACCCTCATCTAGGATAAGGGTCTAGTATACAGTAGATGAATGGAATCCCTGACCATCTTGTATACAAACAGTCATTTTGCTGGCAATTTAAACACACTTTTTTGGTGTTGCTATAGTACAGGGGCATTAAATTAAAATTCACGAAGGTCCAGTCAGTAAAATTTTCTTCCAGCAGAGGTCTGAATTATATGTTTGACTCTCAATGGCACCTCTGCGCAATGGCAAATGTGGAGTGTTTTTGCCAGTGACACACTGCATGGTGACACAGTACCATGCAGCTCGGTATGGCACAATTTAACCACTTGCTTACTGGGCACTTTAACCCCCTTCCTGCCCAGACCAATTTTCAGCTTTCAGCGCTCTCACACTTTGAATTGCGCGGTCATGCAATACTTTACCCAAATTACATTTTTATACTTTTTTTCCCCCATAAATAGAGCTTTCTTTTGGTGGTCTTTAATCACTGCTGGGTTTTTTAATTTTTGTTAAAAAAACGAAAAAAGACTGAAAATTAAAAAAAAACCCAAAACAGTTTTATATTTTGTTATAAAATTTTGCAAACAGGTAATTTTTCTAGGCAGCCACGGCACTGATGGACACTGATAGGTGGCACTGGTGGGCACTGATGAGGCAGCACTGGTGGGCACTGATAGGTGGCACTAGTGGGCACTGAGAGGTGGCACTGATGAGTGGCACTGATGGACGGCACTGAATGGCACTGATAGGTGGCACTGATGGGTGGCAGCGATGGGCACTGGTAGGTGATGCTGATAGGCAGCACTGCTAGGTGGCACTGATGATGAGGCACTGATTGGCACCACTGGTGGGCATTGATAGGTGGCACTGATATGCACTGGCAGGTGGCACTGGAGGGCACAGATGAGGTGGCTGTGGCTCTCCCTCTTCGGGACCGATGGCCCTTTCACAGAAGCCGGTGATCGACTTTTTTTTCTCTTCACGCTGTCAGCGTGAGGAGAAAAAAAAACAATTACCGATCTTCTGTTTACATCACATGATCAGCTATCATTGGCTGACAGCTGATCACATAGTAGTGGCCCAGGGGGCGCACAGGCAGCTCATGCACGGGAGGACATCATATGATGGCATTCCGGCAATGTAGGTCTGCGCTGCAACTGTCATTCAGGCTATAGCGCGGATGTGAGGAGGTTAAAAAAAAGGGTCAGGGACTTATTTTTCAGTTTCTGCTTTAAAAAATTGTCCGCCTACACAGAGAACGGTGTACGCAATGGTGTGAACCTAGCCTCAGATCCTTTACACCACAATCCTTTTATTACATCAGTATTCTAAGTCCCACTGCATATCACCCCCCCTTCTTATTATAGTCATCAGCCCCCTTCACATTCTTGTCCTCGGCTCCCCTTTATATTACCCCCCTATTTCAAATTGCAGTTCCCAGCCCCCTTCATATCGCCCCCTCTTCACATTCCAGTCCTCACCCCCTTTGAACTACCCCTCCTTCACATAACTGTCCTCACCCCCTTTATAGCACCCCCCTTCACATTCTTGTCCTCATCCCTTTATAGCACCCCCTTCACATAACTGTCCTCAACCACTTTATATCACCCCCTTCACATAACTGTCCTCAACCCCTTTATAGCACCCCCCTTCACATAACCATCTTCAACCCCTTTAAAGAACCCCCCTTTGCATTCCTGTGCTCACCCCCTTTATAGCACCCCCCTCACATTCTTGTCCTCACCTCTTCATAGCACCCCCTTCACATAACTGTCCACACCTCCTCTTCACATTGCAGCCCCCCGCCCCCCTTTTATATCACCCTCCACTTCCTTCACATTACAGTTTCTGACACCCCTTTACATCACCCCCTGCTTCCTCCATCCTTCATAACATTAACAGAGCCCTCTTCCCTGTCCTACCTTACACAAGGCAGAGAGTGGGAGGCACAGCAGGTGACATCTGAAGCAGCTGACATCGGAAATGCAGCAAAGCGATGGATGGAAGGCGGTAGCTGCCCCAGGTAACTAACTGGTTGCTGGAATGCAGGGAAGCCCTAGCAACCAATTAGTTAACTAGGCCAGCTCCCACCCTCCGTTCATTGCTTGTGATGCTCTTCTGATGTCAGCTCTGCAAAGACAACAGAGCTAGCTGCGGCTGAGGGAAAAAATCAGGTCCGGATGGGACATTGACTCAGTCCGGACTTAGAACACGGTCCGCCATTTAGTGATGCCTGCTATAGTCAGTTGTATACTTTACACCACAGATACACTAGGGTCATCTAACTCTTAAACTTAATTGAACACCATAAACACTTGTTTCTTTTATTTCTCATAAAACTTTATATACAGTAGATATCTGAGTGTCTTTAGAAAGCTTGATTTTGATTGTGTTGAATTTTTGTTTATTCACATGCAGAAAAAAATATATTCTCAATTCCTTTTTGTGGTGTTGTCACACCAGGGTGGCTGTCAAATGCATACAAAAACACAAGTTATAATAACTATACTGTACATGCAGGTGAGAATAAACAATTACAAAGATAAAACCTTAAAAATGAGTCTTGGTTGCCTTTTGGATTTTTTAAGTCAATTGGAAAATAGTAAGCTGAATGGCAGTTTGTATATTCCCCTCCTATACATCTCTTTTTCTTTGTTTGCCAATAACACATTCTCTGGAGTTCCAGGCTGGTCTCCACAATATAAAAATACAGATAATTAGTGCCCAAGTTGATGACTGGATGGCAAAGATTTGTAAACTAATGCTGGCCATACACTATACGAAAAATCGGCCGAAAAATCGTTCGTATGGACACTTCGTTCGTTTTTCGGCAAGTTAGTGGGTACAAATCGATAATCGTTTGTGACGTTTTTGTGGGAAAAAAACGAACGGCATGTTTGAAAAATTTCTGCCGAACGTACGATAAATTGCAAGGTTAATATGTTTCCCGTCCGAACTGCCTGCACTAGGTATATGTAAAAAAAGGAACAAAAAATTATTTATTCATGTCCACTGAACAGATTATCGGTCATTATATGATGGCACGATCGTTTGCGGTCACGGTCGAACGTTCGTTTTTCGAAAAGGGGTTCGGCCGATTTTCTGTATAGTGTATGGCCAGCTTTACAGTATATTTCCCTGAAGAACTGAGGTAGGCTGGAATGAAGGAGACCCAGACACTAAGGAAGGCTAACATGCTGAAGGTAATTAACCTCCCTGGCGGTATGATTATTTCGGATTTTAGGTGCTGAAAGCGTTACATTTTGCATGGAAATTTGGCGTTTTATATTGTAGACCTGTAATTCTTAGCAATAACACACTTAAATCTGTCCAAACAAGAGTCTAGTAGATATCCCGGGTATGATGAAGTTTGAAACACAAAAACATAAATCATAATATAATAAATAAATATAAATAATTTAAAAAATAATAATATAATAATAATAAAATAAATTTCCCCCCAATTCACTATCGCTCAATTTTGCAAGTGTTCTAATTTACTATCGCTGTTTTCTAGCTGGTCTAAAGCCACTTTTGATGTAAAGGGACACTTTTTGGTTGCTATGGACAATCTCCAGTTTCCAGGCAGAAAGAACAGTATATATAACATAAAACTGCATACAGGGCATGGGCCAAAGCACTGGGGACAAAAGGGATGTGAAATAATTTCATACAGTACTGTAATCTGTACTGTATGTGTTATAGTTTGTACAGTTTGTACATTTTTTTGAATTTGCCGCCATGCTCCGCCCCTGTGCATCGCGACGCTTGCAGGGAACGGAGCCTGGCACGGAGAGGCTTCGGAGGAGACAGAGCCCGTAGACACAGCGGGGGACATCGCAGGATCCTGGGGACAAGGTGAGTAACGCTGCACCAGGAACCTGCAATGTAATCCCGAGTGTGGTTCAGGGTTACCGCTAATGGGACTGAAATTTAACCCCGAACCACACTCGGGAATACCGTCAGAGAGGCTACCTTGGCTTAATCGAAAGTGTTCAGGAGGCTCCTGGCCAAGAAAGCAACAATAAAACTCTTGGTGGCCAAGAAAAAAAGGTAACCCAACATGGTCCAAAAGGCAGCAGTAGAGTTTTCATTACATTCAACAATAATTGCTCCAAGTTTTTCTCGAAGGTTGTACTGAGAGTATGGTTGGCTAAGGGCTAGCCAAGAGACACACAATATGAACTGTTATGCCCCGTACACACGATCGGACATTCCGACAACAAAATCCATGTTTTTTTTCCGACGGATGTTGGCTCAAACTTGTCTTGCATACACACGGTCACACAAAGTTGGTCGGAAATTGCTAACGTCAAGAACACGGTGACGTACAACACGTACGACGAGCCGAGAAAAATTAAGTTCAATAGCCAGTGCGGCTCTTCTGCTTGATTCTGAGCCTGCGTGGCACTTTGTGCGTCGGAATTGTGTACACACGTTCGGAATTTCCAACAACGGATTTTGTTAGATCTCAAATTCTGTGCGACGGAAATTCTGATGGAAACTGTCCGATAGAGTCTACACACGGTCGGAATTTCCGACAAAAGGCTCCCATCGAACATTTTCCGTCGGAAGATCCGACCGTGTGTACGTAGCATAAGAGTGAGCAGAGAAAAACTATGATTTACGTCACTTGAGGCTTGGTCCACTTACTCAGTCTACTGGCTGGTTTGGTTGCAGTAAAAGCAAAAATAACTGTTATAGTTTTTGCCAGGATACACGAAATACAGAGGGTAAAGACCATACCAAAGGTAGTTTGTCTCTTGAAGCAGCTGTCATTTCTTGGATAACCAATAAATGCCAAAGAGCAGAGAAAGCAAAGGGAGAGAGATGCTAGAAAAAGACAACTTAGAAAGTAGTTGTTGGCCTTAATAATAGGGGAGGTCCTATGTAGGCTGAAAAGCCGCAGAATACCAACAGGAACCAGGAAAGACCCGACACTGATAAATGCCAACTCAGCTCCCAGTGGATTTTCATATGAAAGATACTCTATGTTCTTCAAGAGACATGTTGACCTATCAGAATTTGGCCATTGGTCCCATGGACATTTTAAACAATCAAGAGAATCTTATACTTTGGTGGCAATTTACTGAAGGCAAAAAGGATTGTTCAAGTTGCAAGGGAAGTTGAACTTTACAAGAGAATTTGACTCAGAGCTTAGCGAATGAGGTGGAGCTCTGCTGGCTTCCATCATCCAATCATGTGCAAGCAAAAAATCTGTTTTTGTTTTGTTTTCTTTGCATGAAAATGAGTACTCTTGGTAAAATGAAACTTCACCACATTCACTACGCTCTGTGGAAAATTCACTTGCAAAGTTCAACTTCCCTTGCAAAGTGAACAGCCTATTTGCCTTTAGTAAATTAAAGTGGTTCTAAAGGCAGAATGTTTTTTTACCTTAATGCATCCTAATGTATTCTTTAACAAAATCCATCAGATCCCTGCTGTCAGGGTGGAGCTCTTGTTTACATTGAAGGAGCTACGTCCTGTGTGTCTCCTCGGCGATCAGCGGGTGCCGGAGGACATCTATTGGCCGGCACCCGCTGATTGGCTTCTGCTGTGGGGAGTCACAGCAGAAACGCCGCGTCGGCTGCACGCACGCAAACGCCCCCCGCCACCCAGAAGTGCAGAATCACACATATGTACATGATTCTGCACAGCGTGCCCAACCTGTTGCAGTAAATCTGCTATGGGGCAGTCGGCAAGTGGATGTACTACTAGGTGTTAATGTGCACTGCCAAAAAATCTTTACGTTTTCGTTTTCATTTCATTCGAGTTTTTTTTCTTCCATTTTTTTGGGTCAGTCCTTATGATCGCAATTCGTAAATTAGAAAAATCTTAAATTCGTAAATAAGAAAGAAAATCTGAAAATTCGAAAGAATAATTAACTAATGATAACTAACTATTATATTATAGGAATGGAATTTCCTTTCAAATTTGGCTGTTTATCCGAAGTTACAAATTGTCCAAAATAACGAATGCCGCATCTAAACAAATGGAACGGAACGAATTAATAACATATAATAATAATAATAATAAAATGTTTTTATTATTATTATTGTTATTTATTGTTATTAATTTGTTACGTTCCATTCGTTTAGATACGGCATTCGTTTATTTGGATAATTTGTAACTTCGGATAAATTCGTATTCGTTACATTCACTAACAGACAAATTTGAATGGAAATTCTAATACCTATAATTTAATAGTTAGTAATAGTTAAGTTATTATTAGTTATTATTTCAGATTTCCGGATCTTCGAATTTCCAATGTCTGAATTTACGAAATTCCGAATTTACGAATTTTCGATTTTACGAATTTTCAAATATTCGAATTTATGAATGTTCAGAAAAACTCATTAAATGGGTTTTTGTTAATTAGGATGTTTTCGAATAAACAAATTTGTCAAAATTCGTTAAAAAACGAATTTGGAACAAAACAAATTGCACATGTCTACTACCAGGCCATTAAGGCCGGGTTCACATTTGTGCGCATCCAATTTGCATGACATGTGAATGTAACTGGTTCTCAATGGAGCCAGTTCACACATGTCTGGGGGGGGGGGGGGGGCTGCAGTGTGGTTTCCAAAAGAGTCCAGTGCGTTTTTGGGCCCAGTTCAGGTGCGAATTCAGGCAAAAATTCGGACCTGAATTTCACCTGAATCGGTGAACAGAAACGCACTGGGCCCTGGGCTGAAAACCGTGGCCGCACATATGTGAACAGGCCTTTTAAGAAGTTTAGGATGCCGGGAGGTGGGGCGGTGGGGCTTAAGATCACGTGATCACCATGATTGGCTGTCACGCCAGTCACTTCATCCGAAAACTTCTGATCGCAAGCAGTGATCGGGAGCTTTCAGTTAGGCGCCAGTAACTGTTCCAGGAGCATGAAGGACGCGAGCTCATAGCACAGCTGTATTGACTGCAATTACAGCAAATATGTGGCTTCCCGGCTCCAAGGACCAGATGCCGAGAGGCCGCATATTTGCATGCAGCCAGTGGAAAGGTGTTAATTCCTGCTAGATGACTTCAGGCTGGCCCCTTTTGCAGGTATAGCTACCCTGTTTCCCCGAAAATAAGACCTAGCGTGATTGTCGGTGATGGCTGCAATATAAGCCCTACCCCCCAATTAAGCCCTACCCTGTTTCCCCAAAAATAAGCCCTACCCTGAAAATAAGACCTACAAGGACTTTAACTAGGGCTTATTTGGGGGGTAGGACTTATATTGCAGCCATCACCGACAATCACGCTAGGTCTTATTTTCGGGGAAACAGGGTATGTAAAACATAAAAAAGTTGGGGTGATTGGCAATACCTTCCTAGCTGTCACGTGGGGGTGAGTAAAGCAAGTGTATATAAATGAATATAACTGCCTATAGGCAAAAGAAAAAAGAAAATAAGTTATCCCCAATAGTGCAAGCAGCATACAATCAAATCAGTATAGTGACATAAGAGCAAACAATGGTAATAGATACCATGTGGGCCTATACTTATGCAAAATGAGGTATATTAGTGAAATATAATCAAGGTGATGTAGTTCACAATATAAAAGCCTGAGGTCATCAAAAAGCTTTCATAAAAATAGTCTCAGAAAAATATATATATCACACACAAAAATTATATATAAAAAATAAATGAAACAAATCACAGATATAGCAAAGTCCCAAAATCATATAAAAAAAACATAAAAAGCGTGGTAAAAAAGAAAAAAGAAAAAGAAATATATTAGTGCAAAAAAGTTTATATGTGGCCAAAATGGCCAAATGTCCAAAAGCATTCAAGTGACTCTTGTGTTCAGCAAAAACGAGTGACTCATGTGCTCCCCCTAGTGGGTCCCCACTCACCAGCTCCTTGTACCCCTACAGGGGTAATAGGCATATAGGGTAGCTTTGGATGGTGTCCCCTGGTGGCTCCGCTCGCGGTCCGCCTGCAGCTTGTGATGATCTGCAGGGCCTCTGCAGCTCTGTCCAACCCGTCAGGGCATCCAGAGGGATTTCACCGGTCACTTATTCCACACAGTTTGTCAGGGATGGGTCCAACCGTAGGGAGGAGGTATCCATTGGGTGTGGTGCTGAGACAGCCTGGGTAACAAAGATCAGGATCCCTCTAGAGATGAACACATGGAGACAGACACGGAGGAGACTCTACGAATATTAATTTAAGTTTGTCTGCTGGCTTCCATCATCCAATCATGTGCAAGCAAAAATTCTGTTTTTGTTTTGTTTTCTTTGCATAAAAATGAGTACTCTTGGTAAAATGAAACTTCACCACATTCACTACGCTCTGTGGAAAATTCACTTGCAAAGTTCAACTTCCCTTGCAAAGTGAACAGCCTATTTGCCTTTAGTAAATTAAAGTGGTTCTAAAGGCAGAATGTTTTTTTACCTTAATGCATCCTAATGTATTCTTTAACAAAATCCATCAGATCCCTGCTGTCAGGGTGGAGCTCTTGTTTACATTGAAAGAGCTACGTCCTGTGTGCCTCCTCGGCGATCAGCGGGTGCCGGAGGACATCTATTGGCCGGCATCCGCTGATTGGCTTCTGCTGTGAGAAGTCACAGCAGTAACGCCGCGTCGGCTGCACGCACGCACGCGCCCCCCCGCCACCCAGAAGTGCAGAATCACACATATGTACATGATTCTGCACAGCGTGCCCAACCTGTAGCAGTAAATCTGCTATGGGGCGGTCCGCAAGTGGATGTACTACTAGGTGTACATGTGCACTGCCGAAAAATTTGTACGTTTTCGTTTTAACCACTTGAGCCCCGGACCATTATGCTGCCTAAGGACCAGAGGTCTTTTTCCAATTTGGCACTGCGTCGCTTTAACTGCTAATTGCGCGGTCATGCAATGCTGTACCCAAACGAAATTTGCGTCCTTTTCTTCCCACAAATAGAGCTTTCTTTTGATGGTATTTGATCACCTCTGCGGTTTTTATTTTTTGCGCTATAAATGGAAAAAGACCGAAAATTTTGAAAAAAAATGATATTTCCTACTTTTTGTTATAAAAAAAATCCAATAAACTCAATTTTAGTCATACATTTAGGCCAAAATGTATTCGGCCACATGTTTTTGGTAAAAAAAATGTCAATAAGCGTATATTTATTGGTTTGCGCAAAAGTTATAGCGTCTACAAACTAGGGTACATTTTCTGTAATTTACACAGCTTTTAGTTTATGACTGCCTATGTCATTTCTTGAGGTGCTAAAATGGCAGGGCAGTACAAAACCCCCCCAAATGACCCCATTTTGGAAAGTAGACACCCCAAGGAAATTGCTGAGAGGCATGTTGAACCCATTGAATATTTTTTTTTTTTTGTCCCAAGTGATTGAATAATAACAAAAAAAAAAAAATATATTTACAAAATATTTAGGCCATGGGCCTATGTGGAATTGCACCCCAAAATACATTCTGCTGCTTCTCCTGAATATGGGGATACCACATGTGTGGGACTTTTTGGGAGCCTAGCCGCGTACGGGGCCCCGAAATCCAATCACCGCCTTCAGGATTTCTAAGGGTGTAAATTTATGATTTCACTCTTTACTGCCTATCACAGTTTCGGAGGCCATGGAATGCCCAGGTGGCACAAACCCCCCCCAAATGACCCCATTTTGGAAAGTAGACACCCCAAGCTATTTGCTGAGAGGCATATTGAGTCCATGGAATATTTTATATTTTGACACAAGTTGCGGGAAAGTGACACATTTTTTTTTTTTTTTGCACAAAGTTGTCACTAAATGATATATTGCTCACACAGGCCATGGGCATATGTGGAATTGCACCCCAAAATACATTTAGCTACTTCTCCTGAGTACGGGGATACCACATGTGTGGGACTTTTTGGGAGCCTAGCCGTGTACAGGACCCCGAAAACCAATCACCGCCTTCAGGATTTCTAAGGGTGAAAATTTTTGATTTCACTCTTCACTGCCTATCACAGTTTCGGAGGCCATGGAATGCCCAGGTGGCACAAACCCCCCCCCAAATGACCCCATTTTGGAAAGTAGACACCCCAAGCTATTTGCTGAGAGGCATGGTGAGTATTTTGCAGCTCTCATTTGTTTTTGAAAATGAAGAAAGACAAGAAAAAACTTTTTTTTTTTTTTCTTTTTTCAATTTTCAAAACTTTGTGACAAAAAGTGAGGTCTGCAAAATACTCACTATACCTCTCATCAAATAGCTTGGGGTGTCTACTTTCCAAAATGGGGTCATTTGGGGGGGGTTTGTGCCACCTGGGCATTCCATGGTCTCCGAAACTGTGATAAGCAGTCAAGAGAGAAATCAAAAATTCACGCCCTTAGAAAGCCTGAAGGCGGTGCTTGGTTTTCGGGGTTCCGTACGCGGCTAGGCTCCCAAAAAGTCTCACACATGTGGTATCCCCGTACTCAGGAGAAGCAGCAGAATGTATTTTGGGGTGTAATTTCACATATTCCCATGGCATGTTTGAGCAATATATCATTTAGTGACAATTTTGTGCAAAAAAAAAAAAAAATTGTCTCTTTCCCGCAACTTGTGTCGCAATATAAAATATTCCATGGACTCGACATGCCTCTCAGCAAATAGCTTGGGGTGTCTACTTTCCAAAATGGGGTCATTTGGGGGAGTTTTGAACTGTCCTGGGATTTTATGCACAACATTTAGAAGCTTATGTCACACATCACCCACTCTTCTAACCACTTGAAGACAAAGCCCTTTCTGACACTTATTGTTTACATGAAAAAGTTTTTTTTTTTTGCAAGAAAATTACTTTGAACCCCCAAACATTATATATTTTTTTAAAGCAAATGCCCTACAGATTAAAATGGTGGGTGTTTCATTTTTTTTTTTCACACAGTATTTGCGCAGCGATTTTTCAAACGCATTTTTTGGGGGAAAAACACACTTTTTTAAATTTTAATGCACTAAAACACACTATATTGCCCAAATGTTTGATGAAATAAAAAAGATGATCTTAGGCCGAGTACATGGATACCCAACATGACATGCTTTACAATTGCGCACAAACGTGCAGTGGCAACAAAATAAATACATTTTTAAAAGCTTTTAAAAGCCTTTACAGGTTACCACTTTAGATTTACAGAGGAGGTCTACTGCAAAAATTACTGCCCTCGATCTAACCTTCGCGGTGATACCTCACATGCATGGTGCAATTGCTGTTTGCGTTTGACGACAGACCGCCGCTTGCGTTCGCCTTAGTGCGAGAGCAGGGGGCGACAGGGGTGCTTTTTTTTTTTTTTTCTTTATTATTTTTTTGCTTTTTTATCTTATTTTTAAACTGTTCCTTTCATTTTTATTTTTTTTTAATCATTTTTATTGTTATCTCGGGGAATGTAAATATCCCCTATGATAGCAATAGGTAGTGACAGGTACTCTTTTTTGAAAAAATTGGGGTCTATTAGACCCTAGATCTCTCCTCTGCCCTCAAAGCATCTGACCACACCAAGATCGGTGTGATAAAATGCTTCCCCAATTTCCCAATGGCGCTATTTACATCCAGCGAAATCCAAGTCATAAAATGCTCGTAGCTTCCGGTTTCTTAGGCCATAGAGATGTTTGGAGCCACTCTGGTCTCTGATCAGCTCTATGGTCAGCTGGCTGAATCACCGGCTGCATTTTCAGGTTCCCTGTTGAGACAGGAGAGCCAGAGAAAAACACGGAAGACGGTGGGGGGGGGGGCATTCCCTCCCACGGCTTGTAAAAGCAGTCTAGAGGCTAATTAGCCACTAGGATTGCTTTTACATGAAAGCCGACCGCTGGCTGAAAAGAATGATACCAAGATGATACCTAAACCTGCAGGCATCATTCTGGTATAACCACTCAAAGTCGTGAATGGCGTACCTGAAGACAAAAAAATGGTTAACAATAAAGCACAGTAAACGGTAAAGTATAAAAAATTGCATACCTGAAAAGCAAACATGATAAAACATAATAACAATAAAACATTGCAGAATAGAATACAGTAAAAAAGAGCAGAACAATAGAGAGAATAGAGAGAGAGAGAGAACAATAAAAACGACAACTATTTTTTTTTATTTTATATATATATTTTTTTTTTTTTTTTTACACTTTTTTTGTAACTAACTTTTATAACTGTAACCGGTTCCAGGTTCGGGTCTCTCAAAATGCGATGGCATCTTGGGAGACCCTGTGAAAGTGTGCCTAGTCTGTGCAATGCTGTACCCTACGCTAATACTCAACTAGTGCATGGTAGCGTTCAAAACATTCACCAATGCAAAGACCAGGATTGTCAGGACAGGAGGGACAATAATAGCGGGTGTCACGCCTATATCCGCGCTTGCTGCAGACACAATATCTTTTTTGGGGGCGTTCGCTGGGTAGGGGTACTCGGGAGGACATAAAGAAAATGCCTCTCATGCAGCCGACTGCATTTGGTTGGGGATGTGAATGGGGGAAGTACGGGCGCTGCAGAAGCGGTGGGTTCCCAATTAGGATTGGCGAATGCAGCAGGAAGGGCATTATGGGCACGACGGGCCTGTGTTTGTCTTTTTGGTGGCAGCGGGACACTACTTGTGCTTGCCACCTCACCAGCTTGAACTGCACTTATGGGACTCGCCACGTCACCAAGTGTTACTGCAGTGCTGGTTTGACTACGACCGGGGTGTACTAGGCCGCTGGCGCTTGCCAGTTCACCAAAACGCTACCAAAAAATCTGTTGGCGATCGCAGGGATCAGGCCTGACTCTGCGAACGCTGCAGTTATGCGTTTTAGTCTTTTGTAAGTGACAGTGATCGATCGATACTGCACTTGGGTGGGCTGGGCTGGGCCGGGCAGAGGGGCAAAACGCAGGTGCTAGCAGGTATCTGGGCTGATCCCGCTAACACTGCGTTTGTGAGAACCCTAAACTGCTGGGGATGCTAGTATAGATCTGATCGGATCAGATATTGATCCGTTCAGATACTATACCACTAAGGGAGGCGTATGCTGCGTGCGTGGGTGTTAGCGGTACTGGCGCTAATCTGACGCTGCCTGGGGCTGGTGCTTGCCAGTTCACCAAAATACTACCAAAAAAACTGTTAGCGATCGCAGGGATCAGGCCTGACTCTGCGAACGCTGCAGTTATGCATTTAGTGTTTTGTAAGTGTCAGTGATCGATCGATACTGCACTTGGGTGGGCTGGGCCGGGCGGAGGGGCAAAACGCAGGTGCTAGCAGGTATCTGGGCTGATTCCGCTAACACTGCGTTTTTGGGAACCCTAAACTGCTGGGGACACTAATATAGATCTGATCGGATCAGATATTGATCCGTTCAGATACTATACCACTAAGGGAGGCGTATGCTGCGTGCGTGGGTGTTAGCGGTACTGGCACTAACCTGACCCTGCCTGGGGCTGGTGCTTGCCAGTTCACCAAAATACTACCAAAAAAACTGTTAGCGATCGCAGGGATCAGGCCTGACTCTGCGAACGCTGCAGTTATGCGTTTAGTCTTTTGTAAGTGACAGTGGTCGATCGATACTGCACTTGGGTGGGCTGGGCGGAGGGGCAAAACGCAGGTGCTAGCAGGTATCTGGGCTGATCCCGCTAACACTGCGTTTTTGGGAACCCTAAACTGCTGGGGACGCTAGTATAGATCTGATCGGATCAGATATTGATGCGTTCAGATACTATACCACTAAGGGAGGTGTACGGTGCGTGCGTGGGTGTTCGCGGTACTGGCGCTAATCTGACACTGCCTGGGGCGACGCATATCACCGCCGGGCGATCAGGGGGCTAAACCTTTATTCGGTAATAAACGGCGGGTGCCCTGACACTATAAAAAATAAACAAACTAACCAGCGTCAACCGTAACGGTTATACGGTGATCAGTGGTGAAAGGGTTAACTAGGGGGCAATCAAGGGGTTAAAACATTTATTCGGTAGTATATGGGGGTCCCTGACGCTATAAAACGCTGACGGCGAACCTAAATATTTACGTCCCTAACTAGCGTCACCAGCGACACTAATACAGCGATCAGAAAAATGATCGCTTAGCAACACTGGTGACAGGGGGTGATCAAGGGGTTAAAACTTTATTAGGGGGGGTTAGGGGGGTACCCTAGACCTAAAGGGGGGGTAACAGTAACTGTCCCAACACTGTAACTGTCACAAACTGACACTATGCAGTAATCAGAAAAAAAAAAAAAAAAAAAAACTGCTGGTGTCAGTTTGTGACAGGGGGGGGGTGATTGGGGGGGGGATCGGGGGGCGATCGGGGGGGGGATCGGGGTGTTTTGTGTGCCTGGCATGTTCTACTGTGTGTGTGTGTGTTGGTGCACTCACATTGATGTCTTCTCTCCTCGGGCCGGAACGGAAATTACCGAGCCGAGGAGAGATGACATCATTTCCTTTGCTGCTGTTTAGCATACAGCAGCAAAGGAATGATTCGATTGGCCGGCGGCGATCGCGAGGGGGGGGCCACGAACGGATGGTCTCCCCCTCACCACCGATCGCCGCTGGACAAAAGACGACCGCCTCGGGCACCGGGGGGGGGGTCCGATCGGACCCCCCACCCGCGGAAGGCAAATCACATACCCTGTACGTGATTTTGCCTGTCCGTGCCACTTTGCCGACGTACATCGGCGTGAGGCGGTCGTCAAGTGGTTAATTTCATTCGGGGTTTTTTTTTTCAATTTTTCGTGTCATTGGTTATGATCGCAATTCGGAAATTAGAAAATTCTTAAATTCGTAAATAAGAAAGAAAATCTGAAAATTTGAAAGAATAATTAACTAACTAATAATAACTATTATATTATAGGAATGGAATTTCCTTTCAAATTTGGCTGTTTATCGGAAGTTACAAATTGTCCAAAATAACGAATGCCGCATCTAAACAAATGGAACGGAACGAATTAATAATAATAATAATAAAACGTTTTTATTATTATTATTATTGTTATTTATTATTATTAATTTGTTACGTTCCATTCGTTTAGATACGGCATTCGTTTATTTGGATAATTCGTAACTTCGGATAAATTCGTATTCGTTACATTCACTAACAGACAAATTTGAAAGGAAATTCTAATACCTATAATTTAATAGTTAGTAATAGTTAAAGCGGGGCGCCGCCGAAAGAAAAAATTTTAAAAGTCAGCAGCTACAAATACTGCAGCTGCTGACTTTTAAAACATGGACACTTACCTGTCCAGGGCGCCCGCGATGTCGGCACCCGAGGCCGAAGCGTCTCTCCGTCCTCGGGTGCTGCCGCCTCCATCTTCGGTAAGGGAATCAGGAAATGAAGCCGTGCGGCTTCACTTCCCGGTTCCCTACTGCGCATGAGCGAGTCGCGCCGTGCAATACGAATGCTCCCTGCTGCCTCTGGGACCCGTGTGTGTTTCCCAGCAGGCAGCGGGCGGGAGCAGGAAGTGGCGTAAATAACCGCAGATTCTGCGGCTATTTATGCCGGAAGTGGGTACAGATACCTGTAATATACAGGTATCTGTACCCCCCTCCCCCCTGAAAGGTGCCAACTGTGTCACCGGAGGGGGGGAGGAATCTGATTAGTGGAAGTTCCACTTTTGGGTGGAACTCCACTTTAAGTTATTATTAGTTATTATTTCAGATTTCCGGATCTTCGAATTTCCAATTTCTGAATTTACGAAATTCCGAATTTACGAATTTTCGATTTTACGAATTTTCAAATATTCGAATTTATGAATGTTCGGAAAAACTCATTAAATGGGTTTTTGTTAATTAGGATGTTTTCGAATGAACAAATTTGTAAAAATTTGTTACAAAACGAATTTGGAACAAAACAAATTGCACATGTCTACTACCAGGCCATTAAGGCCGGGTTCACATTTGTGCGCATCCAATTTGCATGACATGGAAATGTAACCGGTTCTCAATGGAGCCAGTTCACACATGTCTGGGGGGGGGGCTGTAGTGTGGTTTCCAAAAGAGTCCTGTGCGTTTATGGGCCCAGTTCAGGTGCGAATTCAGGCAAAAATTCGGACCTGAATTTCACCTGAATCGGTGAACAGAAACGCACTGGGCCCTGGGCTGAAAACCGTGGCCGCACATATGTGAACAGGCCTTTTAAGAAGTTTAGGATGCCGGGAGGTGGGGTGGCGGGGCTTAAGATCACGTGATCACCATGATTGGCTGTCACGGCAGTCACTTCATCCGAAAACTTCTGATCGCAGTGATCGGGAGCTTTCAGTTAGGCGCCAATAACTGTTCCGGGAGCATGAAGGACGCGAGCTCATAGCACAGCTGTATTGACTGCAATTCCAGCAAATATGTGGCTTCCTGGCACCAAGGACCAGATCCCGAGAGGCCGCATATTTGCATGCAGCCAGTGGAAAGGTGTTAATTCCTGCTAGATGACTTCAGGCTGGCCCCTTTTGCAGGTATAGCTACCCTGTTTCCCCGAAAATAAGACCTAGCGTGATTGTCGGTGATGGCTGCAATATAAGCCCTACCCCCCAATTAAGCCCTACCCTGTTTCCCCAAAAAATAAGCCCTACACTGAAAATAAGACCTACAAGGACTTTAACTAGGGCTTATTTGGGGGGGTAAGACTTATATTGCAGCCATCACCGACAATCACGCTAGGTCTTATTTTCGGGGAAACAGGGTATGTAAAACATAAAAAAGTTGGGGTGATTGGCACTACCTTCCTAGCTGTCACGTGGGGGTGAGTAAAGCAAGTGTATATAAATGAATATAACTGCCTATAGGCAAAAGAAAAAAGAAAAGAAGTTATCCCCAATAGTGCAAGCAGCATACAATCAAATCAGTATAGTGACATAAGAGCAAACAATGGTAATAGATACCATGTGGGCCTATACTTATGCAAAATGAGGTATATTAGTGAAATATAATCAAGGTGATGTAGTTCACAATATAAAAGCCTGAGGTCATCAAAAAGCTTTCATAAAAATAGTCTCAGAAAAATATATATCACACACAGAAATTATATATAAAAAATAAATGAAACAAATCACAGATATAGCAAAGTCCCAAAATCATATAAAAAAAAAAACATAAAAAGCGTGGTAAAAAAGAAAAAAGAAAAAGAAATATATTAGTGCAAAAAAGTTTATATGTGGCCAAAATGGCCAAATGTCCAAAAGCATTCAAGTGACTATTGTGTTCAGCAAAAACGAGTGACTCATGTGCTCCCCCTAGTGGGTCCCCACTCACCAGCTCCTTGTACCCCTACAGGGGTAATAGGCATATAGGGTAGCTTTGGATGGTGTCCCCTGGTGGCTCCGCTCGCGGTCCGCCTGCAGCTTGTGATGATCTGCAGGGCCTCTGCAGCTCTGTCCAACCCATCAGGGCATCCAGAGGGGTTTCACCGGTCACTTATTCCACAAAGTTTGTCAGGGATGGGTCCCACCGTTGGCAGGAGGTATCCATTGGGTGTGGTGCTGAGACAGCCTGGGTAACAAAGATCAGGATCCCTCTAGGGATGAACACATGGAGACAGACACGGAGGAGACTCTACGAATATTAATTTCCTGATCTTTGTCAGGAAGATGAACATCATCGTCTCTGCTGTCCAGTGCAGTGACAGGTGCAGAGACGAGCATCGACCATTTAAAAACCTGAAGCTGGAGGACATCTCCTCTGTTTCATACTCTGTTGAGAAAATAGATCCCACTGAGATTATATCTCAAAGTGACATAGGAGGAAGCCTGAGGGGTGATGTTCATGTGTATGCCTTTGGCCGCCGGTGTCCCCTGCTTTATCCTGGAAGTGGATTCTATAGAGATCGCACACTAAGGAGATACTCTGGGAACATGGAGAGGCGTTATTTATGTGTGCGCTTTCTGTCGGTGCCACTGTATTGGACTTTTGTGGATGACTGAGGACCCACCCGGTACAACTCTGTCCTTTGGACATATGTGGTGTCTGTTCGCGATGCAAGTGCCGCCACTGGTCTAACAGCAAATTTTCATGATGATCCTTCTGGTGTGATCCCTTCCTGACAAATTCCCCTGACGAAGGGACGTATTCTGTCCCGAAACGCGTCGGACGTCTGGATTTCATATGGGAATTCTTCACCATTATCATCACAGTTTTTATTGGTTTGAGAATCTATAATCTATAAATGTGTATATATTTTTGAATAAAATTACATTGTATTTTATCATTACTTTGTTGCCGTTAAAGTCCCATTTATTATGGGGGGTACCTCCTTTTCTATCTAATAATACAGAATCAGTGGGAGCCCTGTCACCTGCCACCGTCGCTTGCCACCAGATGCGGATTGTCACTTGCCACGTCACCTGCCACACGTTGCGAATTGTCACTTGTCTCGTCAGCTGCCACACGTTTCGTATTGTCACTTGCCATGTCACCTGCCACACGTTGCACATTGTCTCTTGCCACGTCACCTGCCACAAGTTGCCCGCTCACTCACCCGCAACTAATTTCTCGGGGGGGAGGGGGCAATTATCCTGTTGCCCCCACCCCGGATCTGCCCCTGCACACACGTAGGACACCCAGCATTGGAGGAAATGTATTCTTTCAAAGCAAATACACTTTTGCACACTGGTACTTACTGGTATTCCAGCTTTTCTTCTTCCTCATTTTCTCTCCCCCATGCAGCTAACGTGACCCCAGTATTGACAGAGAGGGGCAGGGTGGTCAAACAAGGATGCTTTGGTGCCTGATGTCCTTGGCCACGTCAGTGGCTGCTAGGATGCTGGGGGCTGGCCTGCACAGTACCCAAGGTTTAAATGTTGCACAATGAAAGCCTGAAGCTTTGTGTAACAAAACAGTTTTGATCCACCTGCTGACTCGAACACAATTTTTGGGCAATTTTGAGCAATTTTTAGGCTTTTTGCCAAGGTACTCTGTGAAACCAAGAAGATGACCCAGGGTGCCTAGGCAGGCATCCTGATTGAAAAAGGCTGGTATAGATAACCGTTGTTTTAGTGAATTTATTATTCAAGTATTTCCATTATTCGTAATTTAACGTTCTTTCCTTTAACCCTTCTTTTGGCACTATTCCTATTTCTCTTTTCATCTTAAATACTGACTATATCACAGTTGAATAAAAAGAATACTCATTATATAACCAATGAATTCGAAAGATCTATGTAATCATTAAATGACAGACAATGCATTCATGTCTATACCTTACTGTATTTTGGATATAATTCTCAGTATCTTTATGTATGTTCTTTATTTATAATTGTTTGGATTCTTATTCAGTATGTATGGACTCTGCACAGTACCACTTCTCTTGTCCTGTATGCAATGTGTGTAATTCTCAGTATCTGTTCTTATTCTGTATGTATGGAGATTTTTATTTGTAAAAAAACAAACAAGATACATAATAACAAACTAACTGACTGGAAATAACATAAATACAACAATTACTGACATGTTGTTTAGGTCAAAAACTTAGCAGTTAAAGGGCATCAATAGTAATAAATGTGACAATAAGACTCCTTTCCATAAATCTATACTTCTCCAACATTTCATTATAAGTCAGAATCGGAGTCACTCTGCTGACTACCAGTTTCCATATCAGATTCTGCGGATCCAGGATCAGGGGGCGGACGCCTTTTAATGGGCGGGTCATCCTCTGAGCCAATCACATACTCCTTTCCCACTCTTTTTAATTCCTGCTCCAGTTCCTGGTCCTCCAGAGAATAGAAGTCAGCATCTGAATCTGATAACGCTTCATACCTATTGGTGGAAAGTGCCGTACCCACTTCTGGTGCCCCTTTCACTTTTTTAGCTGACTTCTGCACTAATGTCCAGTCACTTTCGGGTTTACGGGTAGATTTATCTTTTTTCCTATTCCTCCTCTTCTGACCAGTGATCTTCACAGAGACAGGAACTGGAACAGAAGAGGAGTGTGGGGCCGGCTGCTCCTCAGCCTGCTGAACACTGTCCGTCCACCCGGGAGCAGTCTCCTGGACCTCCGGGACCACCTCCTCCCTAGTCAATACAGCCCCATTCATTAAAGCTTCCTCCTCTAGTTGTTCTGCTGCAGCCAACAATTCATTGTCTGCAGATTCCCCGTCCTTATTATGGAAGGCCTCCGGGCAATCCCTATGGAAATGGCCAAGCCCACCACATAGATTGCACTTAACCTTCTCACAGGTAGAACTGATGTGGCCAACCTCCCCACAAAGATTACACTTCAGGATCGTACAAACATTCGCCACATGGCCAGATTTACCACATTTATAACATAACCTGGGCTGACCTGCATAGAAGCAAACTCCTCTCTCCCGCCCAATGAAAAAAGAGTTTGGTAGGTGATGGGTAACATTGTTACTTTGCCTCAACTTAACAAGAACCCTCCAACCACCCGTCCAAATCCCATCACTGTCTTTAGTTTTTGTCAACTCAGAAACCATTTCACAATGTCTTCTAAGCCAGATGACAACATCCTGGGGGGGCACAGACTCATTCCAGAACATGATGGTAACATTTGCTGTGTCAGGTTTGGAGATGGGAATAAAGATGAAATTCCTCCAACCCTCTTTGTCCCGCAAACCACTGAAACTGGCCCAGAACCTGTCTAAGTCAGACATGAGCTTAAAGCTGACATCATAACCTTGTCTGTCAGGGAGATTGATGACTGCCAGTATGTCTGCAGGAGCAAACCCCATCTGATGACACAGCAACTCCCTTACTACAAACCTCCTATCAGGGAGCTCCTCTCTGGAACCCCTATGCTTCAATCTGACCACATTCCTTCTCTTAAAGGCCTGACCAGTAGAACTGTTACTGGTGGAAAAAGAAGGGGCCCCACGGCTCCAGGCATTCCGAGGAGGGACATGACCAGATGGACCAGCATTCCCTTGCGGAGCAGGTGGTGAATCCACCAAAGGGGGGAAATCCTGAGAGTTATTCTGAACTGACTCCTCCATCGCTACATTCTCAGAGCCCTCAGACTGCTGATGACCCCATTCAGATATACCAGCATTGATAACATCAGAATTATTCACCACATCAATATTAGTGACATCATCACTGCACCTCATATCATCATTACTAGCAGCATCATTACTAGTTACCCCAGTGTTACTCCCACTATGAACACCAGTCACCCCAGCATGGCTCCCCACATGAACACCAGTCACCCCAGCATGGCTCCCACCATGAACACCAGTCCCCCCAGCATGGCTCCCACCATGAACACCAGTCCCCCCAGCATGGCTCCCCCCATGAACACCAGTCCCCCCAGCATGGCTCCCCACATGAACACCAGTCCCCCCAGCATGGCTTCCACCAGGAGTACTAGTGGCAGCAGCATTGTTCTCACAATCCATGTGCTGGGAGTCCACCATGTCACTCCTCTGAGTCTCCTGTACTGTAAATGTCTGCTGGGTTATACTGATGTTCCCACCACCCTCCAGAGCTGGAAGTCCAGCAGGAGGATCTGCTCCAACCTCACTGCCCTCCAGAGGTTGCACAGTCTTCCCTTCAGGAGACACATGTGGTGGCTGTGTGCGTTGGACCGAATCCCCAGAGTCTGACTCTGTAGAAGACTCAATCCTTCCACTCAATCCCGCCTCAAATCGATCACAATTGTAGTACACCTCCGCCACTGGTCCCAGTTCTTCCAGAACAGCATCAATGTCCTTTGACACACCGGCCAGTTCAATGCCCAGGGAGTTCAGTTTGCTGTCATATAAAAATTCCTTCTTGGGGTTGGCAGCTTTAAGTCGATAAACACAGTCAATCTGCTTCTGGATCTTAGTCTTGGTTTTTCTCAGGGACGCCATTCTTTTTACAAGGAAAGGAATCTTGTCAGCCAGGTGCAGCGCAGGTTCAGACTTTAACACTTTCTGCTTTGCGGCTGCAGGACGCTTGAAATTCTGATCCACCTTCCCATTACCAGTGCTGGTCTGAGGGTCTCTCCTGGGTGTAGATGGTTTCACTGGGGCAGATTGTGGAAAATTATTACCACCCTCCTCTTTATTCTGCTGCAGCTTAGAGCGCGATGAACGTCTCTGGCTGCTGCCCACCATTACACACTGTTGTAAGTTCTCTTTAATGGTTTTCTGTTCTAAGGAAGTTCTGGTGTATTTGCGAGGAGTACTGGGAGAAACCGATGTCTCTGCTCCACTCTGAGCTCTATGAGCTGCACTCTGCTGAGCTTGCTGTGGTTGTAATGGCTGACTGGATTGGATCACGCTTCCAGAACTTGGACTGTACTGGGTGGTATTAGTAAGTTGCTGGACTGAATGAGCCCCACTCTGAGGGGTTTGCATTGACTGTAATGACTGGCTGGATTGAGTTGCACTTCCAGTGTTTGGACTGTGCTGAGCGATAATAACATGTCTCTGAACAGACTGAGCTGCACTGTGCTGGGCTTGCAATGGCTGGCTGGATTGGATCACACTTCCAGAACTTGGACTGTACTGAGTGGTATTAGTATATTCCTGGACTGAATGAGCCCCACTCTGAGGGGTTCTTTGAGTTGCACTTCCAGAGTTTGGATTGTGCTGAGCGATAACAACATGTCTCTGAACAGACTGAGCTGCACTGTGCTGGGCTTGCTGGGCCTGCAATGGCTGGCTGGATTGGATCACATTTCCAGAACTTGGACTGTACTGGGTGGTATTAGCATGTTGCTGAACTGAATGAGCCCCACTCTGAGGGGTTCTTTGAGTTGTACTTCCAGAGTTTGGACTGTGCTGAGCGATAATAACATGTCTCTGAACAGACTGAGCTGCACTGTGCTGGGCTTGCTGGGCCTGCAATGGCTGGCTGGATTGAGAACTCTTTTGCTGAATAACATCTCCAGACTTCCTCTTATCAGTATTATCGGTACTTTTCATACAAACATTTCCACGTCTACTTACAGCCTCTGCAGATTGCTTCCCATTCCCAGAGCTCCGTCCTCCGGCTTCACCACCAACCACAGCTTCACCTGACAGTCCTTGTGTAGGCCGGAAAGCCTGGGACTCTCCTGAGAGAGATCCCCGCCCAGGGGAGCCCAACCCTGGGCTTGTACCAGACATCAGAGGAGCTCAGCACCACACAGACTTCAGCTGCTCCACAAGCAGCCACACCCTCTGCACAGTACCACTTCTCTTGTCTTCTATGCTGTGTGTAATTCTCAGTATCTATCCTTATTCGGTATGTATGGAGATTTTTATTTGTAAAAACAAACAAGATACATAATAACAGACTAACTGACTTAAAATAACATAAATACAACAATTACTGACATGTTGTTTAGGTCAAAAACTTAGCAGTTAAAAAAAAGGGCATGAATAGGAATAAATGTCACAATAAGACTCCTTTCCATAAATCTATACTTCTCCAGCATTTCCTAATTTCCAAACCCTTAATCCATCGTAACTCGGATAACACTAAACCTGCAATTTTACTAGAGATAAACTGTTCATTATGCATGGCAACTTTAGTCCTTGCATGCCATTGATAGTACTTGACTACGGTAATGATGATATACATTGTCCCTCTATCTACACCGTGTATTGTTGGGGGAACACCATAAAGCCTGTCTGAGCAACTTAGGTTTTCCAACCTTTGGATCCCAACTCCAGCAGCTACTTCCTTCCAGACTTCACGGCTTCCCCAACAATCCACCAAGAAATGCTCCATGGACTCCTCCTGATTACAGCCCAAAGGGCAGATCCTTTCAGATGTGGCCAGACCTTTCATGTTCCCCCTCACATACATCTTCCCATGGAGAGACAGCCAGGCAATGTCATGAAACTTTGAGGGTAATCTGGGGCTATTCAACAACTTTAAGCTTTCCTCCATAACAGCTGTAGTGCAGTCTTTGAGTACAAGTGGAGAACAGAAAAAGGTCCTACAGATCCTCTGGTATAACAATTTCCTTGGACTTTTTTCAAGGTAGGATTTCTCAATCCCCCACCTCCTCATAGACTTCAGAGCTGAGTCCAGATATGGTGGGAGATAACCCTGAGTACATCTCTTCCTCTTGAGAGAACCGCCCCGCATCCAGGACTCTGCACGAGGCAATATCCAGGCCCTAACACTGTTTACCCACGGAGGGCCAACATCGGAGTCCAAACACCCAAAATTAACTTTAAGAAACAGAGAATCAAAAAACACCTTAGGATTTATCATATTCAACCCACCCTCTTTGTTCAGCAGGTAAGTAACCCCTCTTTTTATTGGATTCAGTCTATTACCCCAGAAGAGCTGAAAAAACAGACTGAAGAGCCTTGCAGAGAAAGATTCTGGCAACGGAAAAACCATAGAGACGTATAGAAAGATAGGAATTAAGTACGTCTTCAACATTTTGACCCTTTCTCTGTAGGTCAACTTGCAATTCTTCCATCGCTGAACCCTTGCATTTCCAGCATCCAATTTCTCCTCCCAATTTAGCCTGGCATTATCTTCCCTTCCAAACTTAACCCCTAAGATCTTAAAACAACTTGAAGCTTTTGCAAACTGGGGCAGATCAAAATCTGGATCACCCTGCAGTGTCCAGAGAGCTTCACTCTTCTCAAAGTTGACAACAGACCCAGAGGCCTCAGAGTAAGTTCCAATGGAAGCTGCTAGCAACTGGGCCTCATGGGAGGTGGACACCACTACAGTGACATCATCCGCATAAGCGAATACGGATAGGGCCGAGGCATGGGGCACAGGTACCCCCCGAAAATCACACTCCTGCAGTGATCTCAAAAAAGGATCAATGGCAAAAACATATAAGAGGGGACTCAAGGGGCAACCCTGCCTCACCCCAGCCTCAACCCTAAAAGTACCGCCCTGCCACCCATTGATAAGTGGAAAACTCTCAGCTTTCCAGTATAAAGTTCTCAGCCAATCAACAAATAACCTTGGGATACCATACTTTAACAAAGTCGCCCACAGATACCCATGGTCAACCCTGTCAAAAGCTTTAGCTTGGTCTAAACTCACCATATACTTCCCATGCCTAAGAACCTTACACCTCTCAAAAGCTTCCCTCAAGGAAATGAGAGCACCATAAATATTCCGCCCTTTTACCGTGCCATACTGACAGTCTGTCAATAGTGCTGGAGAAAAACACTTCAACCTAGAAAATAATATTTTTGCCAGAATCTTCCGGTCTACATTTAAAAGGGCTATAGGCCTCCAGTTCTTGATGTCATTAGGTTCTCTACCCTTGAACAGCAGAACTAAGGATGATACTCTCATGGATGGAGGCATCAGGCATTTCTCCAAACAACTTTTAAACACATCCACCAGAATCGGAGCCAGGAGCTCTTTAAATTTCTTATAAAATTCAGCTGTAATGCCATCAGGTCCTGGTGCCTTCTTTTGACGTAATGTATCAATAGCCTCCCTAACTTCCTCCACCGTTATGTCTGCTGTCAAAGGAGAAAAATCCAAATGATCAACAACAGGACCTGGAACTGCCTCCAAGAACTGTGCCATCTTCTTCTTATCCAAACCCTTCTCCCGAAATAAGTCAGCATAGTATGATCTTACCACTCCCAGAATACCCTCCTGAGACTCCTGCAAAATCCCCTGGGAATCCTTCAGGCCCATCATTAACTTCCTAGTCACCTTGTCCCTACAATTTTCAAAGGGATCAGGTGTCCCTGGGGATCCATAATCCCGTTCAAATACCAGGGAGTTGTATCTGCTATATTGATATTGACTTAGCTCAGATTTTACTTGATCAATCTTCCTCCCTGCCTCCAACCCGCCAGAATAAAGCGACTCCAGCTCTTTCCTCAGCCTGAGATAATGGCTATATCTACTTTTCCCCATTTTAGCAGACAACTTCCTCAAGAGAGAAGAGATGTCCTTTTTAACATCCTCCCACCAATCCGCCGTACAGTCATAGAAGTCTAGTCTCTCAGCATGGTGTTGCAAGAGGTTCTGTACTTGTTGCTGGACAGATACATCTTCTAAGAGATTAGAGTTTAGCCTCCATAGCCCCCTGCCCATATCAGGATGCTTACAGGTTCCCAGACAAAAGTAAAGGGCCACATGATCTGAGTAAGGTACCAGCTTCTCACTCATATTGGTCACCAATTCTGTAGGACTTACCAGTGCCATATCTAGTCTGCTTTTGATATTACCGCGAAAGAAGGTGAAGCCTGGCTTCCTGCCATTTTGTGCAAAAATATCACTTAAACCGGTTTGCAAAATAATACGATTAAGAACTTTGGAGTCACTACCCACCACCCTACCAGAAGAACGGTCACTTGATGTCCTAGTGACATTAAAGTCTCCTACCATAACCACAGGGACTGATGTAAAAAGATAGGATTTCACATCATTAAATAACCCAATTCTTCCTGCTATTGTTTGAGGCCCATATATGTTAATTAATCGGAGTCTCCTGCCGTGAATTGTTACCTCCAATATAAGACATCTTCCCATTGACACCTCAGTGAGTCTATGCACTGTCACATCCTTAGTATTGAAAAGGATGGCAACACCTGCATAAGACTCTACAGCCAAAGACCAAAATGAGGGTCCTGTGTGCCACTCCCTCTCTGCCTCCCGCATAAGTCCAACAGATGTTAGGTGTGTCTCTTGTAAAAAATAGACATCAGCATCCAGGTACCTGAGGTGTTCAAAAACGGCATGCCTTGTCCTCCTGTTTTTAATGCTGTTCACATTGCCGGAGACAATGTTTAGAGAAAAACTAGCCATCACAGCAAAGAGGAGAAAAAATAAGACCCCCATTATAAGTCAGAATCGGAGTCACTCTGCTGACTACCAGTTTCCATATCAGATTCTGCGGATCCAGGATCAGGGGGCGGACGCCTCTTAGTGGGCGGGTCATCCTCTGAGCCAGTCGCATACTCCTTTTCCACTCTTTTTAATTCCTGCTCCAGTTCCTGGGCCTCCAGAGAATAGGAGCCCACATCCGAATCTGACAACGCTTCATACCTATTGGTGGAAAGTGCCGTACCCACTTCTGGTGCCCCTTTCACTTTTTTAGATGACTTCTGCACTAATATCCAGTCACTTTCGGGTTTACGGGTAGACTTATCTTTTTTATTCCTCCTCTTCTGACCAGTGATCTTCACAGAGACAGGAACTGGAACAGAAGAGGAGTTTGGGGCCGGCTGCTCCTCAGCCTGCTGAACACTGTCCATCCGCCCGGGAGTAGTCTCCTGGACCTCCGGGACCACCTCCTCCCTAGTCAATACAGCCCCATTCATTAAAGCTTCCTCCTCTAGTTGTTCTGCTGCAGCCAACAATTCATTGTCTGCAGATTCCCCATCCTTATTATGGAAGGCCTCCGGGCAATCCCTATGGAAATGGCCAAGCCCACCACACAGATTGCACTTAACCTTCTCACAGGTAGAACTGATGTGGCCAACCTCCCCACAAAGATTACACTTCAGGATCGTACAAACATTCGCCACATGGCCGGATTTACCACATTTATAACATAACCTGGGCTGACCTGCATAGAAGCAAACTCCTCTCTCCCGCCCAATGAAAAAAGAGTTTGGCAGGTGATGGGTAACATTGTTACTTTGCCTCAACTTGACAAGAACCCTCCAACCACCCGTCCAGATCCCATCACTGTCTTTAGTTTTTGTCAACTCAGAAACCATTTCACAATGTCTTCTAAGCCAGATGACAACATCCTGGGGGGGCACAGACTCATTCCAGAACATGATGGTAACATTTGCTGTGTCAGGTTTGGAGATGGGAATAAAGATGAAATTCCTCCAACCCTCCTTGTCCCGCAAACCACTGAAACTGGCCCAGAACCTGTCTAAGTCAGACATGAGCTTAAAGCTGACATCATAACCTTGTCTGTCAGGGAGATTGATGACTGCCAGTATGTCTGCAGGAGCAAACCCCATCTGATGACACAGCAACTCCCTTACTACAAACCTCCGATCAGGGAGCTCCTCTCTGGAACCCCTATGCTTCAATCTCACCACATTCCTTCTCTTAAAGGCCTGACCAGTATAATTGTTACTGGTGGAAAAAGAAGGGGCCCCACGGCTCCAGGCATTCCGAGGAGGGACATGACCAGATGGACCAGCATTCCCTTGTGGAGCAGGTGGTGGATCCACCAAAGGGGGGAAATCCTGAGAGTTATTCTGAACTGACTCCTCCATCGCTACATTCTCAGAGCCCTCAGACTGCTGATGACCCCATTCAGATATACCAGCATTGATAACATCAGAACCATTCACCACATCAATATTAGTGACATCATCACTGCACCTCATATCATCATTACTAGTTACCCCAGTGTTACTCCCCCCATGAACACCAGTCCCCCCAGCATGGCTCCCACCAGGAGTACTAGTGGCAGCGGCACTGTTCTCACAATCCATGTGCTGGGAGTCCACCATGTCACTCCCCTGAGTCTCCTGTACTGTGAATGTCTGCTGGGTTATACTGAAGTTCCCACCACCCTCCAGAGCTGGAAGTCCAGCAGGAGGATCTGCTCCAACCTCACTGTCCTCCAGAGGCTGCACAGTCTTCCCTTCAGGAGACACATGTGGTGGCTGCGTGCGTTGGACTGGTTCCCCAGAGTCTGACTCTGTAGAAGACTCAATCCTTCCACTCAATCCCGCCTCAAATCGATCATGATTGTAGTACACCTCCGCCACTGGTCCCAGTTCTTCCAGAACAGCATCAATGTCCTTTGACACACCGGCCAGTTCAATGCCCAGGGAGTTCAGTTTGCTGTCATATAAAATTTCCTTCTTGGGGTTGGCAGCTTTAAGACGATAAACAGAGTCAATCTGCTTCTGGATTTTAGTCTTGGCTTTCCTCAGGGACTCCATTCTTTTTACCAGGAAAGGAATCTTGTCAGCCAGGTGCAGCGCAGGTTCAGACTTTAACACTTTCTGCTTCGCGGCTGCAGGACGCTTGAAATCCTGATCCACCTTCCCATTACCAGTGCTGGTCTGAGGGTCTCTCCTGGGTGTAGATGGCTTCACTGGTGCAGATTGTGGAAAATTATTACCACCTTCCTCTTTATTCTGCTGCAGCTTAGAGCGCGATGAACGTCTCTGGCTGCTGCCCACCATTACACACTGTTGTAAGTTCTCTTTAATGGTTTTTTGTTCTAAGGAAGTTCTGGTGTATTTGCGAGGAGTACTGGGAGAAGCCGATGTCTCTGCTCCACTCTGAGCTCTATGAGCTGCACTCTGCTGAGCTTGCTGTGGTTGTAATGGATGGCTGGATTGGATCATGCTTCCAGAAACTGGACTGTACTGGGTGGTATTAGTATGTTCCTGGACTGAATGAGCCCCACTCTGAGGGGTTTGCATTGATTGTAATGACTGGCTGGATTGAGTTGCACTTCCAGAGTTTGGATTGTGCTGAGCAATAACATGTCTCTGAGTAGACTGAGCTGCACTGTGCTGGGCTTGCTGGGCCTGCAATGGCTGGCTGGATTGGATCACATTTCCAGAACTTGGACTGTACTGGGTGTCATGTTGCTGGACTGAATGAGCCCCACTCTGAGGGGTTCTTTGAGTTGTACTTCCAGTGTTTGGACTGTGCTGAGCTATGATAACATGTCTCTGAACAGACTGAGCTGCACTGTGCTGGGCTTGCTGGGCCTGCAATGGCTGGCTGGACTGAGAACTCTTTTGCTGAATAACATCACCAGACTTCCTCTTATCAGTATTATCGGTACTTTTCATACAACCATTTCCACGTCTACTTACAGTCTCTGCAGATTGCTTCCCATTCCCAGAGCTCCGTCCTCCGGCTTCACCACCAACCACAGCTTCACCTGACAGTCCTTGTGTAGGCCGGAAAGCCTGGGACTCTCCTGAGAGAGATCCCCGCCCAGGGGAGCCCAACCCTGGGCTTGTACCAGACATCAGGGGAGCTCAGCACCACACAGACTTCAGCTGCTCCACAAGCAGCCACACCCTCTGCACAGTACTACTTCTCTTGTCCTGTATGCTGGGTGTAATTCTCAGTATCTGTTCTTATTCTGTATGTATGGACTCTGCACAGTACTACTTCTCTTGTCCTGTATGCAATGTGTGTAATTCTCAGTATCTGTCCTTATTCTGTATGTATGGACTCTGCAGAGTACTACTTCTCTTGTCCTGTATGCTGGGTGTAATTCTCAGCATCTGTTCTTAGTCTGTATGTATGGAGATTTTTATTTGTAAAAACAAACAAGATACATAATAACAGACTAACTGACTTAAAATAACATAAATACAACAATTACTGACATGTTGTTTAGGTCAAAAACTTAGCAGTTAAAAAAAAGGGCATGAATAGGAATAAACGTCACAATAAGACTCCTTTCCATAAATCTATACTTCTCCAGCATTTCCTAATTTCCAAACCCTTAATCCATCGTAACTCGGATAACACTAAACCTGCAATTTTACTAGAGATAAACTGTTCATTATGCATGGCAACTTTAGTCCTTGCATGCCAATGATAGTACTTGACTACGGTAATGATGATATACATTGTCCCTCTATCTACACCGTGTATTGTTGGGGGAACACCATAAAGCCTGTCTGAGCAACTTAGGTTTTCCAACCTTTGGATCCCAACTCCAGCAGCTACTTCCTTCCAGACTTCACGGCTTCCCCAACAATCCACCAAGAAATGCTCCATGGACTCCTCCTGATTACAGCCCAAAGGGCAGATCCTTTCAGATGCGGCCAGACCTTTCATGTTCCCCCTCACATACATCTTCCCATGGAGAGACAGCCAGGCAATGTCATGAAACTTTGAGGGTAATCTGGGGCTATTCAACAACTTTAAGCTTTCCTCCATAACAGCTGTAGTGCAGTCTTTGAGTACAAGTGGAGAACAGAAAAAGGTCCTACAGATCCTCTGGTATAACAATTTCCTTGGACTTTTTTCAAGGTAGGATTTCTCAATCCCCCACCTCCTCATAGACTTCAGAGCTGAGTCCAGATATGGTGGGAGATAACCCTGAGTACATCTCTTCCTCTTGAGAGAACCGCCCCGCATCCAGGACTCTGCACGAGGCAATATCCAGGCCCTAACACTGTTTACCCACGGAGGGCCAACATCGGAGTCCAAACACCCAAAATTAACTTTAAGAAACAGAGAATCAAAAAACACCTTAGGATTTATCATATTCAACCCACCCTCTTTGTTCAGCAGGTAAGTAACCCCTCTTTTTATTGGATTCAGTCTATTACCCCAGAAGAGCTGAAAAAACAGACTGAAGAGCCTTGCAGAGAAAGATTCTGGCAACGGAAAAACCATAGAGACATATAGAAAGATAGGAATTAAGTACGTCTTCAACATTTTGACCCTTTCTCTGTAGGTCAACTTGCAATTCTTCCATCGCTGAACCCTTGCATTTCCAGCATCCAATTTCTCCTCCCAATTTAGCCTGGCATTATCTTCCCTTCCAAACTTAACCCCTAAGATCTTAAGACAACTTGAAGCTTTTGCAAACTGGAGCAGATCAAAATCTGGATCACCCTGCAGTGTCCAGAGAGCTTCACTCTTCTCAAAGTTGACAAGAGACCCAGAGGCCTCAGAGTAAGTTCCAATGGAAGCTGCTAGCAACTGGGCCTCATGGGAGGTGGACACCACTACAGTGACATCATCCGCATAAGCGAATACGGATAGGGCCGAGGCATGGGGCACAGGTACCCCCCGAAAATCACACTCCTGCAGTGATCTCAAAAAAGGATCAATGGCAAAAACATATAAGAGGGGACTCAAGGGGCAACCCTGCCTCACCCCAGCCTCAACCCTAAAAGTACCGCCCTGCCACCCATTGATAAGTGGAAAACTCTCAGCTTTCCAGTATAAAGTTCTCAGCCAATCAACAAATAACCTTGGGATACCATACTTTAACAAAGTCGCCCACAGATACCCATGGTCAACCCTGTCAAAAGCTTTAGCTTGGTCTAAACTCACCATATACTTCCCATGCCTAAGAACCTTACACCTCTCAAAAGCTTCCCTCAAGGAAATGAGAGCACCATAAATATTCCGCCCTTTTACCGTGCCATACTGACAGTCTGTCAATAGTGCTGGAGAAAAACACTTCAACCTAGAAAATAATATTTTTGCCAGAATCTTCCGGTCTACATTTAAAAGGGCTATAGGCCTCCAGTTCTTGATGTCATTAGGTTCTCTACCCTTGAACAGCAGAACTAAGGATGATACTCTCATGGATGGAGGCATCAGGCATTTCTCCAAACAACTTTTAAACACATCCACCAGAATCGGAGCCAGGAGCTCTTTAAATTTCTTATAAAATTCAGCTGTAATGCCATCAGGTCCTGGTGCCTTCTTTTGACGTAATGTATCAATAGCCTCCCTAACTTCCTCCACCGTTATGTCTGCTGTCAAAGGAGAAAAATCCAAATGATCAACAACAGGACCTGGAACTGCCTCCAAGAACTGTGCCATCTTCTTCTTATCCAAACCCTTCTCCCGAAATAAGTCAGCATAGTATGATCTTACCACTCCCAGAATACCCTCCTGAGACTCCTGCAAAATCCCCTGGGAATCCTTCAGGCCCATCATTAACTTCCTAGTCACCTTGTCCCTACAATTTTCAAAGGGATCAGGTGTCCCTGGGGATCCATAATCCCGTTCAAATACCAGGGAGTTGTATCTGCTATATTGATATTGACTTAGCTCAGATTTTACTTGATCAATCTTCCTCCCTGCCTCCAACCCGCCAGAATAAAGCAACTCCAGCTCTTTCCTCAGCCTGAGATAATGGCTATATCTACTTTTCCCCATTTTAGCAGACAACTTCCTCAAGAGAGAAGAGATGTCCTTTTTAACATCCTCCCACCAATCCGCCGTACAGTCATAGAAGTCTAGTCTCTCAGCATGGTGTTGCAAGAGGTTCTGTACTTGTTGCTGGACAGATACATCTTCTAAGAGATTAGAGTTTAGCCTCCATAGCCCCCTGCCCATATCAGGATGCTTACAGGTTCCCAGACAAAAGTAAAGGGCCACATGATCTGAGTAAGGTACCAGCTTCTCACTCATATTGGTCACCAATTCTGTAGGACTTACCAGTGCCATATCTAGTCTGCTTTTGATATTACCGCGAAAGAAGGTGAAGCCTGGCTTCCTGCCATTTTGTGCAAAAATATCACTTAAACCGGTTTGCAAAATAATACGATTAAGAACTTTGGAGTCACTACCCACCACCCTACCAGAAGAACGGTCACTTGATGTCCTAGTGACATTAAAGTCTCCTACCATAACCACAGGGACTGATGTAAAAAGATATGATTTCACATCATTAAATAACCCAATTCTTCCTGCTATTGTTTGAGGCCCATATATGTTAATTAATCGGAGTCTCCTGCCGTGAATTGTTACCTCCAATATAAGACATCTTCCCATTGACACCTCAGTGAGTCTATGCACTGTCACATCCTTAGTATTGAAAAGGATGGCAACACCTGCATAAGACTCCACAGCCAAAGACCAAAATGAGGGTCCTGTGTGCCACTCCCTCTCTGCCTCCCGCATAAGTCCAACAGATGTTAGGTGTGTCTCTTGTAAAAAATAGACATCAGCATCCAGGTACCTGAGGTGTTCAAAAACGGCATGCCTTGTCCTCCTGTTTTTAATGCTGTTCACATTGCTGGAGACAATGTTTAGAGAAAAACTAGCCATCACAGCAAAGAGGAGAAAAAATAAGACCCCCATTATAAGTCAGAATCGGAGTCACTCTGCTGACTACCAGTTTCCATATCAGATTCTGCGGATCCAGGATCAGGGGGCGGACGCCTCTTAGTGGGCGGGTCATCCTCTGAGCCAGTCGCATACTCCTTTTCCACTCTTTTTAATTCCTGCTCCAGTTCCTGGGCCTCCAGAGAATAGGAGCCCACATCCGAATCTGACAACGCTTCATACCTATTGGTGGAAAGTGCCGTACCCACTTCTGGTGCCCCTTTCACTTTTTTAGATGACTTCTGCACTAATATCCAGTCACTTTCGGGTTTACGGGTAGACTTATCTTTTTTATTCCTCCTCTTCTGACCACTGATCTTCACAGAGACAGGAACTGGAACAGAAGAGGAGTTTGGGGCCGGCTGCTCCTCAGCCTGCTGAACACTGTCCATCCGCCCGGGAGTAGTCTCCTGGACCTCCGGGACCACCTCCTCCCTAGTCAATACAGCCCCATTCATTAAAGCTTCCTCCTCTAGTTGTTCTGCTGCAGCCAACAATTCATTGTCTGCAGATTCCCCATCCTTATTATGGAAGGCCTCCGGGCAATCCCTATGGAAATGGCCAAGCCCACCACATAGATTGCACTTAACCTTCTCACAGGTAGAACTGATGTGGCCAACCTCCCCACAAAGATTACACTTCAGGATTGTACAAACATTCGCCACATGGCCAGATTTACCACATTTATAACATAACCTGGGCTGACCTGCATAGAAGCAAACTCCTCTCTCCCGCCCAATGAAAAAAGAGTTTGGCAGGTGATGGGTAACATTGTTACTTTGCCTCAACTTGACAAGAACCCTCCAGCCACCCGTCCAGATCCCATCACTGTCTTTAGTTTTTGTCAACTCAGAAACCATTTCACAATGTCTTCTAACCCAGATGACAACATCCTGAGGGGGCACAGACTCATTCCAGAACATGATGGTAACATTTGCTGTGTCAGGTTTGGAGATGGGACTAAAGATGAAATTCCTCCAACCCTCTTTGTCCCGCAAACCACTGAAACTGGCCCAGAACCTAAGTCAGACATGAGCTTAAAGCTGACATCATAACCCTGTCTGTCAGGGAGATTGATGACTGCCAGTATGTCTGCAGGAGCAAACCCCATCTGATGACACAGCAACTCCCTTACTACAAACCTCCGATCAGGGAGCTCCTCTCTGGAACCCCTATGCTTCAATCTCACCACATTCCTTCTCTTAAAGGCCTGACCAGTATAATTGTTACTGGTGGAAAAAGAAGGGGCCCCACGGCTCCAGGCATTCCGAGGAGGGACATGACCAGATGGACCAGCATTCCCTTGTGGAGCAGGTGGTGGATCCACCAAAGGGGGGAAATCCTGAGGGTTATTCTGAACTGACTCCTCCATCGCTACATTCTCAGAGCCCTCAGACTGCTGATGACCCCATTCAGATATACCAGCATTGATAACATCAGAATCATTCACCACATCAATATTAGTGACATCATCACTGCACCTCATATCATCATTACTAGTTACCCCAGTGTTACTCCCACCATGAACACCAGTCACCCCAGTGTTACTCCCCCCATGAACACCAGTCCCCCCAGCATGACTCCCCCCATAAACACCAGTCACCCCAGCATGGCTCCCACCATGAACACCAGTCCCCCCAGCATGGCTCCCACCAGGAGTACTAGTGGCAGCAGCACTGTTCTCACAATCCATGTGCTGGGAGTCCACCATGTCACTCCTCTGAGTCTCCTGTACTGTGAATGTCTGCTGGGTTATACTGAAGTTCCCACCACCCTCCAGAGCTGGAAGTCCAGCAGGAGGATCTGCTCCAACCTCACTGTCCTCCAGAGGCTGCACAGTCTTCCCTTCAGGAGACACATGTGGTGGCTGCGTGCGTTGGACTGGTTCCCCAGAGTCTGACTCTGTAGAAGACTCAATCCTTCCACTCAATCCCGCCTCAAATCGATCACGATTGTGGTACACCTCCGCCACTGGTCCCAGTTCTTCCAGAACAGCATCAATGTCCTTTGACACACCGGCCAGTTCAATGCCCAGGGAGTTCAGTTTGCTGTCATATAAAAATTCCTTCTTGGGGTTGGCAGCTTTAAGACGATAAACAGAGTCAATCTGCTTCTGGATTTTAGTCTTGGCTTTCCTCAGGGACTCCATTCTTTTTACCAGGAAAGGAATCTTGTCAGCCAGGTGCAGCGCAGGTTCAGACTTTAACACTTTCTGCTTCGCGGCTGCAGGACGATTGAAATCCTGATCCACCTTCCCATTACCAGTGCTGGTCTGAGGGTCTCTCCTGGGTGTAGATGGCTTCACTGGTGCAGATTGTGGAAAATTATTACCACCCTCCTCTTTATTCTGCTGCAGCTTAGAGCGCGATGAACGTCCCTGGCTGCTGCCCACCATTACACACTGTTGTAAGTTCTCTTTAATGGTTTTTTGTTCTAAGGAAGTTCTGGTGTATTTGCGAGGAGTACTGGGAGAAGCCGATGTCTCTGCTCCACTCTGAGCTCTATGAGCTGCACTCTGCTGAGCTTGCTGTGGTTGTAATGGATGGCTGGATTGGATCATGCTTCCAGAAACTGGACTGTACTGGGTGGTATTAGTAAGTTGCTGAACTGAATGAGCCCCACTCTGCGGGGTTTGCATTGATTGTAATGACTGGCTGGATTGAGTTGCACTTCCAGAGTTTGGATTGTGCTGAGCAATAACATGTCTCTGAGTAGACTGAGCTGCACTGTGCTGGGCTTGCTGGCATACCTCCCAACTTTTGAACTTGACAATGAGGGACACTTAGAAGATCCGATGTGTGGAGAGCGCAGCGCACCATGCCGAGAAGTGGGCGTGGCCAGCAAAAAAGGGCGTGGCCATTTGGTTGTGGTTTAAGAGGTGTGGTCAATCATATTGGAGACATGTTTACATCACTATAATATATCTCAATTTAACAAAAGTCTGTCTATTTTTACACTATTTTTTAGAGTATTTTGCTTAAAGTTTATTAGAAGAATGTAATGTAGTTGAATACAGTTGGACTGAGAAACTCTCTTATGTTTCTGCATACATCCTGACCTCTGAAGACACGCAGCGCACTGGATGGGGCCACATGTCCAGAGAGACCCCAGGATGGGATGGGGGGGTGGACAGGGAGATAGCAGGATTGGACGGGGAGATCGCAGGATTGGACGGGGAGATCGCAGGATTGGACGGGGGGGTGGACAGGGAGATCGCGGGATGGGACGGGGAGATCGCAGGATTGGACGGGGAGATCGCAGGATTGGACGGGGAGATCGCAGGATTGGACGGGGAGATCGCAGGATTGGACGGGTAGATCGCAGGATTGGACAGGTAGATCGCAGGATTGGACGGGGAGATCGCAGGATGGGAAGGGGGGGTGGACGGGGAGATCGCAGGATGGGAAGGGAGGTGGACGGGGAGATCGCAGGATGGGAAGGGGGGGTGGACGGGGAGATCGCAGGATTGGACAGGGGGGGTGGACGGGGAGATCGCAGGATTGGACGGGGGGGTGGACGGGGAGATCGCAGGATTGGACGGGGGGGTGGACGGGGAGATCGCAGGATTGGACGGGGGGGTGGACGGGGAGATCGCAGGATTGGACGGGGGGGTGGACAGGGAGATCGCAGGATTGGACGGGGGGGTGGACAGGGAGATCGCAGGATTGGACGGGGGGTGGACAGGGAGATCGCAGGATTGGACGGGGGGGTGGACGGGGAGATCGCAGGATTGGACGGGGGGGTGGACAGGGAGATCGCAGGATTGGACGGGGGGGTGGACAGGGAGATCGCAGGATTGGACGGGGGGTGGACAGGGAGATCGCAGGATTGGACGGGGGGTGGACAGAGAGCTCAGGAGAGGAAACATAAACAGGGCAATTCAGATTGAGACACACACAGAACACTTCCCCGTTCTCAGCACTCACTCTCCTTATCTCCTGCTGCAGAGTCCTGTACAGATTAAACAGACAGAATGCTCTGTGTCTGCAACCTGAGCTAAGATTCTGGGCACAGGCTTCACCAGAAATCTATCTGTCATCTGCCAGGACACTGCAACAGCTTAAGTTAACTGCAGCAACTTTCCTATCACACATACACAGACCTGCAGAAAGCCCTCCTCCTCGTCTTCAGCACAGACTGGCAACTGACCCCGCCCCCACGCACAGAATGTTCTGTTGGCAAATACAGGAGGATGATTGCCATGTGCTGCAGCCAATCACCATGAGGACAAGCAGCCACGAGTTCCAATCAAAGAAAATTTCCACACAGTGAGAAAACCAGCCTCAGGCTGTGCCGTGCGGGATTCATTCTGTGTGCACAGGACAATGCAGGGAGCATTCTCCTACCTTTCTTCCAGAGCAGGAACAGCCTTCAGGGGAGACCCGGAGTTGGGGGGTGGATCCGGGGGCGGAGCTTAGGCGCGAGGAGGAATCCTCCTCCAGCTCGCACTGAATGCTGGGGCTCCACTCTCCTCCTCGTCGTGACGTCACTGGTTGTTAGACGCCAGGCGGGCCATGCCTAGCAACCAGTTGTTTTGGCAGTTAGCCAGGCAGCATCTGGGGGTGAAATAAAGCGGTCTTGGCCAGAACCAGTACAGCGCCGGGCAGTGAGGGAAGGCGGCAATGCAGCGGCAATTTTTAGGGGGCATCAGATCCCAATGGGGCGATTCCGGGACATTGTATTGTCCCGGAATGAAGGTGCCCGGGACGCGGGACAGACCTCCCACAGCGGGACTTTCCCGGGCAATCCGGGACGGTTGGGAGGTATGCTTGCTGGGCCTGCAATGGCTGGCTGGATTGGATCACATTTCCAGAACTTGGACTGTACTGGGTGTCATGTTGCTGGACTGAATGAGCCCCACTCTGAGGGGTTCTTTGAGTTGTACTTCCAGTGTTTGGACTGTGCTGAGCTATGATAACATGTCTCTGAACAGACTGAGCTGCACTGTGCTGGGCTTGCTGGGCCTGCAATGACTGGCTGGATTGAGAACTCTTTTGCTGAATAACATCACCAGACTTCCTCTTATCAGTATTATCGGTACTTTTCATACAACCATTTCCACGTCTACTTACAGTCTCTGCAGATTGCTTCCCATTCCCAGAGCTCCGTCCTCCGGCTTCACCACCAACCACAGCTTCACCTGACAGTCCTTGTGTAGGCCGGAAAGCCTGGGACTCTCCTGAGAGAGATCCCCGCCCAGGGGAGCCCAACCCTGGGCTTGTACCAGACATCAGAGAGGAGCTCAGCACCACACAGACTTCAGCTGCTCCACAAGCAGCCACACCCTCTGCACAGTACTACTTCTCTTGTCCTGTATGTCGGGTGTAATTCTCAGTATCTGTTCTTATTCTGTATGTATGGAGATTTTTATTTGTAAAAAACAAACAAGATACATAATAACAAACTAACTGACTGAAAATAACAGAAATACAACAATTACTGACATGTTGTTTACGTCAAAAACTTAGCAGCTAAAGGGTATCAATAGTAATAAATGTGACAATAAGACTCCTTTCCATAAATCTATACTTCTCCAACATTCCATTATAAGTCAGAATCGGAGTCACTCTGCTGACTACCAGTTTCCATATCAGATTCTGCGGATCCAGGATCAGGGGGCGGACGCCTTTTAGTAGGCGGGTCATCCTCTGAGCCAATCACATACTCCTTTTCCACCCTTTTTAATTCCTGCTCCAGTTCCTGGTCCTCCAGAGAATAGAAGTCAGCATCCGAATCTGATAACGCTTCATACCTATTGGTGGAAAGTGCCGTACCCACTTCTGGTGCCCCTTTCACTTTTTTAGATGACTTCTGCACTAATGTCCAGTCACTTTCGGGTTTACGGGTAGATTTATCTTTTTTCCTATTCCTCCTCTTCTGACCAGTGATCCTCACAGAGACAGGAACTGGAACAGAAGAGGAATGTGGGACCGGCTGCTCCTCAGCCTGCTGAACACTGTCCGTCCGCCCGGGAGTAGTCTCCTGGACCTCCGGGACCACCTCCTCCCTAGTCAATACAGCCCCATTCATTAAAGCTTCCTCCTCTAGTTGTTCTGCTGCAGCCAACAATTCATTGTCTGCAGATTCCCCATCCTTATTATGGAAGGCCTCCGGGCAATCCCTATGGAAATGGCCAAGCCCACCACATAGATTGCACTTAACCTTCTCACAGGTAGAACTGATGTGGCCAACCTCCCCACAAAGATTACACTTCAGGATCGTACAAACATTCGCCACATGGCCAGATTTACCACATTTATAACATAACCTGGGCTGACCTGCATAGAAGCAAACTCCTCTCTCCCGCCCAATGAAAAAAGAGTTTGGTAGGTGATGGGTAACATTGTTACTTTGCCTCAACTTAACAAGAACCCTCCAACCACCCGTCCAGATCCCATCACTGTCTTTAGTTTTTGTCAACTCAGAAACCATTTCACAATGTCTTCTAAGCCAGATGACAACATCCTGGGGGGGCACAGACTCATTCCAGAACATGATGGTAACATTTGCTGTGTCAGGTTTGGAGATGGGAATAAAGATGAAATTCCTCCAACCCTCTTTGTCCCGCAAACCACTGAAACTGGCCCAGAACCTGTCTAAGTCAGACATGAGCTTAAAGCTGACATCATAACCTTGTCTGTCAGGGAGATTGATGACTGCCAGTATGTCTGCAGGAGCAAACCCCATCTGATGACACAGCAACTCCCTTACTACAAACCTCCTATCAGGGAGCTCCTCTCTGGAACCCCTATGCTTCAATCTCACCACATTCCTTCTCTTAAAGGCCTGACCAGTATAATTGTTACTGGTGGAAAAAGAAGGGGCCCCACGGCTCCAGGCATTCCGAGGAGGGACATGACCAGATGGACCAGCATTCCCTTGTGGAGCAGGTGGTGGATCCACCAAAGGGGGGAAATCCTGAGAGTTATTCTGAACTGACACCTCCATCGCTACATTCTCAGAGCCCTCAGACTGCTGATGACCCCATTCAGATATACCAGCATTGATAACATCAGAATTATTCACCACATCAATATTAGTGACATCATCACTGCACCTCATATCATCATTACTAGCAGCATCATTACTAGTTACCCCAGTGTTACTCCCCCCATAAACACCAGTCACCCCAGCATGGCTCCCCCCATGAACACCAGTCCCCCCAGCATGGCTCCCCCCATGAACACCAGTCACCCCAGCATGGCTTCCACCAGGAGTACTAGTGGCAGCAGCACTGTTGTCACAATCCATGTGCTGGGAGTCCACCATGTCACTCCTCTGAGTCTCCTGTACTGTAAATGTCTGCTGGGTTATACTGATATTCCCACCACCCTCCAGAGCTGGAAGTCCAGCAGGAGGATCTACTCCAACCTCACTGTCCTCCAGAGGCTGCACAGTCTTCCCTTCAGGAGACACATGTGGTGGGTGCGTGCGTTGGACCGAATCCCCAGAGTCTGACTCTGTAGAAGACTCAATCCTTCCACTCAATCCCGCCTCAAATCGATCACGATTGTAGTACACCTCCGCCACTGGTCCCAGTTCTTCCAGAACAGCATCAATGTCCTTTGACACACCGGCCAGTTCAATGCCCAGGGAGTTCAGTTTGCTGTCATATAAAAATTCCTTCTTGGGGTTGGCAGCTTTAAGTCTATAAACACATTCAATCTGCTTCTGGATCTTAGTCTTGGCTTTTCTCAGGGACTCCATTCTTTTTACAAGGAAAGGAATCTTGTCAGCCAGGTGCAGCGCAGGTTCAGACTTTAACACTTTCTGCTTCGCGGCTGCAGGACGCTTGAAATCCTGATCCACCTTCCTATTACCAGTACTGGTCTGAGGGCCTCTGCTGGGTGTAGATGGTTTCACTGGGGCGGATTGTGGAAAATTTTTACCACCCTCCTCTTTATTCTGCTGCAGCTTAGAGCGCGATGAACGTCCCTGGCCGCTGCCCACCATTACACACTGTTGTAAGTTCTCTTTAATGGTTTTCTGTTCTAAGGAAGTTCTGGTGTATTTGCGAGGAGTACTGGGAGAAACCGATGTCTCTGCTCCACTCTGCTGAGCTTGCTGTGGTTGTAATGGCTGACTGGATTGGATCACGCTTCCAGAACTTGGACTGTACTGAGTGGTATTAGTAAGTTGCTGGACTGAATGAGCCCCACTCTGCGGGGTTCTTTGAGTTGTACTTCCAGAGTTTGGACTGTGCTGAGCGATAATAACATGTCTCTGAGTAGACTGAGCTGCACTGTGCTGGGCTTGCAATGGCTGGCTGGATTGGATCACGCTTCCAGAACTTGGACTGTACTGGGTGGTATTAGTAAGTTGCTGAACTGAATTAGCCCCCCTCTGCGGGGTTTGCATTGACTGTAATGACTGGCTGCATTGAGTTGCACTTCCAGAGTCTGGACTGTGCTGAGCGATAATAACATGTCTCTGAACAGACTGAGCTGCACTGTGCTGGGCCTGCAATGGCTGGCTGGATTGGATCACGCTTCCAGAACTTGGACTGTACTGGGTGTCATGTTGCTGGACTGAATGAGCCCCACTCTGAGGGGTTCTTTGAGTTGGACTTCCAGTGATAACATGTCTCTGAACAGACTGAGCTGCACTGTGCTGGGCTTGCTGGGCCTGCAATGACTGGCTGGACTGAGAACTCTTTTGCTGAATAACATCACCAGACTTCCTCTTATCAGTATTATCGGTACTTTTCATACAAACATTTCCACGTCTACTTACAGTCTCTGCAGATTGCTTCCCATTCCCAGAGCTCTGTCCTCCGGCTTCACCACCAACCACAGCTTCACCTGACAGTCCTTGTGTAGGCCGGAAAGCCTGGGACTCTCCTGAGAGAGATCCCCGCCCAGGGGAGCCCAACCCTGGGCTTGTACCAGACATCAGAGGAGCTCAGCACCACACAGACTTCAGCTGCTCCACAAGCAGCCACACCCTCTGCACAGTACTACTTCTCTTGTCCTGTATGCTGGGTGTAATTCTCAGTATCTGTCCTTATTCTGTATGTATGGACTCTGCACAGTACTACTTCTCTTGTCCTGTATGCCGGGTGTAATTCTCAATATCTGTTCTTATTCTCTATGTATGGACTCTGCACAGTACCACTTCTGTTGGTCATCTCTTTCAGTTGCCTTAATTTCTTCCACGCTCAGTGGTGCGAGTTCATGTGTGTAAAATATCATATACTCTTTAACATGATAATGGGGTATTTCTCAATTAACCTTCAATCATTTTAAATCTGCAACAGTCAATAAAAAAGTACCTGCTGATTGTACCATAAAGGTCCTTTTCTAGTGCTGGGTGACTAATGTGCCCCTTTCTACCAACTGTGCTCCTGTGTTGTCACCCTATGGAGACAAGGGGCAATGCAGACACACATCACCCAGATATTGTCTACCGTTGTCACTATCAGAAAATCTGCACTGTGAAAGCAGTGCCACTATAGTACTACAAAAGAGCATATTGACCTCCTGTAGTTAGTGAGGTCTGTCTAAGCAGGTGAGAGGACCTCCAAAGGTGGGGTGAAGGGCACTGTGGTGGTAAAAGTTAAGATTCCTATGGTGTATGGGACTGCACTATTCACAGAAATTGGACATTCCTTATTTTATGGATTTTTTTTTTAAGGAAAGATAGACTTATTTTGATTGATTATATATATTTTTGTGTGTTCTTTTTTTATGAAATTGATGGTCACCTATATGATTTATGCATTTTATTTATTGAAGGATAGCGATGGCCCCCTTGTGAGATATTATGAAGAATGTAGCAGTATGAGTAATGCCGCGTACACACGACCGGACTTTACGGCATACTTGGTCTGGCGAACCTGAGTCCGTCGGACAATTCGATCGTGTGTGGGCTCCAGCTGACTTTTTTTTCTCAAAAGTTTGACGGACCTAGAAATGAAACATGTTTCAAATCTGTCCGACGGACTCGAGTCCGGTCGAAAAGTCCGCTCGTCTGTATGCTAATCCGACGGACAAAAACCAACGCTAGGGCAGCTATTGGCTACTGGCTATGAACTTCCTTATTTTAGTCCGGTCGCACGTCATCACGTACGAATCCGTCGGACTTTGGTTGATCGTGTGTAGGCAAGTCCGTTCATTCGGAAAGTCCGTCGTAAAGTCCGCTGAAAAGTACGCCGGACAAAGTCTGCCGTAAAGTCCGGTCGTGTGTACGCGGCATAAGACTTAAGGTAGCTGAAGAGATATAGAGCCAGGAACTCTGGTGGAGGACACTTGCCTTAGTTCAGTCTGAAGTGGATTAACCCTTTAAAATGGTAGCATTAGGAATCAATTTAAACCACATTTTCATACATTTCTACATCTCAGTTTATTCAAAACATAACATCAATATAAATTATAAAAAACAGAAATAGAAAACCTATATACACATCTGGAAAATTTCCCAGAATCTTCTCAGCGAGAGAAGCCAGTCCATTGGACAGTGTCCCTTCATGGTGAATAGATCACCTTCTCATTCCCTCTTCATTGCACACAAGAGATTAACAGGTGCTCCGTAAGAATGACATCAGGTGACCAGGTCCAAAGGATCAAAGGAGCCAGCCTTTGTGGTGGGCGGAGTTATGAAAGATTAAACAACAAAAGGGATCCCCTGGTGGTGGACTTTTTAGGTACCACCAGGGGATCCCGTCTGTTGTTTAGTCTAAATTTTGGATGTGGCACTCAAATACAGTCGGCTGCCGATCTATGTCAATTTTCGGAGTTATGAAAGATGGGAGGAGGAGCTTCTGATGGGTCAGCCAGCAAATTTAAATAATTCGCAATCTGCACAAGAAAAGAAGACATGACACATTTTTACGTTAGTTTATGGTTCAGCTATGATATTTAAGGATATTTAAGGGGAGATTTACTAAAACTGGAGCACTCAGAATTTGGTGCAGCTGTGCATGGTAGCCAATCAGCTTCTAACTTCAGCTTGTTCAATTAGGCTTTGATGATAAAACCTGGAAGCTGATTGGTTTCTATTGAGAGATGCACCAGATTTTGGGCAAATGGACTGTGCACTTTGCAAAGTGCAGTTGCACCCTGCAAGTCTTGGTAAATGAGGTAAAGCTTCAATATGCAAAAAATGCCCAATCACGTGCAAAGAAAAAAAAAACAACAACATTTTTGCTTGCACGTGATTGGATGATAGAAGTCAGCAGAACTTATGCTCATTTACTTATCTGTGCAGCAACTGCACTTCCAGAGTGCAACAGCACTTTGCAAAATGCACCATCAATTTGCCTTTATTAAATCAACCCCATTGCTTCATGTTACTTTATGTTATGTTCTATTACTTCCTATTCTATATTTTATTGTATTCAGTTAAGTTATGTTATGTTTTATGTTCAGTTACATTACTTTATGATGTGTTAAGTTCAGTCAGGTTACTTTATGTTTTGTAAGCTTATGTTTACGTTACGTTTAGTTCTGTTCTGTTCAGTTATGTCGTGTTACCTTATGTTATGTTCAGTTACATTACGGTATTTTTTTACTTCCTTTTCTGTTACATTCAGTTACAATACGCTATGTTTAGTTATGTTAAAGCGGAGTTCCACACAAAAATGGAACTTCCGCTTTTCGGAACCCTCCCCCCCTCCGGTGTCACATTTGACACCTTTCAGGGGGGTGCAGATACCTGTCTAAGACAGGTATTTGCACCCACTTCCGGCATAGACTCCCATGGGAGTCTATGCCTCTTCCCGTCCCCACCGCGCTGTCTGCTGGGAACACACAGCTCCCAGGAGAGAGCGGGGACCACTTGGGACGCGCAGCGCAACTCGCGCATGCGCAGTAGGGAACCGGGAAGTGAAGCCGCAACGCTTCACTTCCTGATTCCCTCACCTAGGATGGCGGCGGCAGCTGCCGAGAACCGAGCGGGTTCTCGGCGTCCCCTGCCGACATCGCTGGACCCTGGGACAGGTAAGTGGCCATGTATTAAAAGTCAGCAGCTGCAGTATTTGTAGCTGCTGGCTTTTAATATTTTTTTTTTTTGGCGGTGTGGGTGAACCCCCGCTTTAAGGTTAGTTTAATTACTGTATGTTTTGTTATTCTCAGTTACATTATGTTTTATTAATATATGTTATTTTATGTTCATTTGTGTTATGTTATGTTACTTTACTTTATGTTCACTTATGTTGTATTTTGTCATGTTATGTTATAGTGTGCCATAATATGTTATGCTACCTTCTGTTGTATGTTACTCTATGTTTTATGCCATGTTATATTCGGTTATGTTGTATTAAGTTATGTTTTTTTAAGTTATGTTATGTTTTATTATAGTTTACTATGTTAGGTTAGGGCTCATTCACACTAGCAGTTAAGGGTAGGTAAAACCCTGCGGTTGAGCCACGTTTTGCCCCCCCCAACCACTTCCCCAGTACCCCTGCAGAGGCCGGGGGTGTACACAGACAGGAATTATACTTCCTATCACTTTCAGAGGGCTTAGGGCCTGCCATGTGTAACCCATCCCAGTGAATGGGACCGTTCAGCAAGTGGCCCGCAACCGCATGCAATGCACAGGGCTGCAGCACACTAATGCCGGGTTTCAAGGGGTTAAATCAAGAAAGGAGTGGGTGATACAATGCCTCCTCAATGCTGTAACATGCTCTCTAGAGAGCAATTCGAATGCAGATTGCTCTTAAAAGAGCGAAGCATGTGTGAACGAGCCCTTATTACTTGCATTTCTTTTTCAGTTGTTTTACATTACGTTATGTTGAGTTTACATTACGCTATATATTTATATTCTATTATGTTTGTGTTCGACTATGTTTGGTTTTGCCAAGTGCCATTGGTACGTAGCAGTCTAAGCAGGCTTCATCAGATGGGAGATCAATCAGCCACAGCTCAAGGAACCCCTAGCAACTTCTGAAGGAATCCTAGGGTTTCACAGAACCCTGGTTGAGAATAGTTGGCTTAGTGGATCTCTGAACCGGAGCATGTATAGTGACACTTTTATGACACTTTTTTACAGCAGGCTTGTTCTTAAAAGTACTGAAGCCAGTAGTTTAGATGAATGACTTGGCAGCTTGCATTTTTAGACTATGTGTCAGAGTTCCTTCAGTCGCGAGTAGCAGCCATACCTGTGCTAGCGGTTAGTCCAAGTCACTTTTATCCCGGCAGGTTCCGCAGAGGCAGCCAAAGAGCCCATTCAACACCTGGATGGTACAGAGGATGAGGGAGATGCCAGAGGCAAACAGCACCAGGGAGAACAGAGCGACATTGAAAGCCACCACTCCTTCGGGGTAGACGCAGGTGGTCCAGAGGTTTGTATTGAACAGGTAATTGTCCTTGCTGCGGGAGAGAAGGAAAACAACAAATGTTATCCCGCCTCTTAATAGAAGGGGCTTGGCTAAGTATGGGCAGCACTGAAAAAGCTCCTTTACTCCCTTAGTGTAATTCCTAAAAACTTTCAGCTGCCAGGGGACACATTTGGCTGGAGTTGATATGGTGTAGGGTCTGCCTCTTATTTACAAGTAACCATGGTTAAAGGTTCATGGTTAAAGTGAAACTGAAGTCTTGAAATGCAAGGAGGCTGTCTACCTGCCTAGCAGAGGTATTATTGGACATGGGCAACCAGGGCACATGCTTTGCAATAACTGTTGGCAACAAAGATCACAGCTTTGGATGGCAGGATGTTATACAGCCACCCAACACACCATATTTCTGATTGCTAGTAACACAATCTTTTGTCTAACAAAAAGCTCCAGGCTGCTGGTCTGCCTGCCACCAAGAATTACATTTCTAATGCAACTAATGCCTACTCTTCAACTCAACAAAAGATCAAGTTGACCTGGCCTAACATAAAAGGTAAGAAGAGAGCTGAAGGGCTGCATGACAGCCTTCAGATAAAGCCACAAGCCCAGGTTCTGCTCTTCATGAGACTTAGCCTCAACTCCAGCATTATACCCCTCCCCCCCGACGTTCAAAAGTTAATTGACTGAATTTCAGTGGGCAGTAGTGGCCATGGAAACTTGACATTTGGTCATAGGGAACCTATAACTGACTTGGGCTGGAGTTGAGGTGCCATGTACAGTCAGGACTTTGGATCCAAAGGGATTCCAAAAATTACATAGAGTTCAGTTACAAGACTTATGCCGCGTACACACGAGCGGACTTTACGGCAGACTTTGCCCGGCGGACGGGATTTCGTCAGACAATTCGATCGTGTGTGGGCTCCAGCGGACTTTGTTTTCTCAAAAGTTGGACGGACTTAGATTTAAAAAATGTTTCAAATCTATCTGACGGACTCGAGTCCGGTCGAAAAGTCCGCTTGTCTGTATGCTAGTTCGACGGACAAAAAGCCACGCTAGGGCAGCTATTGGCTACTGGCTATGAACTTCCTTATTTTAGTCCGGTCGTACGTCATCACGTATAAGAATTCGTCGGACTTTGGTGGATTGTGTGTAGGCAAGTCCGTTCATTCAGAAAGTCCGTCGTAAAGTACATCGAAAAGTCCGCCGGGCAAAGTCTGCCGTAAAGTCCGCTCGTGTGTACGCGGCATTAGGGCCACCACAAAGAGCTGCATTGCTGTTACTGCTGTTATCTTAAAAGAGTTTCAGACAAGTCACCTGGCCTAAAATAAAAGGTAACAAGGGTACTGAAGGGTTTCATCTTTTTCTGCCTGTAAGAACCCATGATAATCTTCAGATCAATCCAGGAGCCCATGTGGAGCCTCAACTTTTCTCATCATAGGACTAAGCCTCATCTCCATCATTCTACCCCCAAGGTGTTCAGATGTTAATTGCCAAAACTTCAGTGGGCACTAGAGGCCATGGAGATTGAGAGTTGGTCATAGGGAACCTATAACTGACTTAGGCTGGATTTGAATTCCCATGTATAGTCAGGACTTTTGATTCAAAGGGGCTCCAGAAATTACATAGAGTTCAGTTAAAAGACTTAGGGTCATGACAAAGAGCTGCATTGTTGTTACTGCTGTTACCCTAAAAGTGTTTCAGACAAGTCACCTGGTCTTAAGTAAAAGGTAACAAGAGTGCTGAAAGGTTTCATATTTTTCTGCCTGCAAGAACCTATGACAGTCTTCAGATCAATCCAGGTGCCTATGTGGAGACTTAACTTCTGCTTACATGAGACAAAGCCTCACTCACAACAATCTTCGCCCCCCCCCCCCCCCCGCCAAGTGTTCAAATGTTATTTGCCAGAACTACGGTGGGCACTAGAGGCCATGGAACATTGGCCACCACAAAGAGCTGCATTCATGTTACTGCTGTTACCCTAATAGTATTTCAGACAAGTAAGGTATTTAGGGGGAAGGAAGGCCTTTCCATAAAATTGGTGCTTGTTTTAGTCTTAGATGATTAGCAGGTCTTACCTGAAATCTTCTATCTCAGAGTCAAAGGGTCGGCCCCATTTGAGCTGCGTAAGGTTTAGAATAGACCGGTACTGGCATACTGGTCCTTTCACCATGCCCACAATGGATACGACAAAACCGTACAGCGATCCAGCCACGCCAATAGCAGCAAAGATGATTGACAGGAACATCTACAAGAGAAAAGGGGGTATATATGTCATGCAACAATCAAAATCTTTATTGTTACGGCTTTAAACGTTAACTCCAGACAAAACATTTCATGGAAACTTTGGAGAGAGAAAAGGAAGAGTGTGGTCCTGTGTGGTCTCAGGAACAGGAAGTGGGACAAAATCTCCCCAACTCAGACACAAATGGCAATATAAACCTCCTCTTCTTTTCTCGTTTTATCAATACTGTTACAAAAATCCCATATAATGTAAAATAATATAATGAAATATCAAATAATTCAATAATGCCAACTGCATAGTAGTATAGCATAAAAATGATATTATCGAAAGGTGCTGCATAGTATAGTAGAGTTATTTAGTAATATACAATACTACAGTAAAGCATTACACACTTCTGTATAAAATAGCAATATGAAATGACACTATTGAATATTAAAGTCTAATGCCGTGTACACACGACTGGACTTTTCGACCGGACTGGTCTGACAGAAAAAACAAATCCGTCGGACAATCCGATCGTGTGTGGGCTTCATCAGACCTTCGGCGGACTTTTTCTGTCGATAATCAGACGGACTTTAGATTTAGAACATGTTTCAAATCTTTACGACGGACTCGAGTCCGATTGAAAAATCAGTTCGTCTGTATGCTAGTCCGACGGACAAAAAAAAATGACGCTAGGGCAGTTATTGGCTACTGGCTATGAACTTCCTTATTCTAGTCCGGTTGTACGTCACCACGTTCAAATGACCGGACTTTCGAACGGACTTTAGTCCATTCGTGTGTGTGCAAGTCCGGTCGTTCGTGTGTACACGGCATTACTTAATATAGTTACACAGTCTGGCATTTGTGTTATACAACAGTATACTGTAAACCCAGATAAAGCACAATATGATATAGTATAGCATATTAATGCACAGTTATTTAATACTTATTTGTGTTTTTTTTACTTTTTTTGTGTGCTGGACAGCACTTCCTCCTTTCTCCTCTAGGCAAGAATATTGTGCGCTCAATTCCACATATGCACAGGTATGCCAAAGGGCTCTAGCCAGCCTTTAGACCCGGCAGAAACCTTCGGTACATCTGCAGATGTGTGGGTTTTGCCCTCGTTCATGCACAAAGGTGGCACAAGTAAGGAGGTCCCGGATCTTTGTTTTAATGTGCAAGACTAGAAGAACCATACAACTGCATTGTACAGCTAATGGCCTGAGACAATCTCACTGGAGATCCCAGATCTACTGAACCTCTCAGACAAAGTAGTCACCCCCCTCCTGTTGTGCACACTTTTATCCAGTAGGGGGAGCCCATGTAGATGTGATGAGAGCCTTTTTGACCGACGCAGGTGAGATGACTTCACCTGCTTTTTCCATTATTGCACACAAGATAAGATAATTATATTGCAGATGGTCAAGTGACTTTTTTTTAAATCACTAGAATAATGTTTTATCTGTTGTCAGGCAAGCAGAACTTTGGTCAGGTGCTTCAAATTTCCCCTTTTTTTTTTTTTTTTAGTCGAAAGCACACCTGTCTTGGGAGAAAGAGAGGGTTTGCCATTTCTGACCTGTTGCTGAAAATGCAACTTTTCTGAATGCAGAGCCGTGTGATTCTCAGGACTGGAGAAACAGAAATACAAATCCTTTGGCAGGTGAAACTGCTCCCTTATATGTATCTTATCTGTATGTTTAGCTGTTTGCCTGGAGCTCAGATTTAAAGCTTAAAGGGTAACTCCACTTTCGTGGGGAAAAGAAATAGAGAATAAAGAAAAAATATTATAGCACGTATAACTGCGACACTGTTTGAGATGTCTAACCGTTTGAGCTGGCTGGTGGAAACCACCGCTCTGTTTTTTTATGTGCGTTGATTTTTGCTGATGTTTGGTTGGCCTGATTTCAAGGTGTTGGAGCCCGATGGGATCAATGTCCAATGTCTGATACCGCTGCTATCTGGAATCTGGTTCGTTTTTACAGCCCAGTCTTTTGGAGCATGGTGGGATTATTACCCAATGCTTGAAACTGCCTTTATCTGCTAAGAAGTGAATCTATGTGGTGATGGGATATTAAAGTCTTTGTGTTTTGAAGAGCACTGAAGCTTCCTTATATTTGGTTTACTTAATTTACTTAATTACTAAAGTTTTCACATACTTGGTTCACTCAGTTCCCTTTTGTATAAGGGTTTGCCAGTTGGACAGACATTTTTTATGCACATTTTTTTCATGCACTTTTTATGAACTGAATCGAATATTTTTCACTTTCTGAGTCATTTCACACTTTTTTTTATTTATTTTTATACACTTGTTTTCGTAGGAGTGGACTTTATGCCCTTACATTTTTGTCAAGTGTATTTTTGCACTGTGACTATTTTTATAGATTAGTACATCTGTTTCTTTTAACAGCTTGCCGACCAGCTGCCGTCATTTTACTGTGGCAGGTTGGCACGATCCTGCGAACCGTCGTAGCTATACGTCGGCTCGTGGGATCGGGATAGCAGGCGCGCGCCGCTACACAGCAGGGGTGCCGATGCTCGTGACTGGCAGTCGCGATGTAAATGTGTTCCCTGGGAAGTGATTCTAACTGAAGGGGGAGGGGACTGGCCTAGAGGAAGTGACGGAGCGTTGTTCCTAGCTAATAGGAACACACGATCTGTCACTCCTCTCAGAACAGAACAGGGATTTGTGTGTTTACACACACACTTCCGTGTTCTGTCCCTCGTGCTCGCGATCGCTCGTGACCGGCGGTTGCGATGACCGCCGGCCCCCTTCAGTTAGAATCACCTCCTAGGGAACACAGTTAACCCCTTGATCGCCCCCTAGTGTTAACCCCTTCACTGCCAGTGACATTTTTACAGTAATCAGTGCATTTTTATAGCACTGATCGCTGTATAAATGCCAATGGTCCCAAAAATGTGTCAAAATTGTCCGATGTGTCCACCATAATGTCGCAGTCCCGATAAAAATCGCAGATCGCCGCCATTACTAGTAAAAGAAAAAATAATAAAGATGCTATAAATCTATCCCCTATTTTGTAGACACTATAACTTTTGCGCAAACGGATCAATATACGCTTATTGACATTTTTTTACCAAAAATATGTGGAAGAATACATATCGGCCTAAACGGAGAAAAAAAATTAGCTTTTTTAAAAAAAAAAAAATGGAGATATTTATTATAGCAAAAAGTACAAAATATTGTGTTTTTTTTAAATTGTCGCTCTGTTTTTGTTTATAGCGCAAAAGATAAAAACCGCAGAGGCAATCAAATACCACCAAAAGAAAGCTCTATTTGTGGGGAAAAAAAGGACAATTTTGTTTGGGTACAACATCGCAGGACCGCGCAATTGTCACTTAAATTGACGCAGTGCCGAATCGCAAAAAATGGCCCGGTCATTCAGCAGCCAAATCTTCCAGGGCTGAAGTGGTTAAAAAAAGAATCATATTGTAATTGAATGTTATTAAAAATGACCTTTCCTTTTCAATCTACAGCCAATGTAATTTTCAGAGACTACATTGAAATATGGCTACCTGGGGTTGTTCTGTACACAGAGTGTGTACTGACCACTCCCCACAAACATCATTTCCTGCTTATGTGATTGGCTCACCAATTTTCCCAGAAGTCTGCCTAAGATACAAGTCAGATTTCAGGCATCCCCTGCAACAAAAATGTCATTTTTGGAGAGATACTTTCAATAGGAGCATGTCTAAAGGGATGCAGGAACAGCAGATTTCCTCATTAGTGCCCTGCGGGTGCACACCTGGCAGTGATTGACGAAACCCCTCCCATTAGACCCACTAAGTACAGAGGCACAGAGAAACGCACATGGATTACTTCAGAATAACAAAAGGTAGGAATCCGCAGCAAAGGTTGTTATAATCCTTGCAATGTACATCGATCACCCAGAGGGGAATGTTTTTTTCTCAACAAAAGTGGAGTTGCGCTTTAAAGAGTAACTCCACATCTAACTCCAAAATCTGACTTATATCTTAGTGCAGACTTCTGGGAAAATCAGTGAACCAATCACACAAGCATTAAAATTACATTTCTGGGGGGTGTTCTGCATACATTCTGTGTACAGAACACCTCCAGGATGCCATGTTGCATTTTACAGAAAATGATAGTTCTGCAGATTGAAAAGGAAAGGTCATTTTAATTAAAATTCAATTACATTATGACTTGGGTAGCAATTGTACATTATATATATATATATATATATATATATATATATATATATATATATATATATATATTTTTATTTTTTTTTATTTGCTATTTTCTCTCCACTAAATTGTAGTTACCCTTTCAGCTACACTTCAGGCGGTCTTCATTTCACTTGCTTCTACCACTCTGGTTGATATACAGTACACATATAATTAAGCCTCAAATTTTTGCCATAAAAGCAATACAATTAGCCTGTGATTGAACATCATATGCCCTGCTCTGTGTAATCAACATCCAATCAAGAACATACCCCACAGCGGTTGTTGCAGCATCCCTGCCGTCCTGTCGCTTGGATGTGAATGGCTGGAATCAGGACCTAGGGAAAAGTAAATAATAATAATGAAAATGAGTAAATTCAAGGAATAAACACATGTAAATCTTGCAAATATAACTTATGTATTATATATATATCTATATATAGATATAGATATATTCTCTCTCTCTCTCTCTCTCTCTCTCTCTCTCTCTCTCTCTCTCTCTCTCTCTCTCTCTCTCGAGAGAGAGAGAGAGAGAGAGAGAGAGAGAGAGATATAGATATATATCACTGTGCAAACGTGAAAATTAAAATTAAACTAAATTAAATTAATATTTAGAGTGACTACCCTTTGCCTTCAAACCAGCATCAATTCTTACACTTGCACACTTGCAATCAGGGATTTTGTAGGATTACAGCCAGGTGTATGATTAATCAATTATACCAAGCAGATGCTAATGATCATTAATTTCATATGTAGGCTGAAACAGTCATTAAAGCGGAGTTCCGCCTAATTTTTTTTTAAAAAATCAGCAGCTACAAATACTGCAGCTGCTGACTTTTAAAATAAGGACACTTACCTGTCCTGGGCGCCCGTGATGTCGGCACCTGAAGCCAATCTGTCCCTCGGCTCTCGGGTGGAGGCGCTGCCATCTTCGGTAAGGGAATCAGAAAGTGAAGCCTTGCGGCTTCACTTCCTGGTTCCATACTGTGCATGCGCGACTCGCGCTGCGGGTTCCCACTGGTCGCTGCTGTCTTCTGGGACCTGTGTATCTCCCAGAAGACAGCGGGGGGGGGGACGGGGGGACGGAGAAGGCACCTGGAAGTGAAGTAGATACCCGCGTATCTATGCCCGGAAGTGGGAGCAAAATACCTGTGTCACACAGGTATCTGCTCCCCCCCTGAAAGGTGCCAAATGTGACACCGAAGGGGGGGAGGATTCCAAAAAGTAGAAGTGAAACTCCACTTTGCGTGAAGCAGAGACAGGTGCCTTAAAACAGGGTGAGGAACAGACAAACTCTGCCACTAAGATGAAGTTGTGGAAGTAAATTTCATGTCACAAGACATACAACATGGCAAGACTGAGCACAGCAACAAGACACAAGGTAGTTATACTGCATCAGCAAGGTCTCCCCCAGGCAAAGATTTCAAAGCAGACTGGGATTGCAAGATGTGCTCTTCAAGCTCTTCCTAACTTCTCATTTACTTTATGTTGTGCGTTAACCAGTTTTATGTTGCATGTTAACATGTGTTGTTTCAAGACAGCTTACTGAAAATGAAATGGCTAACAACATGCTAAAAGCTTAACATTACTCTTTTTTGCTATGCAATGCACTACTGTGTGTTCCTGTGCATCACAGCATTATACAATGCAGGTGCAATGCAATGATTGACATTCCAATGCAATAACGCAGGTAATGATAAATCAATTGCCAATGGGCCCTCCCTTTAAATATTGTTTGATTTGATATATGCACTTCCAAATAATAAATGACAATAAAATCAGTACCAGTAATCCGCCTCCGATGACTCCCCCGAGGTACAGAACTTCTGGAGTCATCTGATCGCCTGGGTTTTGTATGGGTTCAGTCTTCCATCCAGGGAAAAAGAGGATTATGTTGCAGACTATGGCAATGGCAACCATGGGGTAGAGGGAGATCCCAATAAACTTGGAGCATTTTCCCGTACACATGGCGAGCAGTGGGCGATCCAAGCGTAGCGATCGGAAAAGGTGGAAGGAGAGGAGACTGTGAAGAATATATTGATCTTGGTCCTTTATATGCCCACACCACACCCAGCCCTCCTATAAAAATGACTCACATGATAGTGACGTTTGGAATGGAAAAATAACTTATTCCAGTGTCATAAGCAGAATTTTCCATACGACAGAATGACATAATGATAAACATGACAATACATGACATGATGACCCAGAGATTTAGGCTAAAGGCTAAAAAACTAGGTACAGCTGTAGTAAACTTGAATAAGTGATCTTAGATCACTTTACCTTCTGTATCTATATACCCCTTACATGTGACATGCTTAATCTGTGTGTGGGTAACCCAATATAACTTCTTATTTTCATAAAGTAAAAAATTGGTTTTCTGTTGCATTTCTCAACAAACAAACATGAGAAGTGAAAACTCTGCTATGATATAGCTCAGGGGTCTCCAAACTTTTCAGCGATCCTTACATCAGGTTCCCCATCAGGGTGCTCCTTACATCAGGGTCCCTATTAGAGTGCACCTTACACCAGGGTCCTCATTAGGGTACTCCTACACCAGAGTCCCCATCAGAGTACTCCTTACATCAGGGTCCCCATTAGGGTGCTCCTACACTAGGGTCCCCATCAGAGTACTCCTTACATCAGGGTCCCCATTAGGGTGCTCCTACACTAGGGTCCCCATCAGAGTACTCCTTACATCAGGGTCCCCATTAGGGTGCTTCTTACACCATGGTCTCCATCAGAGGGCTCCTTACATCAGGGTTCCCATCAGAGTGCTCCTTAAATCAGGGTCCCCATCAAAGTGCTCTGCACACCAGGGTCCCCTTCAGGGTGCTTCTTACATCAGGGTCCCCATCAGTGTGCTCCTTACATCAGGGTCCCCATCAGAGTGCTCCTTACATCAGGGTCCTCATCAGAGTGCTCCTTACACCAGATTCCCAACCGAGTGCTCCTTACAGAGTCCCTCTTCCCAGAACATTTGACTATACACTTACACTAATGTACAGTGCCTTGAAAAAGTATTCATATCCTCATATCCCTTGAAATTTTCAACATTTTGTCATGTTACAACTAAAAACGTAAATACACTTATGTTTTTCCTGGCCGCATTTAACGCCCTTGATATCAGAATTGGTCCTGATGTCTATAGCCAGTGATTCAATCGCAATCACGAAGATCAAAGGCGATAGAGGGCAACCCTGCCTTGTCCCTCAGCTGATATCAAAAGACTCGGAGTAATGCCCCATTAAATGCACTTGAGCATTCGGGTTAGGCTAAAGGGTGTGTATAAGTCTAAGAAATTTGACTTCAAACCCCCCAACGTTCAAGAATGCCAAAGAGGTAAGATCAGGACACCGAAACAAAGGGTTTCTGCAGATCTAACGATAACAGGAATCCTTCCTGAAGTGGCCCCCCGTCCCATTGGGATTGTAAGAGGGAGATCAGGTCAATTTCCCTACGAATTTGGCCCGGTCCCTTTCTACCCGGGATGAAGCCCGCCTGATCTTTGTGAATGTATCCAGCAATAAAGCTGGAAAGTCTTGTCGCTAGGATTTTTGTCATGATCTTATGGTCGTTATTTATCAGCGAAATGGGACGATAATTACCGACCTCGCTCACGTCTTTCCCTGGTTTGGGTATGACTGATATAAAAGCAGTATTCAGGTCGCTAGGTAGAGGGGCTCCATCCTGGAGAAAGAAACGAGCCATGTAGGGTGCTAGGCGGGTGCCAAATTTTTTATAGTAGCAGACCAAGTAACTGTCCGGCCGTGGGGTGGAGGCTAATTTCAAAGATTTTATAACTTCCAATATTTCATCTGAGGAGAAAGGTTTGTCTAATAGTTCCTGGTGGGTTCGCTTTAGGTGTGTTGGGTTGAGGTCTTGGAGAAACGCTTCTCTTGTTTTGGGGTGCGTATGAGGTTGGTCTTTGTATAGGTTCTAGTAGAAGTCATGGAAAGAGTCCATGATTCCTACTGGATTCTGGGTTAAAGTTCCTGTCTTGGTGCGAATTTTGGGGAAGGCCAGGTCTTTGGAATTAGTTTAGCTGCCAGTTTAGAGCATATCCTGTCTTTTTTGTGGAAAAAGCAAGCCCTGTCCATCGTAAGTGTTTCTCGGCTGAGGTGGTTAGGGAGAGGTTTAATCTGACTTGGGCCGAATCAAGCCTAGCCAGGCTGTCTGGGGTGGGGTAGCTTTTGTGGTGTTTATTGAGCAAGCGAAAGTCTTCCGTCAACTGCTGTGTTTCTTCCCTTCTTTCACGTTCAATTTGGGAGGCAAGCTGGATGAGTCTACCTCTCATCACCGCTTTATGTGCAGCCCACAGAGTGCCTGGCGAGACCGATTCAGTGTTATTTTCCAAGAAGTAATCTATTTATGCTGTTTCCCGGACTGTGCACTGTGGGGGGTTGCTCAGTAGATCTTCATTGATACGCCATTTAAAGGGGCCCCTCTCCCGGATTCACCCCTAAGGGTAAGAGTCATTATGGAGTAATCAGATAAAGAGGTGTTGTATATTTTGGAGTCCACCACCTTTGGGATTACATGTAAAGGAATAAAGATGTGGTCTATCCTAGAGTGAGTTTTGTGAGGGATGGAGTAGTGTGTGTAATCCTTGGTTCGGGGGTTCATCTCCCTCCAGATGTCAACAAGGCCATGTGTCTGTATGGTCTGTGCTATCCGCAGACTTCGTCTGGGGGGGTCTCTTGACTTTTGGGGTCTGAGGGTTGGACTTGTCCGAATAGAGGTCAAACAGAGTGTTAGAGATGCCGCCCAGGATTGCTGTGCCTAGGAAGTGAGGCTTCAGGGTCTATAGAACGGCTTCGAAGAATTTATCTTGGCATGTGTTAGGAGCGTAGTAAGATACGAACGTGTGTATCCCCCCCGTTAAAGTGTGCCAGCTACTTAAACGTATCGACCTTCAGGGTCCTTAATTGTTTTAGTAGGTGAGAAGTGAACCCTGTTAGAAAAACATACTGCTACTTCTCTCGTCTTATTGGCCGCATTCGCTAGGTGGAATTAAGTAAAATGTTGTAAAGGAATGAGGGGTTGTAGGTAGCAGGGTAATGTGTCTCTTGAAGTAGCACTACATCTGTTTTTAGTGTGCGGTGCTGTTGCAGTATTTTGTGTCTTTTTACTGGGGAGTTGAGTCCCTGCACATTGTGGGAAAAGATCCGAAGTTTTAGGTCTGTTGGCGGAGTTTTAGTCATGGCTTAGTTGGTAATAACACGCGTCACCACTGTGCGTAATGGACAGAGACGATAGGCTTTGTGGTGACGTCCATCACCGACCATGGGAGAGGACGAGATAGCCTCCTGTGACCATATGGCTGATCTCTTGGGGAGGCAGAAAACGTGCTAATTTGGGGGGCCTCTCCAAGAGAGCCATTCTGACCCCTTAGGCTCTGTCATTTCTAAAGTTCCAAAGGCATGTTACGATATTGGTGTAGGTCACAAATGTAAAAATAACGAGCAAAAAGATAAAAAAAAAAAAGAAAAAAAAACATTAGTAAAGACACAGATAACTTGTAGGCAAAAAAACAGGTAACGTGGGGAACCGGGTGGGTTGCAGGATGAGTCGGTCCCCAGGAACAATCTTCCCTTGTGGAACCTGGGACCAATCCCGAGGTTTAATTGGGATAAACGGAACGTCAGTCTAAAGACGGTAGGTTGGTCACAAACCACAGTTCCAAAGGGAAACGAGTCAGTCTCACACACACACTTTCGAGTTGTTCGGTCTTTTTAGTGGTTGAAGGCCACGCGATGCTCCGACGGTCTGCTTAGGTTACCCCTGTGTGGGTGAAGTTTATGTTCTTTGATAGTTCAATAAAAAGATGTTTAAAAAAAAAACATACAAAAAAACCCATACAATACAGTAGGCAACCTGCCTACAGGCACCCAAAATTAGATCTTCACAAAGATGCTAGCTCTACCTCACTTTTGGGAAATTTCCATAATGGGATATCTGGACAACTTCTTACCGAGGGGACAGTTGACACAGAGTCTGTCATCCATTAAACAATGCAGAGTTTTGAGCACTGGAACTGATTCATTGCTTGGAGTATCTAGGTAGTTTCCTGGATACTTCTTCATTCAAGGTCTTCTCTCCACAAGAAAAGATACAAACTTTCCGTACCCATGTTTGGACGGTATACCATGAGCCAACCAACCCTCCACTTTCACATGAGGGTTCTGGGCTTAAAGCAGTAGTAAACCGCCGGCAATTTTTTTTCCTTAATCTGCAAGGCAAAATTATCACCACTGACAGGGCTTCCATCTTTACCCGGTCTTCCTTTCGGTTTTGCGGACTCCGGCTGTGTGAGTGGCCGGAGTCATGATGGTGTCATGATGGGAGCTGCTGTTTATGGCACAGGACTCTGAAGGAACGGCCCGGGTGGCTGTTCCTTCAGAGCACATGCGCTGGTGATGTCATTGTCTGCATGTACAATAAATAGCTCCTAAACAGTGCACGTTTAGGAGATATTTACATTACCTATAGGCTTACCTATAGGTACGTGTATGGGAGTTTACTCCCACTTCAATTGTGGCCCCTTTCAAAGCAGTTCCATATGGACAATTTCACTCCAAACCATTGCAGCTCAACATCCTGGCAGCATGTGACAAGCAGGCTCAGTCTCTGGTCAGACACCTTACTCCTAAAACCAGGCTTGCCCTGCCCTAGTGAATCTGGATTTGAAAACATCCTTCCTCCCACTGGTCTGGATGATGTTCATGATGGATACAAGCCTGTCAGGCTGAGGAGGAGTCCTGGACCTTCTCAGCGCAAGGGAGGAATTTTATCTCCTGAACAACGTTCTGGAACTCAGAGTGATCTGGTCAATGCTGGACCTTTTGACTACAAGGTCATCCAACCAGGATTCAGTTGAATGCCATGGTAGTGGCTTACAACAACCATCAGGGAGGAGCCATAAGTCTTGCTGTTAAAAAAAAGAAGCAGAATAGACTCTGGCTAGATCAGAACTTAACATCCCAGCCTGGTACACCGTGTACATCCCAGGCATGGAGAATTGATGGTGGACCTCCTCAGCCGCCAATGTCTGGAAAATGGGCTTTTCAGTTTGAGGTGTTTTAAGACCCCTGTTACAGATGGGGGATGCTGAAAATGGACCTCCTGGCTTCCAGGTTTAACAACAAACTAAGTGAGCTTGTCTCCAGGTCCAGAGTTCCTCTTACCCTTGCTGTGGATTCTCTAGTAACTCCATGACATCAGTTCAACCTGAGCTGTATATTTTTCCCCTCTGAAACCCTTTTCTCATCTGCTCTGCAGGATCAGGATGGAGGACATTACAGTGATTCTCAATGCAGAAAGTTGACCCTGACCCAGGCAGATGTGGTGCTAAGACATCATCAGACTCCTGGCAGACTCTTCAAGGGCCCTCCCAGGTTGTCCAGATCTTCTATTTGAAGGACTGGTTTACCATCCTGCTTCTCAGTTGTTGATGGTAAAGCCTGAGTCATTAAGGATAGGGATAACCTGATTAGGTTATCCCTACACTTCTAAATGCTAGAAAATCAACTTCTCACATTCTGCCAACGCACCCAGAGGGCATATTTCTCATGGTGCAAGGCAAAGAAATCTCATCCAAGAAAGTATTCTTATAGAAGGAAAAGCAAACTAACTGACTTTACTGGTACCAGAGAAGGACTTAACTACATAAATTTAGTTTAAAACAGTTTCAAATGTTATAGCATATGCTCATAAAAACATGAGATAGTAGTTATATAGGCCATACATATATACTCCAAAAAGTGTTTATTTGCTAAAGTGTCAAGAGGTCGACGCGTTTCACAAACAGCTTCCTCTGGACGTCAATTTCTTGACCACAAAGAAAAACAGGCCTATCTACAAAAGAAAAAAGTTACAACAATTAATTACAAACCATACAATGCAAAATAGCATATAATAACCATGCTGTGTCTTCCCAAAAGAGAAGGGTACGCTTACATGTGCCAATTGGAGTAGTACTCTGGAGAAAGTACTCTCTTTGATAAATCTTGTTTTTTCTCTGTCAGGTATGAATCAATGTTTTGTCACGAGAACCATTAAGGTTAGATTCTCAGCCCTATATATGCTTTTTCATAGACTGCTTACCTCTCACTCCTTTGTGAAAGCCTTTGCGCAGGGTGTCGTTTACATTATTTCCCCTGTACATTCCCCAGTGACACTGTCTGATCTTAACCTGGTTATATTGGTCCTTCAGAAACAACTCTTTGAATCTAACAGGGATATTTCTGTCCTCCTTACTCCCAAGTTTGCTTTCCTCAATGCCATCACCTTTGTGAGGCAGGTTTCTAAAATGGCAGTCTTTATATGTGAAGACATTACCTAGAACATTGTTCTCCTACCCTGTTTCCCCGAAAATAAGACCTAGCGTGATTGTCAGTGATGGCTGCAATATAAGCCCTACCCCCCAAATAAGCCCTAGTTAAAGTCCTTGTAGGTCTTATTTTCAGAGTAGGGCTTATTTTTGGGGAATCAGGGTAGGGCTTATTTGGGGGGTAGGGCTTATATTGCAGCCATCACCGACAATCACGCTAGGTCTTATTTTCGGGGAAACAGGGTATCTCTATGTCCTACACCACGACATCCCAAGTAGTTTCCCCTTTACTGTCTCAATGTGGTATGCACTATTCAAGTCTATCTCTTAACTACAGATTCCTTTAGATAGACTGGCTCTCCTTTTGTCATTCCATAAGGTCCCAATAAGAGACAGCCTGCTTCTAGTTCCTCTATATCTACTTGGATTAGGCAGCTCATCATTAAAGACTATAGACTTAAAAATAGGATTCCACCTTTCCCTGTCAAGGCACACACCACTATTTAGTGTTTAATGGGCTTATCAGCATCAGACATCTGTTTCTCAGATTTGCAAGTATTCTGTATGTCACTGGTCTCTAGCGATTGGGCTGTGTTCTGATGAATATGAAGTGTCGATGATATCACTGGTCTTTAGTGATTGGACAACCTATGTTCTCATGAGTATGAAGTTTCAGTGATGTCACTGGTCTCTAGTGAATGGACCAGCTGTGTTCTCATGAATATGAGGTATAGCCAGGTGCTGAGCTACAGCAATATGGAGAAGGAGACATTGGGGCTGATTTACTAAAACTGGAGAATGCTAAATCTGACGCAGCTGTGCATGGTAGCCAATCAGCTTCTAACTTCAGCTTGTTCAATTAAGCTTTGACAAAAAAACCTGGAAGCTGATTAATTTCTGTACAGAGCTGCATCATATTGTGCACTCTCCAGTTTTAGTAAATCAGCCCCATTGTCTTTTATTCTTCTCTCAAATTACTAAAAAATGTATGTTACTCCGCACTATTCTTCTCTGGCCAACAGAGGGAGAGCTAAAGCCGGGCAAGCCTATAGACTTCTATGCAGATCGCTGAGAATCCTGGGAGTTGTAGTTTGGGATGGCAGAAATATATTGGCACCCACAGACTCTTTGGACTACAGATCCTAATGTGCGGTAGGAGGAGTGGAAAGAGGATTTTGGTTAAACTGCCTGGGAAAATTCCTTCCTCTTGGGGCTTAGGAATTAGGGAGAGCAGAGCGCCTCTATCCGAGTATTTACCTGCCAGCGGGGATGCGTGCCTGAGACTATGAGTGAAGACACCCGGGGGCAGTCCAGCGCCACCACATTACAGATCCTGCACCACTGCCGCAGAGAGGCTGGAGCATTCACTCATCCTTGCTTCTCACCACTGATCACCAGAGGCTTTCAAGGAGAAGATGAGGGGGTCCCTTTCTACAGCGAGCATCCACAGCAGCATCACAGGGACTGGCAAGAGAGCATTATTGACACTTCTAGCAAAGACTGAGCCACTGAGAGCAGGACACCAAGTGTTACCAATCCTTACTGCACCCATACTGCACTCCATTTTGCACTTATTCCAAACCTAGACTGCCATTATACCAACTCTGTATCATATTATACCAAACCTTTACCGCATCTGAACCACATTTACCTTCCACCTGTGCTGAGACTATACCATACCTATATTGTATGCGAGTTGCAGGTTAACTCAGACTGTTGTTAAGTGCAAATACACTATTAAAGGGCCCCAATTATAGCAAGCAGAAGAACATCTCAAAGGACTGCCCCACCTGTAGTACTTATTCTGCAAGCCCACCTTTGTTCCCCTGCCTCTTCCACTACCATACTCCTTTTGTTTTGGACAGTGCATACGCAGTTTATCTAAGACTAGCATTCCCCCCATAAATTCACTCTGGCAGTGTAGTTCCAGGACTTGGTAGATTAAACTTTACTACTGCTCACTACTGCACTTGAGGTGGCCTTGATACTGTTTATACTGATCTGGATGCCAAATTTCATCTTATGCCTAGTCCTTACTGTTAATCACGTTGTATACTAAATTGTGTTATTTCCATTGTATGCGTGCTTAGTTACAAACCATACTGGGTCACATTATATTAAACTTGCCTTTGCTACTTGGTTTAGTGCCTGTTTTATTTGATATAGCACTACTATTGAGTACTAAGTATTACTTTCAGTGATTTCCTTTGATTTTGTATGTTTGTACAGTCAACCTGGTGTGTGTGTTAGGGTCTCAGGTTCTTGAGAAGATCTTGGCAAAAAAATAGAGGACCCATCCTATCCAGCAGCTCCAAAAGTATTGGTGATGTCACTGGTGTCTAGTGAATGGACAATCTCTCATGCATATGAAGTTTTGGTGAAGTCACTGGTCTCCAGCAAAAACATAGGCTGTGTGCTCATACATTTTTCCACAATTATTTGGTTTCTGGCTTCCATGTCATTGCTGAGACATTAATATCTTATCTTATTACGCATTGACCTTTTTACTTTTTATTTCTTGCCTTGTTTTGTACATGTTTGGGGTCAAAGTAAAAATAATTCTGATCCAGCAATAGCTATTAACATGCTGGTTGCTGGCCAACAGGTTTTACGTACTTAGCTTTAACTAGAAAGCTGAATCATCAGCAAGATTTTGATACCCAGCAGACACACAGTTACCTTTAGATAAGGCTTATAAACTGAGGAAGAGATTAATCACTACTTACAGTGGTCATATATATATATATACACAGTCAGGTCCATAAATATTGGGACATCGACACAATTCTAATCTTTTTGGCTCTATACACCACCACAATAGATTTGAATTGAAACAAACAAGATGTGCTTTAACTGCAGACTTTCAGCTTTAATTTGAGGGTATTTACATCCAAATCAGTTTGTATATGTGTCTCCCACTTTTTATGGGACCAAAAGTAATGGGACAGATTAACAATGATCCATCAAACTTTCACTTTTTAATATTTGGTTGCAAATCCTTTGCAGTCAATTACAGCCTGAAGTCTGGAACACATAGACATCACCAGACGCTGGGTTTCATCCCTGGTGATGCTCTGCCAGGCCTCTACTTGCAACTGTCTTCAGTTCCTGCTTGTTCTTGGGGCATTTTCCCTTCAGTTTTGTCTTCAGCAAGTGAAATGCATGCTCAATAAGATTCAGGTCAGGTGATTGACTTGGCCATTGCATAACATTCCACTTCTTTCCATTAAAAAACTCTTTGGTTGCTTTCGCAGTATGCTTCGGGTCATTGTCCATCTGCACTGTGAAGCGCCGTCCAATGAGTTCTGAAGCATTTTGCTGAATATGAGCATAATATTGCCAGAAAAACTTCAGAATTCATCCTGCTGCTTTTGTCAGCAGTCACATCATCAATAAATACAAGAGAACCAGTTCCATTGGCAGCCATACATGCCCACGCCATGACACTACCACCACCATGCTTCATGATGAGGTGGTATGCTTTGGATCATGAGCAGTTCCTTTCCATCTCCATACTCTTCTCTTCCCATCACTCTGGTACAAGTTGATCTTGGTCTCATCTGTCCATAGGATGTTGTTCCAGAACTGTGAAGGCTTTTTTTTAGATGTTGTTTGGCAAACTCTAATCTGGCCTTCCTGTTTTTGAGGCTCACCAATGGTTTACATCTTGTGGTGAACCTCTGTATTCACTCTGGTGAAGTCTTCTCTTGCTTGTTGACTTTGACACACATACACCTACCTCCTGGAGAGTGTTCTTGATCTGGCCAACTGCTGTGAAGGGTGTTTTCTTCACCAGGGAAAGAATTCTTCGGTCATCCACCACAGTTGTTTTCTGCAGTCTTCCGGGTCTTTTGGTGTTGCTGAGCTCACCTGTGCATTCTTTCTTGTTAAGGATGTTCCAAACAGTTGATTTGGCCACACCTAATGTTTTTGCTATCTCTCTGATGGGTTTGTTTTGTTTTTTCAGCCTAATGATGGCTTGCTTCACTGATAGTGACAGCTCATTGGGTCTCATATTGAAAGTTGACAGCAACAAATTCAAAATGCAAATAGCACACTTGAAATGAACTCTGGACCTTTTATCTGCTCCTTGTAAATGGGATAATGAGGGAATAACACACACCTGGCCATGGAACAGCTGAGCAGCCAATTGTCCCATTACTTTTGGTCCCTTAAAAAGTGGGAGGCACATATACAAACTGTTGAAATTCCTACACCGTTCACCTGATTTGGATGTAAATACCCTCAAATTAAAGTTGAAAGTCTGCAGTTAAAGCACATCTCGTTTGTTTCATTTCAAATCCACTGTGGTGGTGTATAGAGCCAAAAAGTTGGTTTCTCCACAGATACACTCATTTTGACTGTGTCCTGAGGAAGTGGGCACTGTTCCATGAAATTTTCCATAACATTTCAGTCTATTGTGCACCCATTTTAATGTATTTGCCATATTGTATACATTCAACTAATTTGCATCAACATTTGTGTATTTTGTGTATTTTATTATGACATATGTAATGTTTAATATGTCTGGTTTTAACTTTAATATGTAATACATTTTGTACTTTTTAAGAAATGTGTTATTAACTTTATTTAACTTTCCAGAATTCTATATGTGGGACTGAGTTCCGCCAACATTTTAGTTCTTGTGGCTTTTATTTTCTTGTTGTTATAATTTTACACTACATTCCTGTCCTCCATATATGTTTGTTATGCTGCAGGCGCATAGTTGAACCTGGACAACAGGAGATCCACAGAAAATTCAGATCTCCCCAGAAAATTCAGATCTCCCTCTGGCGTCAGTTCCTGCCAACATAGAAATCAATAAATATGTTTACTCTCCTACAGAGAAGCATCGATCACCCATGGAGACTATCAAAAGCTGAAGAACACATAGTGGAGGGGGTTTTATGGGGAATGACTAGAGCTATGAGTAGCTTTGCCAGCGTCCAATCATCTGAAGGTACAATATACAACCCATCTGTTATGATTGAAGACCTGGGTCCTGTATTGCAGTGGTCCTCAACCTCAGTCCTCAAGTACACCCAATGGGCCATGGGAACTTCCCTTGAATAAAATTGCTCTTAGCAATACCATGTCATTGATATTGATTCAAAGCAGCTGTGCAAAGTAACGGAAAACCTGAAAACAGGGCCCATTGTGGGTACTTGAGGACTAAGGTTGAGAACCACTGCTTTATTGTACTCCAAGAAAAGGATTTTACAGGTACATTAAAAATCTAATTTTAAATTGCATGACAATAAGTCACATGTACTTCTTGTTGCCAGCAGGTGGAGCTAGATTCTTGCTCTAAGGCAGGGGTCAGCAACCAGTAGATCTCAGACAGGTGACTGGTAGATCGCAGTCTGGGCATGCTGACCCACCATCCCAGATCATCAAACAGAGTGCAATGCAGAGGGACTACTTATAAAGTTGAGACTGTAGTAGGAAGCAAGAGCCACATAAGCCGATGACTCCTCTGTAGTGCTAGCTCCAACCAACTTCACTCTGCCTCTTATCCCAGCTAGCAAAGTGATGCCAGCAGCAGGGGTGGTAAAACCCCATAGTTAAGATGTGTTTTTATCACCCCCACCCCAACCACACCTCCTTTAGCTGCAGTGGCCAGGGGTGACTGTACAACAGCAGGAGTTATATGCCCTGTCATGTTTCGTGGCTGTAGCACCTGTAAAGCATGACCCACTCTGCAAGTGTTCTGCAACCTGCAGTACAGCAAAAAAGGGGTTAAAGCAGGCACCACCTGCTTTACCTCTTTGGACCCTGCAGAAGCATGCAGTTGCAGAGCACTTGCAGAGTGGCCCAATTTACTTGAATGGGTCGTAATTAGCAGGTGGTAGCACCCACCTCCCCTGAAAAGTGATTTGAGTGTGTTTTACAAGTAGTGAGGCGGCAATATGTTGCCTCCTCACCACCTGATTGAAACCCATGATTGCTGTGCAATGCACGCAATTGCAACAAAGCAGTAAGCAATCAGTGGGTTAAATCAGGTGTGGGGAGGGGGCACGGTGTCCGGTGATCTTTGACTTCTCCCATGTTGTTCAAGTAGATATCCACCTCTTTAAAGTTGACTACCCCGCTCTAAGGTATCTCAGAGAGAGCAGCTATTATTAGAGAATTGAAAGAGATGATACAAAGGCGGCAGCTTTGGCTGGTGGAAATAGAACATAAAAAATTAAAGAAACTAGAAAATACCATAGTCTACCTTTTTGTTCCAGAAACCTTTACCTGCCATTGCCATGGTTAATGTATTACATACAGTAGATTTTATAAAGTAAATCTTTAATATTATTATTACTATTTATTTATATAGTGCTGAGAGTTTGTGCAGTGCTTTACAATATAAAGGGAGATAGCACAGTACAATACCAGTGGCGGCCCATCCATTAGGGGCGCCTGGGCGCCGCCCCCTATATCCACGCCAACCCCTATATGAATAATGGATAGATTTATGCTATTCCACGGCCGCCACCCCCTATTCATGCGTCTGGCTCCTTTCAGGATGCCGGGAGCCTGAATTACAGCGTTCGTAAAGAAAGAGGGGGGTTCCGGCGCTCCGAATGATGTGATGCCTAGAATGGATAATGCAATGGTAGCTTTAATAGCACATTTACATCAGTCAATGTCATATGGAACAAGGAGGCAGCTAGCCTCAGAGGGTTCCATTACCTCTGTTAGCAGTGAATGTAGAGGAAGGGGGGAGTGGATGGGCCACAGCGGCCCCCTGTCTGTATTGTACAGTGGCAGGCCGGTGGTAATTTTTTTTTGGGGGGGGGGCACAAAAACATTAATTCGCTGTTGTAACACCTGGGTGGGATCATAGCGCAATGCTCTGTGCCCCGAGCCCACCCGATTTTGAAGCCTATTAGAGCATGGCTGTGTGTTGAGTTGTTTTGAGGGGACAGCAAATTTACACTGTTATACAAGCTGTACACTCACTACTTTACATTGTAGCCAAGTGTCATTTCTTCAGTGTTGTGAAAAGATAGAATAAAATATTTACAAAAATATGAAGGGTGTACTCACTTTTGTAAGATACTGTATAATAGACAGTCACTTGTTAATTAGACCCAACCCAAGGGATCACAAACATTCACATACATAAGTTTCCCAAGCAACAGGTATAAATATCGGATACAAACAAACGGTAACTGCCCCAACCTATGGTTAGATTGAGGGCTGGTATGCCTGGAGGTAGCCCACTCTTCCTTAAAGGCACAGAGACACACTGGACACCCAGCACAATGGCAGCAAAGGTGTCCAATGCGCTTCTTCGCCACATAACCAATGTAACAAACAAACGGTAACTGCCCCTACCTATGACTGGCCTTAACAGCAAGGAGCACATTGAAGGGCGATGCATATCAAACAAAAACAAAGCAAAACTCCCAGCTCACTTACCAGCCAACCTGCAACAAACCGAACTGCAGAAAATGGAAGGTGGTGGATCCAAATTGTGTAAGGGATGTCATTCATCTATAGTGAATAGGCTATCTTCTTTTGAATTTGAAGCTTTGGTGGGGTCACTGGTCTCTAGCACTTTATATTCATAAGTACACAGCCTGTTCATTCACTAGAGACCGGTGACATCATTGACATTTCATAATCATGGGAAAACAGCCTGTCCAATCACTGGAGACCAGTGACATCCCTGATATTTCATATTCATGGGAAAACAGCCCGTCCAATCACTAGAAACCAGTGACATCACCGACGCTTCATGAGAACACGGCCCCTCTATTCACTAGAGACCAATGACATCACCGATGTTTCATATTTATTAAAACACAGCCCATCCATTCACTAGAGACTGGTAGAGTTTCTTGGTTTTAATATGGTGGCTTTCCTCTCCTACATACAGTAACTCCCACAGATGGGTTAGTATGGGAACATTTAGGATGATGCAATGTTTCTTTAACATGATGAATGTTTATTTTTTGACATACGTCCGCATATTTACTGATATGCTTACATCATAGGTTGTTCACATTCAGATTTAGACACCTCTGAAGAAGAGATATAATCCTTAAAACGCATCAGGTGTCCTCTTCATGTGTTTCTGCATACCAATCCCTCATTTCTGTATAATACTGTGGGATGTTGTGCTAATAAATATAAAGCTGCTCTTGATGTACATGTATTCTTTTAAAATATTTTTGTATAAATCAAAGTCTTTTTACTATTTTTTTCTATTCTATTTTTTTATTACTATATTTTTTTGGTTTTAATTCTCAGTCTATGCCTTTAAAGTTCCACAATATAAAGGGTTTTCCAAATATGATTTGTTATTGGGATGATGGCACCTTCAAACACAGACCCTTCATATTAATGAGAAAGCCTGTCCAATCACTGGTTACCAGTGACATCACAGACCCTTCATATTAATGAGAACACAGCCTGTCCAATCACTGGAGACCAGTGACATCACAGACCCTTCATATTAATGAGAACACAGCCTGTCCAATCACTGTAGACCAGTGACATCATCGACACTTCATATTCATGAGAACACAGCCTGTTCAATCACTGGAGACCAGGGACATCATCGACACTTCATATTTATGAGAATACAGCCTGTCCAATCACTAGAGACCAGTGACATCACCAACACTTCATATTCATGAGACCACAGCCCGTCCAATCACTGGAGACCAGTGACATCATCGACACTTCATATTCATGAGAATACAGCCTGTCCAATCACTAGAGACCAGTGACACCACCAACACTTCATATTCATGAGACCACAGCCCGTCCAATCACTGGAGACCAGTGACATCACTGACACTTCATATTCATGAGAACACAGCCTGTCCAATCACTGGAGACCAGTGACATCATCGACACTTCATATTCATGAGAATACAGCCTGTCCAATCACTAGAGACCAGTGACATCATCGACACTTCATATTTATGAGAATACAGCCTGTCCAATCACTAGAGACCAGTGACATCACCAACACTTCATATTCATGAGACCACAGCCCGTCCAATCACTGGAGACCAGTGACATCACTGACACTTCATATTCATGAGAACACAGCCTGTCCAATCACTGTAGACCAGTGACATGATCGACACTTCATATTCATGAGAACACAGCCTGTTCAATCACTGGAGACCAGTGACAATCGACACTTCATATTCATGAGAACACAGCCTGTCCAATCACAGGGGAGACCAGTGACATCATCGACACTTCATATTCATGAGAATACAGCCTGTCCAATCACTAGAGACCAGTGACATCACCAACACTTCATATTCATGAGACCACAGCCCGTCCAATCACTGGAGACCAGTGACATCATCGACACTTCATATTCATGAGAATACAGCCTGTCCAATCACTAGAGACCAGTGACACCACCAACACTTCATATTCATGAGACCACAGCCCGTCCAATCACTGGAGACCAGTGACATCACTGACACTTCATATTCATGAGAACACAGCCTGTCCAATCACTGGAGACCAGAGACATCACCAACACTTCATATTCATAAGACAGCCCATCCAATCACCAGAGATCAGTGACATCACCGATGCTTCATATTCATGAGAACACAGCTCGTCCATTCACTAGAGACCAGTAGAGTTTCTTGGTTTTTAATATGGTGGCTTTTCTCTCCTACATACCTCCCACAGATGGGTTAGTATTGGAACATTTACGATGATGCAATGTTTCTTTAACATGATGAATGCTTATTTGTGACATTTGTCTGTATATTTACTGATATGCTTACATCATAGGTTGTTCACATTCAGATTTAGACACCTCTGAAGAAGAGATATAATCCTCCAAAGACGTTAGATGTTCTCTTCATCTGTTTTTGTATACCAAACCCTCATTTGTGTTTCTGTTTTCAACCATTATTGAAAGTGTTTTACAAAGGTAAAATGGTAGACAGAAACATAAAAAACAGTCGGCCATGCTTGAATCATCCAAAATTAAACAGAGTGCAAAACTGCGACGCAGGCAGCATTAAACATTACCTGAGAAATGACTACAACAGTAAACTGTAAAGATACACACTGACCATCGTAAGATCACCAGTAGGAATTTGCATTAACATTACAAAATTTTAAGATAAAGGAAAAAAAAAAAGGGGGGGGGTGAGGGGGAGGAGAACCCAAATTTAGAATGACAATATAGACTATACAGAGGGGGGAGAAGCGAGCATCCCTAATGCTGGCCATACACTATACAAAAAATCGGCCAAACCCATTTTCGAAAAACGAACATTCAGCTGTGAGAGCAAACGATAATGCCATCATGTAATGACCGATAAGTCGTTCAGTTGACTTAAATGAATCCATTTTTTGTTTGTTTACATATATCTAGTGCAAACAGTTCAGGGGGCAAACACATTAACCTTTCAATTAATCGTTTGTTCGGCAGAAAATTTCCAAACTTGTCCTTCGTTTTTTTGGCTCAAAAACGTTCCAACAATTTTCGATCTTGTGCCCATTAACTCGCCGAAAAACGAATAAACTGGCCAAATGACCGTATTTCGGCCGATTTTTGATATAGTGTATGGCCAGCATTGGAGGGAAACCTCCTCCAATCGCCAAGCCCGTAGGAGCAGGGAGAGAATAGTGAATACCTATAAACACAAATCCTCCAACCATACACTAATTAAACGATACTTTGCTTTTAAAAAGAGAAACAGTGAGAGGGGGTTACCCAAGTCCAACCATCCTTAGGGAGTAGATGGAAAGAGCAGGAGAGCAGGAAGAGCCGGAAAGAAAGGCGAAGAAAAGAATAGGGGAAAAAGATGAAAAGGAAATAAAAGCAAAAGAGGAAAGAAAAGGAAGAGGAGGAGAGGGAAACTAGAGGAAATCAAAGAGAAAAAATCATTTGTCTTTTTACTCTTTTTTAAGAACTACTCAGCCTATGCCTATATAGTCCCACAATAAAGAGATTTTTCCAAATGCAGGTACTCCTTACATAGCGACCAGGTTCCGTTCCATCGACCAAGTCGTTAAACGAATTGGTCGTTAAACACAAAATAAGGAAGTTGATAGCCAGTAGCCAATAGCTGCCCTAGCGTCGGTTTTTGTCCGTCGGACTAGTATACAGACGAGTGGATTTCTGGGTCCGGCGGAGTTACGACGTAAAGATTTGAAGCATGTTTCAAATCTAAAGTCCGTCAGATTTTCTACTGGAAAAGTCCGCTGAAGGTCCGATGAAGCCCACACACGATCGGATTGTCCGCCGGACTCGGTCCGTCGGACCACTCCGGTCGAAAAAGTCCGACCGTGTGTACACGGCATTAGTGTCAAGATCGACATTGCTACAATAGTACATAGTAAGATAATCAGTCTTATCAGTCACCAAATTGAATACATCAAAGCATGAGACTATTATGCCCCGTACACACGGTCGGACTTTGTTCGGACATTCCGACAACAAAATCCTAGGATTTTTTCCGACGGATGTTGGCTCAAACTTGTCTTGCATACACACGGTCACACAAAGTTGTCGGAAAATCCGATCGTTTTAAACGCGGTGACGTAAAACATGTACGTCGGGACTATAAACGGGGCAGTGGCCAATAGCTTTCATCTCTTTATTTATTCTGAGCATGCGTGGCACTTTGTCCGTCGGATTTGTGTACACACGATCGGAATTTCCGACAACAGATTTTGTTGTCGGAAAATTTTATCTCCTGCTCTCCAACTTTGTGTGTCGGAAAATCCGATGGAAAATGTCCGATGGAGCCCACACACGGTCGGAATTTCCGACAACACGCTCCGATCGGACATTTTCCATCGGAAAATCCGACCGCGTGTACGGGGCATTACAGTTACAGAATTCTATCCAGAATTAAGTCAACTGGAGATAACCTGGGGTGTCAAGCCAAGGTGACCATACTGCCTGATATTTATTTGGGCATTCTCTATATTGGAAGATATATTTTTCTAAAAGCGGTATATCACCATTCTCCAATTGCTGCAACCCATTTTTTCCAAGAGGGAGGTTCAGCAAATTTCCAGTGTCTGAAGATTATCTTTCTAGCTTGGAATAAGGCCCAAGCTATGACCTGTTTGGTGATCTCTTCCACCTGTAGATCATCTAAGATACCCAAAAAGGCAAGATTTAGGATCCTGTCTAACAGTAACCTGTAATACCCTATTTAGGGTGTCCAGGACATTCTCATACCTCCCAACTTTTAGAGATGGGAATGAGGGACACCTATCAGCAAAAGTATGCAGGCATAGGGCCGCCCCCTTAAAGGAGAATTGTGCAAAAAATAAAAGATTGGTTCAACCCAAAAGTGCTTTTTTACCACTACTCTTGCTTTATATTGGCTTTTGGGATTTACAAAATGCAGCAATTTAGAAATCAGAGGAACGGTTTAGCACTGTAAAACACTTTTTCATAGATAAAAAGTGCATTTGATATACATCTATATAGATCATATAGATCAGACCAAAATGAGGGACAAATGAGTTGGAATGAGGGACAGAGGGACATTGCTCCAAATCAGGGACAGTCCCTCGAAATCAGGGACAGTTGGGAGCTATGCATTCCCCCAGTAAAGATGTAGCTTGGGGCATCTCCACAGTAGGTGGACTAAATCACCCGGTTCTCCTGAACATCTAGAACAGTAATTTTCAACTCCGGTCTTCAGGACCCACTAACAAGCCAGGTTTGCAAGATAACTGAAATACATCACAGGTGATATCATTTGCTGTTCAGTGATTGCAGTGTTCTAGTCTGCAACTCCCCAAGGTAATATATAAAACCTGGCCTGTTGGTCGGTCCTGAGGGACTGGAGTTGAGAACCACTGATCTAGAACATATAGGCTCTCTCATCTCCATTTAAAAAGCCTTACTGGCATAAGATGGGCCCAACGTAGGATGTACAAGTGTGACAGTCTCTGTGCAACATTAAAGTGGGAGTCCGGCGACCAATCTTTTTTTTTTTTTTTTTTTTTAGGTAATTAAGACACTTTGCTAATCCCAAAATAATACTCACAGTTTGGGTGTAATATTTCCACCTCTGTCTGTTTTCGTACTGAAGAATAACTTTAAAAATGTGATGCTGGCTGTTTCCATCTTGCTTGTGGGCATGTGAAGCCCACAAGCATTGATTTCCTGGATGCGGTGAATGCTGTTCATTCACAGCTTATTCACAAACATCATCATTGTTCCCACACTGAATCTTGGGAAGCCTGACACTAAGCTCCCAGGAGACAGTGCGGCGCCGGGGAAAGGCAATAAACATGGGCCATGGGAGGAGAGACAGGAAGTGCCACAATAAAGTTCAATATAAAGGTAATTACAGCGATAAAATTTTTTTCCGTGCGGCATTTGAACATCTATGCAATTAACTGAAGGGGGTAAGATTAAGTTAAAAATTTGAGTGGAACCCCGCTTTAAGGGAACACAGCTGTACAGCCTGTAAAGCTTCCTCCCATTGTTCCTCCTCAAATGCTCCCACATCCTGTTCCTAGTGAGCCTCAGCCCTCGAGGGGAAGTCTTTCAGAAAGATAATCAACAGCATATAGTAACTTCTAGATAGGAAACCTTTTTATACTTCCACGTCAGACATATAGTTAAAAATAGTTGTTGGGGACTGTACCCAGGTCTCAAAATTGGTTTGTGCCGTAACTGCATGTTGAAGTTGCATATAATAAAATTGCATAGTGTGTGGAAGCTGAAATCTGGTTTGCAGGGTATGGAAGGAACACAGTTTACCATTTTCAAAAATATGAGACAGTAATGTAATACAATATTGTTGCAATTTGGCCCCATATTGCAGTACTTTCAACTCGTTGTAATAGTTATTGCCCCATATAGGGCTATATTTAGTAAACCCTGTCACATCCTGTATCTGCCGTACTTTGTTCCAGACCTTCTGCATGAGGGCATAAGTGGGGAAAAGTTTATCAGACTAGCTATACTTGAGGGCTTCCAGACCCATAGAAACATTATTTCCCCCATTACATAAAGTAATATATGATCAGTGGCCTCTAGTTTCTTATTGTTCTGAGGTAGGGCTCTAGTAATGTTTTGCAGCTGGGCTGCCAGGTAGTATAACCACGGGTTGAGTAGTGCCAGCCCGCCACTCTCTTTTGGCCTTTGAGGTTGTTCCAATTTTATTCTCGGGGGTGGCTTCAACAGTTTTAATGGTTTCTGAATTTCATGCAAATTTTTCAATACAAAAAAAAGACAAAGACCTGCATGTTAACCACTTAAGCCCCGCTCACTGTATATATACGTCATTTTTTTGAAGATGGATATCTCGGTAACGGCAGCAGCTGCTGCCACAACCGAGATATCCATCTTTACAGTGAGCGATTCTGTACACGATAACGGTGGTCTCTGCGGCGGGTTCGCCGCGAGATCACCGTTATCGGCGGCGGGAGAGGTGCCACCCCCCCTCCCGCCGCTCTCCCGCGCCTTCCGCCGCTTACCGGAGCCGTCGGTAACGGCGGAGGCGATCGGGTCCTTTCCCTGCTGAGGTATGGAGACAAGTGAGGCCAAGATGGCCCCCACCCGTCTCCATACCATGTGACGGCCGGAGCGACGTCATTCGACGGCTCCGCCCACTCGCTTAAAGGCACAAATTTTTTTAGTGTCATTTTTTTAAACGACTTTTTTTTTTTTTTGCATTTTAGTCTAAATATGAGATCTGAGGACTTTTTGACCCCAGATCTCATATTTAAGAGGACCTGTCATGCTTTTTTCTATTACAAGGGATGTTTACATTCCTTGTAATAGGAATAAAAGTGATCCAAATTTTTTTTTTTTTAAAAACAGTGAAAAAATAAATAAAATAAAATAAAATAAATAATAAAAAAACGGTGGTCAAACCACACATGTGAGGTATCGCCGCGACCGGTAGAGTGAGAGCAATAATTCTAGCCCTAGACCTCCTCTGTAACGCAAAACATGCAATCTGTAGAATTTTTTAAACGTCGCCTATGGAGATTTTTAAGGGTAAAAGTTTGACGCTATTCCACGAGCGGGCGCAATTTTGAAGCGTGACATGTTGGGTATCAATTTACTTGGCGTAACATTATATTTCACAATATAAAAAAAAATTGGGCTAACTTTACTGTTGTCTTATTTTTTTTTTCAAAAAAGTGAATTTTTTCCAAAAAAAGTGCGCTTAGAAGACCGCTGCGCAAATACGGTGCAAAAAAAAGTATTGCAATGACCGCTATTGTATTCTCTAGGATGTTAGAAAAAAAACAATATATAATGTTTGGGGGTTCTAAGTAATTTTCTAGCAAAAAAAACCTGTTTTAAACATGTAAACACCTAAAATCCAAAACGAGGCTGGTCTTTAAGTGGTTAAAATCTGTTTATTTCACATACTGTCATTATAATAAATGAATAAATACAAAAATAAATCTATTATTTACACCTATTTGAACATCTCATGGAATCCATGCTGACATAAGCCAGTCAGGGTTGACGACAACCCTTCATCTTGTCTCACTTTGGTCCAATCATTTTTCTTTTTTGTCTTCAGTGCACTTAAAGTATTAAAGGAGCTGAGAGGGATGAACCAACTGGGATAACCAAAGGAACCAGCCTTTGCAGTGGGAGGGGTCCTGCGGATGGCGGGAATTGGTGCTTTGTACAAGAAAATGTTCTGATGAGTTAACCTGCTGGGAAAAATATTTATTTTTAGAAAGCTGATATAAATTTTACAAGTCAAAGTAAATGAATTTCTAATGTGTTAAAAATATATGCAAGGATCTAGGGAGACTTCTGGCTCTTCCTGTCCAATGACTGTGGTCACAAGCAAGGGAAGTATATGGAAGTTTTCCCAACGAGGACTGAAGTCTTGATTCATTCAGCTGCAGGAGTGCTTAAGGCACCTTAAAATGGCATGCTAAAGTGACATCTCATGCAATGTTATTGTGGGATATTTTAGCATCCTTTAAGCACCTGCAATTGCAGGTTGTGGAATCAGGACCCAATACAGCAATACAATCCAGGGTTCTGCGAAACCCTGGGCTTCTTAAGAAGCAGTGAATTAACTTCAGTCCCCATAATGTTGCCCACCCCCCCCCCTCCCGATATTACCGATGCCACCATCTTTGAAAGTCCAGCTCATGCACAGATGTGCCGAAGGGCTCTGCATGCGCATACAACCAAACATCCGGGACATCTATGACTGCGCCATCTTTGTGCATGTGCGTGAAAAACTCTGTGTGTGCTCAGATGTGCCAAAGGGTTTCTGAAGGCCAATCAGAGCCGTTCAACACAACTGCCCATGTGTAGAATTGAGTGCAAAACCATTCTTGCCTAGGCACAAAAATTGAAAAGCCCCCCCCCCAAGAAAAAAAATATATTGCTTATTTATATAAGCGTACATGGATTGGTTTGCTCAAAAGTTATAGCGTCTACAAAATAGGGAATAGATTTATGGCATTTTTATTATTATTATTTTTTTTTACTAGTAATGGCGATGATCTGCCAATTGGACACTTTTGACGCATTTTTGGGACCATTGACAATTATACGTGCTATAAAAATGCACTGAATACTGTATAAATATCACTGAAAGGGAAGGGGTTAACAATAGGAGGGCGATCAAGGGGTTAACTGTGTTCCCTAGGTGTGTTCTAACTGTAGTGGGAGGGGACTGATTAGGGGAAGAGAGAGAGATCGGTGTTCATACTTGGTATGAACACACAATCTGTCTCCTCTCCCCTGAGAGAAGCAGGATCTGTGTGTTTACACACAGATCCTGGTTCTCGCTCTGTCACGAGTGATCGCGGGTGCCTGGCAGTCATCGCGCCTGCCGGGCACTCGCTTCGGCTCCGACGTGGCGCCACAGGTGCCTGTGCGCGCCCCCCAGTGGTCAAAAGGCGAACCGACGTACAGTTACGTTGTTTCGCCCAGGGGAGCCAACCTGCCGCAGTACAACTACAGCGGCCGGTCGGGAAGGGGTTAAGCTATGATACCTTTAATGTCAGCCCAACCCAGTTCAACAATACAAGTATCTGAAAAGCTCAATATACTGTAGGCTTATTACATGTGCAAGCTCTGCTTCCTGCCTTCAAGCCCTGCACAGTGATAGTGCTTTAGGGTCATTTCACACGGGTGTTCTGTCTGTGTTTTTCGTTCATCCGTTGATGGATAAAAAACAGACAGCAGTGTATTCCTATGGGCAAACGGATGTAAACGGATGATCATCTGTTTGCTCATTTTTTATCTGTCAATGGTTGGATAAAAAACAGACAGAACGCCTGTGTGAAAGAATTCTTAGGGATAGTTCTCACTACTGCGTGTGCAGGTGCGTGTTTACCTGCATTCACATGCAGGGCAGCTCATGTATTCCCATAGGCTGCCCTAGGCGCAAGAAACGCAGAATATAAGTACCTAGATTTTTTCCAAAACGTGCCGCACATAACTATGCGCTTGCTAAAGTGCAGCGCGTTTTTCTGTGTGTCGTGAAAGTGTGTTCCCAGACACACATACACTATATTACATACATACACTAAATGTATTGGGACGCCTGCCTTTACGCACACATGAACTTAATGGCATCCCAGTCTTAGTTTGTAGGGTTCAATATTGAGTTGGTCCACCCTTTGCAGCTATAACAGCTTCAACTCTTCTGGGAAGGCCGTCCACAAGGTTTAGGAGTGTGTCTATGGGAATGTTTGACTATTCTTTCAGAAGCACATTTGTGAGGTCAGGCACTGATGTTGGACGAGAAGGCCTGGCTCATAGTCTCCGCTCTAATTGATCCCAAAGGTGTTCTATTGGGTTGCGGTCAAGTTCCTCACCCATGTCTTTATGGACCTTGCTTTGCGCACTGGTCCAAATCATTTGGTGGAGGGGGGATTATGGTGTGGGGTTGGTTTTCAGGGGTTGGGCTTGGCCCCTTAGTTCCAGTGAAGGGAACTATTAAGGCATCAGCATACCAAGACATTTTGGACAATTTCAAGCTCCCAACTTTGAGGGAACAGTTTGGGGATGTCCCCTTCCTGTTCCAACATGACTGCACACCAGTGCACAAAGCAAGGTCCATAAAGACATAGATGAGTGAGTTTGGGATGGAGGACCTTGACTGGCCTGCTCTGAGTCCTAACCCCAACCCGATAGAACACCATTGGAATGAATTAGAGCGAGACTGCGAGCCAGGCCTTCCCATACAACATCAGTACCTGATCTCACAAATGCGCTTCTGGAAGAATGGTCAAAACATTCCCATAGACACACTCCTAAACCTTGTGGACAGCCTTCCCAGAAGAGTTGAAGCTTTTATAGCTGCAAAGGGTGGGCCAACTCAATATTGAACCCTATGGACTAAGACTGGGATGTCATAAAAGTTCATGTGCATGTAAAGACAGGCGTCCCAATACTTTTGGTAATACAGCGTAGATGCGAGCCTTACTGCTTCTCATATCTCACTGTAAAACCAATATCAGAGCTAGCCCCTGAAACCAGAACACTCCATCTTATTCTATAATCTATTTTAAAAGAGCAGACATTCAGCAAGAATGTTGATTGCCCTGTCCAACAAAATGGGGGTTGCAGTACTTTTTATATATAAAATACTGTATATCCATTACAATTGGACACAACAAGCAAACTTTTTAGAATATTAACCAGAAGTAAATACTAACCGAAAATACCCAGAAGTCCCTCAATTATTTCTTGTCCCCACAGGTTCCGCAGCAACAGCCGAACAGACCATTCACCATCTGGATCGCACAGAGGACGAGGGAAATCGCAGAGGTGGACAACACGATGGAGAACAGGACAACGTTGAAGAGCACCACATCCTTTGGATACTCGCAGGTGTTCCACGCGGTTTGGTTGAACAGGTAACTTTCATTACTGTAAAAAAGGAGGGGAAAAAAATAGTATTTATCATACGGGCCAATTCTGTCCTAGTGTAAACTACAAACTACAGTGATTGCAATAAGGCTTGACTAGCAAAGCTTCTCCTTGTGGCCGGATGTGTTACCATACACTAATATAATTTTTCATATCTGCAGTAGACATAGGGGTGCGTGTATAGTAATGGCCATGGTTGTATTTAGCTGTTTGTAAAGGCTCCATCTCTTTTAAGACATGATTTCTTTTTTTTATTTAGGAGACCCGAAACAAGACTGAGCTACAGTCTAAGACAGGGGCCTCCAAACTTTTCAGTACAAGGGCCATATCCTATATTTTATGTATGCGGGTTGAAAAATCAGTTTTTTTAATGAACAAATCAAATTTAAATGAATGGATATGTTTTACTTGTAATGTGTTCTGTAATTAGCATGATATGATATTAGCATGATATGGTTTAGAAAAGTGGTCTCCAAACTGCGGCCCGGGGGGTTAGTTACGGCCCTTTGCTTGCTTTTATCTGGTCCTTAAGGCACTATTTTCATCCACTGAAACCAACAATGGGGAATAATTCCCCCCATTGACACCAATGAAGGGGGCAGAATTCCTCTCAATGACACCAAGGATGGAGCACAAGTCCTCGCAATGATACAACGATGGGGCACTATTCTTCCCAGTAACACCAACAACGGGGCCCAATAACACCAATGATGGAGCACAATTCCTCCCAATGACACCAACGATGGGGTGCTATTCCTCCCACTAACACCAAAGATTGCTTATTCCCACTGACTTCGGGACCTTTTTTACTCCCAATGGCCACAGTCTGGCCCCCCTTAAGTTTGAAGTACAGTAAACTGGCCCTTTGTTTAGAAAGTTTGGAGACCCCTAGTTTAGAACAACATAAAAAAAAAAATCAATAAAACAAAGCAAAGAAATTTTAAATAAACCTGAGCTCATCAGATTTACTCCTTAAATTAGAGTCTCCATAAGAGCCCCCATCAAAGTCCCCCATACATTGGAGTCCTCATCCCATCAGAGTACTCCTTACATAAAAGTACCCATCAGAGCCCCCCATACATCATAGTCCCTATCAAAGTTCCCCTTATATCGGAGTCCCTCCTCCAAAATAACAAATTGAATTGTTAAAGGGTTGGATTAAAAAAAGGTTTAGTACAGTAAAAAACTTTTGATAGGTAAATAAATAAAAACAATACAAATATTTTATTTAAACAATTTAATAAACAGGCCAAAAAGAGGGACAACTGAGGAAGAAAGTGGGATTTGGTTCCAAAAGAGGGACCGTTCCTCTAAACCTGGGACAGTTGGAAGGCATGCTATAAGGACTACTAAACAAAAGGGCACATGAATGCATGCTGCCCGATCTACTGAAAGTCTGGTGACTCTTTTGTATACTCATTGTGCTGGATTTCCTCTCAAATGTCCAAAAGTGGTCAGATTGGGAAGAATAAAGAACAATCTGTAGAATGGGCATTGCCCTTCCCAATCATACTGACCAATGACATGGCCCAAAGGTGGCTTGCAGTGAATGGGGCCCCAGTCACACCCAGCCATGCCCTGTTCTCCGTGATGTTACGGCTCTCCAGTTACCTATACACCTAAAACTAAAGACCTTTACCCCCTTCCTCAACCCAAACAGCTTCTGTGTGAGGTCACCACCAACTACGGATACATGCCAGAACTCTGTGGGCTGCTTTCTCTGCCCCAAACCCACAGAAATAAAAAACAACTATAGATCTCTTTTATGCGGGAATGCTTTAAAATTATTCCTACCCCATTTGGTGGAAGTATATTCTGTAGGACAAAGACATGACAAGGAGGAAAGTAGCAAATAGGGCGACCCACAAGTCTTACCTGAATTGTGCAAGATCTGTATCAAAGGGACGCCCCCATGTTAAAATGCCTTGGGGGTAGGTTTCATTCTTCAATAAAAACTGACAAACAGGTCCTTTCACCATGCCCACAACCGATGCGGCAAAACCATATACAGAGCCAGCAACTCCTATAGCGGCAAAGATGATTGATAAGAACATCTGTGGGAGGAAAACAAAAAGTTATTATTATGTAGCATTTGAATAATGGACCAGTAAAGCCCACACTACAGCGTTATCTTTTTAAAGTTTTTTTTTGTGCATGCCATAATTTTCATTAAAAATGTAAAGAATCAGAGGTTTATTTCTCTGTTATGGATAGTCAGCCGAGACATGCAAATCATTATTGTGCGCCCCAGTGGTCAACTAACTGTGCATATATACATTTCCAAAAGCATATGGACATCCCTCCAAATGAGTACGTTTAGGTGCTTCCAGTGGAGGTACTGTTAATACTACCACATAGGAAGAAATTTTAAACAATTGTGTTCTGCCAACCTTGTAGCAACAGTTTGGTGAAGGTCTTTTTCTGTTCCACCATGACCGGGCCCCTTGGATTAATTTGGTCTGAAGGAACTCCAGTGGCCTTCACACAGCCCTAACCTTAACCCTACTGATCAACTTTAGAAATTGCAACATGGTTTGTGAGCCAGGTCTTCTCGTCCAACATCAGTACCTGACCTCACTAATGTTCTTTTGGAATAATGGTGAAAAATCCACAAAGAGACACTTTAAAATCTTGTGGAAAGTCTTTCTAGAAGAGTGGAGGCTGTTACTGCCTCAAAATGGAGGCAACTAATGTTTTTGGAATGGGACATCCAACAAGCTTATGTAGGTATGATGGTTGGGTATCCACAAAATGTTGGCCATATAGTTTCTATCTATATAACATACAGTCAAGATCTTACCCCACATCGGTTATTGCAACATCCTTCTTCTCGTCCTGTCGCCTGTATGTGGATGGCTGGAATCAATACCTATGAGACAAAAAGTAAAAGTATTTCAGGATGGCTCTACATAAAACTGATATTTCCGTTTTGGATACATGCCAGACAGGTAAATCACTTGGATCTCTCAGGAGGTCCATTAGTGAGATCTTTACACCAGAATCCCCAGCCCTATCCACCTGTGGAAGACATTATCACGGGTCTCATCCTCTCTTATTTGTGGGCTACACAAGCAAGTTTGAGTAACTCAGTCCCACTGCTAAAACCTCAAGAGTTCAATCTCTTTCTTTGTACCACATTGTTTTTAATGTGAGCTACGACATAAGAAATTGACAGTAGCATTAGTAAGCGATCAATCTCCCAAGATGGCAAAACACCACAATGGATCTCCCACGACTACACAATGCCGCGATGGATCTCCCACAGTTGCACAATACCTCCAGTTAATCGTGTAGCAGAAGCTATTATCAATTAGTCTCCTGTCTCCTCATCCATAGACTTCAACGGGGGCAGGAGGTTAACTGCTCAACCATTGCTTGTTTAGGAAATTCTTGGGCAATTTTATCCATTAGAGTATAAAATGTGAGATTAATCTCTGAAGACCAATCTCCTATCAATTGACCAATGAACACTTGTAGTAGCAAAAATAATTTTTCAGTCTCTGAGACTAACCACTCAGTATGTTCTCATCGCAATGACCCATGCCTTGAGAAAGTTTATGAAAGTTGCAGTGGAAAACCAGGAATGTAAATCTGTATGTATTCCTAGTTCTTAGACCCCAAATTGGTCAGAGTTACTAAGGTTATTAAATTTAAAACCAGTTGGAAGCCAAGCTTATCAGCAGCCACCGACAACTAAAAAATCAGCTACTGGTGGTCTAATCCTTTAAATATTTGTTAGTTATGAGCACTTCTGGTGTCGTCTGTTGCAATGGGTTGCTGATTGAGCCATTCTCCCATCAACTAACCTCAACCCTTCTGGTAGTCTAATCCTTAAAAATTTGTTAGCTAGCACAGATTATAATTTAGAATAATACTATTACCAGTATTTTACTTCCAATGATTCCGCCCATGTAAAGAAACTCTGGTGTCATCTGTTCTGATGGATTGCTAATTAGGTAATTCTCCCATTCCCTGACCCTAACCCCTCTGGTGGTTTAACCCTTTAAATATTTGTTATTGATGAGAACATATTATAAATTAAAATAATATGTATGTATAGAACTTCTGGTGTCATCTGTTCTGATAGGTTGCTAATGGGATCATTCTCCCATTCCCAAACCACAACGCTTCTGGTGGCCTTTAAGAATATGCTAGTTATCAGCATAGATTATACTGTAAAATATTACTATTACCAGTATTCTACTTCTAATGACACCGCCCAGGGAGAAGACTTCTGGTGTCATCTGTTGCAATGGGTTGTTGATTGGGTCATTCTCCCATCTCCTAACCCCAACCCCTCTGGTGTTCTAACCCTTAAAATATTTGTTAGACATCAGCGCAGGTTATAATGTAGAATAATACTATTACCAGTATTGCACTTCCAATGATTCCGCCCATGTATAGAACCTCTGGTGTCATCTGTTCTGATGGATTGCTAATTAGGTCATTCTCCCATCCCCTGACCCTAACCTCTCTGGTGGTCTAATCCTAAAATGTGCTAGTTATCAGCATAGATTATACTGTAGAATAGTACTATTACCAGTATTCTACTTCTAATGACACCGCCCAGGTATGTATGTTATTTATGAGCACATATTATAAATTAGAATAATATTATTACCAGTTTTCCACTTCCAATGATTCCGCCCATGTATAGAACTTCTGGTGTCATCTGTTCTGATGGGTTGCTAATGGGATCACTGTCTCATCCCCGAACCCCAACGCTTCTGGTGGTCTAAGCCTAAAATGTGCTAGTTATCAGCATAGATTATACTGTAGAATAGTACTATTACCAGTATTCTACTTCTAATGATACCGCCCAGGTATAGGACTTCTGGTGTCATCTGTTGTAATGGGTTGCTGATTGGGTCATTCTCCCATCCCCTAACCCCAACCCCTCTGATGGTCTAACCCTTAAAACATTTTTTAGTTATTAGCATAGATTATAATGTAGAATAATAATATTACCAGTATTCCACTTCCAATGATTCCGCCCATGAATAGAACTTCTGGTGTCATCTGATCCGATGGGTTGCTAATGGGTTGAGTCTCCCATCCTGGGAAGAATTCGATTATGTTGGCAATGAGGGAGATGACAACTAAGGGGTAGAGGGCGTACCCAATGAACTTGGCACATTTTCCGGTACACATGGTGAGCGATGGACGATGAGAGCAGATGAAGCAGGAAGAGGTAGTGCAGGAGCTTGCTGGTACTGTGAGGAGTAGACGGATCCTGGTCTTTTATATCCCCAGACCCAACCCATCAGATAACACTGACTCACACCACACTGGAATTTGGACTTGGTGAGAAAGACAGACAGTGACGCACTATGACATTATAATGCAGGGACTTGTACAGCGTCACACAATATAATGACATAATGCAAAATATTGACCTGTAAGATGACCAAACTCTGCATGAACCCAAGGTCATCTTTTAGTCTTAGATACTGCGTCATCTGCCTGGTATAGGATAGAAGGATATATCAAATACTAAAAAATATAGGGAGGAGAGATGCCCATATCATACTCTCTTCTTATTCTTTGTCATTTTCTCAAAAAAGGAAGGTTGCCAATATTTATGCCCCGTACACATGGTCGGATTTTCCGATGGACAATGTCCGATCGGAGCGTGTTGTCGGAAATTCCGACCGTGCGTGGGCTCCATCGGACATTTTCCATCGGATTTTCCAACATACAAAGTTGGACAGCAGGAGATAAAATTTTCCGACAACAAAATCCGATCGCGTCAATTCCGACCGTGTGTGGCCTGTTCCGACGCACAAAGTGCCACGCATGCTCAGAAGAAATTCCGACACGGGCCAGCTCGTTCTGGTAAACTTAGCGTTCGCAATGGATACAGCACTTTCGTCACGCTGCAATGTTCAAAATGGTTTAATACAGCGCACTCTCTTCTTCTTTATAATGTGACAAGAAATAAGTAGTTTTGCTGCTCATATTCACACACACTTCTCACAAACTTCTTTCGTTACTATTTATCGGGATTCCCTCAATATATTTTGATTTCTCACATCTGACAACATTTTTTTTTTTTTTTTTTTGACTTTAATGTAGAATCTTTTTTTGTGTTTCTCTTTTTTAATTTTTTTTTTTGGTGATTTTGATTTGTACTCCCGAAAATGTTTGTGTGTTTTTTGTGACAAGTTCCCACAACACCATTGATATGTTGTTCTATTTAATCTGTAGGAGATTGTTTGGTGTTGTTGTCCCTTGTTAATTTCACATTTTATGTTTTTAGAAATGTACCTGAATCGTCACCAACAAACGGTCCTTTTTGGATGAAAACACACACAGGAGAGTAGAATTTACCTAAAAAATTTTTATTAAGGGGTCACAACTATAAACAAAGAGGGAGGCAACGCTGGAGAAACTGCAGAAGTGGGCGAAGCCTTGGACCCCCAGGGCAGACATCAATTATTTAAAAGCAAAATTGGTGGCCTGAGGAGTCCTTATCTAAGGGAGGGCAGTCTGGTCCAGAAGTCCCAGAGATCCGGAAAGCAGCAGATGACATCTGTGTCCCCAGGCTGTGGTCATACGAGAGACTGCATCTTCTGTCAGACCAGACTGAACCCAGGGTCATCACTCTTTGGTCTTCCTTCCACGCTTCCTTACAGGCTTTGGCTGTGGTGGTGGAGTTGTGGCAGCAGGAGGAGGAGGAGGATCGTCCATCTCAATGACATCCGTCTTGTGTGTCAGTTCCCCACTCTCCCCCTTACGTAGGACTTTATAAATCAGGTCCTCAGAGATCTTGCGTTGGCCCTCCTGCATGCCCAGCAATTTGGTGGCAGCCATGCAGGCAAAGGCCTCTTCAGGACTGGGGAAGGCTCTCAGGGACGCCGAAGCCTCCTGGATCAGCCTGTATGCTGAATCCTGCACAGGACTGGGAGTGGCCTTCCTGGCTCGTTTATGTGGCAGGCGGAGGGGAGGAACCTGAGACTCAGTCAGGCTGCGACTTGTCCCAGGCTTCTCTTGGCTGACACTTAGCCCCGCCTCCTCCTGGCTGCCACTAATCCCCGCCTCCTCCTGGCTGACACTAATAATCCCCGCCTCCTCCTGACTGCCACATTCCACAGCCTCCTCCTGGCTGAGGTCTTCCTGTGTATGAAAAAGGGACATAGTTTTAGTATTTTTTACATCAATCACACACAATTTTCACCTCCTGACTGCTGCAAATTGAATGTTAACAAATATAACAGACTATCCTTCTGAGCCCAGCATTTTGCATTCTTGTCCCAATTTTGGGTGCCCACTACTGTCTATTGATATGTAAAACACTTTTTTTAATCAGCAATTAATGATCAATAATAACATCTAGTAAACATCATTTATTTATTACCCAGAAATCTGTAGAAGATGCTATACCTGACTCCAGCTGGGCTCCTCCACTTCTTCCTGGCTGGAAGGCCCAGGTTGGACATCGTAAGCCTCAGCTGGTATGGAAGGAAGAGTGGAAGGAAGAGTGGAGAGGGATTCCCTGACTTCAGTGTGGTCTGACAGAAATCGCAGTCTCTCATAGTACCACAGCCTGGGGACATAAACGTCATCTGCTGCAGCTCCGGACCTCTGGGAATCTGTGGCCTTCTTCCGCTCCCTCAGATATGTGCTCCTCAGGCCACCAATTTTAGCTTTTAAATAAGGGATGGTTGCTGTGGGGACCACCGGCTTCACCAACTCCAGCAGTTTCTCCAGCGCTGCCTGCCTCTTTTGTTTATGGTTATAGTGGGGGTGTCTCACTTGCCACAGACAGGGCAGCTCCCTGTACTTGTCAATAAACAGGGGCAGGAAATTGTGGTCGTTGAACCCATCCATTTTCTCTGCAAGACACAACACAAGACAAACCCTAATGTCAGGCCAAACTCCCCTAATCTTGTTACAATATAGGCTTCCATTTCGAAGCAGTATAGGCCCAAGTTTAGATCCTACCTTCGTTAGCACGATCGGCGTCTCCGATGCTCCTTCCTCCGCTCACAGATCGTACGTAAGACGCGCGCGTTACGATTTATACACACTGCGCATGCGTATAACTCTGCCCGCCCCTGACGTTCTTTTTATTCTATTCCCCGCCCCTTTTCGTTCGGCGCAGTGGAGGAAGAGCACATGGCGGATAGACAGCAGGATCGTGCTAATTACAGCAACGAGGAGGAGGAGGAGGAGGAGGAAAGGCCGGAGCCTGAAACGTCCCGATCCAGAAGGAGATTAAAGGACTCAAATATGTCCTTTGGGGAGATGTTGGAGATGGTGGACATCCTGAAGAAGGCCGACTATGATGGAAAGTATGGGCCTTACCCCAACCACAATGTCCGAAAGGCCAAGATCATGGCGAAAGTGGTCAGGAGTCTGCACCGGAAATTCGGGGTACGACGATCGAAAGATCAGCTCAGGAAGCGGTGGTCGGACTTGAAATTACGAGAACATGAGCAGTACAGAAAGATCCGGAGAGTGCTGCAAAAAAGTAAGTACCGTATTTATTGGCGTATAACACGCACCGGCGTATAACACGCACCCCAATTTAGGAGGGAATTTTAAGGAAAAAAAAACTTTTAGGAGGGAAGTTGAAGGGAAAAAAACTTACATTTAAATGCCCATCATTGCAGCCTTCTCAGTGCAGCCTTGCCCCAGTGCAGCCATGTCAGTGCAGCCTTGTCAGTGCAGCCATGTCAGTGCAGTCTTCTCAGTGCAGCCTTCTCAGTGCAGCCTTCCCCAGTGCAGCCTTGCCCCAGTGCAGCCTTCCCCAGTGCAACCTTGTCAGTGCAGCCTTCCCCAGTGCAGCCTTGCCCCAGTGCAGCCTTCGATCCCCTGTCCCTGCTTGCTGGGCTTCAAAATCGCCGACCGCGATTTGAAAATGGCGCCGTCGGCGCCGAAATACACAGAGCCGGTCCTCGGCTCTTTCCGGCGGCTCTCGTTCACTTTCGGCTCCACTCGTAGTCCCGAGCGGAGCTATCCGAGTAGGTTCGGATAGCTCCGCTCGGGACTACGAGTGAAACCGAAAGTAAACGAGAGCCGCCGGAAAGAGCCGAGGACCGGCTCTGTGTATTTCGGCGCCGGCGGCGCCATTTTCAAATCGCGGTCGGCGATTTTGATATTTTGACAGCTCGGGATCGCAGGGGATCGGCGTATAACACGCACCTGCGACTTTCCCCTGATTTTAAGGGGAAAAAAGTGCGTGTTATACGCCGATAAATACGGGTTGTTCCTATTGTTCTTGTGTTTATTACGTTCGTGCTGCTCCATGTGCTTTTAGGAACTGTTGTACAGTTTAAAATGGCAACTTTCATGTTCATGGGCACATTATTCGTTCGGATCACACATTTTTATTTCGGACGATAAAATACCATTGTTTAGGCCATATGCATTTGGCCACCATTTTGAGGCCCTATACTTGTCTTCAAAGAATTGGGTTGTGTAGATGGCTTTGTTACTAGAATGAAATGCAAACTAGATTCTGTGTAAGGAGAGGACACTCAGCAGCTGTTTTCACATCTGGACACTGGAGCACTAGTGTGGGACCCCAGAACACCATTTTTATTAGGGGGGCCACACAGGTGCTCCAGTGTATACTATAGGGGGGGCTACATCTGTGAAGCTTGTACTAAACAGGTAAAGTATTGCAGCTTGACAAAGGACACTAAAAAAGCTACATCTTGGAACTCGGCTAAAATAGACAATTGTACCCCACTTCCAAGCAATGTTTCATCTTTATAGTTCTGCCATCAAATATCTGTGTGCTAATTATACCATTTTTGTTTTACATAGGGGAGAAAAGACTCGGAGGACACCCCTCATCCGAGGAGACCAGAGCCCCCCCCCTCTGGAAGAAGGGGAAATCCCCCCAACACAAGAAGAGCAGGAGGAAGAAGACGTGGTGGAACTAGTCACCACAACAGGTGAGTGTCTGCGACCACAGGCTCAGATAAGAGATGGATGCCGGCATTTTTTTGAAACCTAATTTATTTTGGGTTTCCTCTCTTTTTAGGTGATCGTGAGGTTGTGGATGAAGATCCTTTCACATCCGAAAGTGCCCAGATCCTGATCGGGGAGATCATGGGGTGTAATTTACAATTGGAAATCATCAAGCAAAACATCAATGATGTTATTCCAAAATATAAAAACATCATTGATGTTTTGGGGCGAGTTTAAAGCCCCTCCAAATCACTTTCTTCTTTTGTGTGCTACAATGTGCGAAATGTTTTTGTGATTTTTCCCAAAGCCAAATTTGGAGGATGCACACAGTGTGTCAACATGTGCTATCTGCCATCACGGGAGATCAATGGACGCGTTTTGGGGGTGCAACCCCTTCCTCAATTATAAAGTAGCGGTGAGGAAGGGCTTGCTCCCCCAAAACATGTCCCATGATCCCCCGTGATGGCAGATAGCACATGTTGACATTGTGAAATTTGTGTGCATCTTCCAAATTTGGCTTTTCCAGGGGTGATTTCCCCCCATCTGAACGCAATATCAAACCCAGTTCCTAAATACTCATGTCTGATATTGCCTTCAAGTTCTACCAAATGTGAACTTTGTAAGATCAAGATTTGTGTCTTTCTTGTGGGTTTTACACAGGCCTGTTTTCTATAAAATGCACATTTTGATTTTGGATAATGACACCACAAAAATTGGTATACAACAAACATGTTGGTTTGTCAGAAAAACCTTTGGTAAATGCACATGTGATTGTGCAGGTATTAAAAAGATTGCTCATCAAGAATGTGTGGATTATTGTCTCAACATTACAACACTTTTGGGGTGATGCAATTGTTGTTTTATGAGAAAATGGGGGTAATTTCCTAAGGGCAAATCCTCTTTGCACTACAAGTGCAGTTTCAGTGCAGTTGCAAGTGCACTTGTAGTGAAAAGTGTCTTTGCATTTAGTAAATAACAGCCAACAGTGCTTTGTATAAGGTTACACAATCACGACATTTTCTGCACTCCACACATTTCTGTCAGGGTCAGCTCAAACAAACACAAGCAGTAAATGTCCACAAAGAAGAGCCTGGGGGGAGATGCCTGTCGAGAACTTGAGGTCCTGCAGGCTTCTCCCTGTGGCCAAATACCGCAAGGTAGCGACCAACCTCTGCTCCGGTGTGATGGCTTGCCTCATGCAGGTATCCTGCCTGCTGATATAGGGGGTCAGCAAAGCCAACAAACAGTGAAACACGGGGTCCGTCACCCTGAGAAAGTTCCTGAAATCATCAGGATTATTCTCACGGATCTCACGGAGCAAAGGCATATGACAGAACTGGTCACGCTGAAGCAACCAATTCTTGGTCCATGAACTCCTCCCCACCCTGTTCATGGACTGGACTTGTGTCAAGGTCAGGACCCCAACACCAAGCCCCCGCACAGCACGAACTCTACGAGGAGTACGCATACGAAACATGGCTAGAAAACGGTCGGCTGCTCAGAACGAAGTAACAGAACGCACTGAAGAACAGCAAGGCCTGTGAAGAGCGACCTGAAAAACAGCAACGAGCGGGCAAGATCACACAGAAAACTCTGATACGAACTGACTGCACGCACTGAAGAGCAGATACAAACCCACAAGCACAAACTGAACGGCAGAAAACGATCTGAAAGCCACGAGTCTGAAAAAGCGCGAATCGTCTCTCACCAAACTTTTACTAACACGAGATTAGCAAAAGGAGCCCAAAGGGTGCCGCGCTTGGTTCTGAACCGGCCTTTTCTAGTCTCGTTGTACGTGGTGTACGTGACCGCGTGGTTGTCGATCGGAAATTCCGACAACTTTGTGCGACCGTGTGTAGGCAAAACAAGTTTGAGCCAACATCCGTCGGAAAAAATCCTAGGATTTTGTTGTCGGAATGTCCGAACAAAGTCCGACCGTGTGTACGGGGCATTAGGGGTCTATTTATACATTTATATACACAAGATCACTCAAGGATTAATACATCTTTCCAGTTATATCCAATTAGAAAAAAATGTCAACCATGGGTGAAAGGTGTGAGAAACGTTGGCAATAATATATATAAACATATATAAATAGACCCTTTGAAATATATCTAAAGTCAAGTCTTCTTTAAAGGGGTTGTAAACCCTCGAGGTTTTTCACCTTAATGCATTCTATGCATTAAGGTAAATAATCTCCTGTGATGCAGCAGCGCCCCTGAGCCCCCCTTTTACTTACCTGAACCTGGTCTTTCCAGCGACAGGGACGAGCACACCAGCTCCAGCCGGTGTCTCGGGTCCTGATTGGATAGATTGATAGCAGCACAGCCATTGGCTTCCACTGCTGTCAATCAAATCCAATGACCCGGTAGCCGTGGGGCGGGGCCCCGTCCTGCTGTCTGCGTCAATGGACGCAGCAAAAGGACACAGGAGCGTGCCCGCACGAGTGCCCTGAGGGAGAGTGGCTCTCCAACGGGGCACTTGAGAGGAGGAGGAGCCAGGAGCACTGCAGAGGGACCCCAGAAGAGGAGGATCAGGGCCACTCTGTGCAAAACCAACTGCAGAGAGGAGGTAAGTATGACATGTTTGTTTTTTGTTTTTTTTAAACAAACCTTTACATATCCTTTAATTGTTCTGGACAGAGAAAGAAAGGGTTACGACCCCTGTTGTCTTTTGTTGCAATCTGTTTTAACCGCCTGCTGACTGCTCACAGTAAATACACTGCAAGCTGGTGGCAGGTACAGGTACAGGCACAGTCACATACATGCATGTAGGTGACCGGCCTCCTTTAGGGTTTGGGGCACACATGTGCACACCCTCTGCCCACCCATGTTGTGATTGGACCCAGCACAAGTTTGGTAGCAGATTACAGCCAATGATTTCAGCTGAAACTTGCTGAATGGCTGTGTCCAATCACATACAGAGGTCTGTGTGTACAGGGAACAGCGATCTGGCTGTTTCTTGAACCTGAAAAGTAGGGAGAAAAAACAGCCAGATCAGAAAGTAAAAGCAGCACACATTACACATTGTTAGGCACACAATTAATACCCTTGATTGCCCATAGATGTTTAAGTGGTTGTAAAGGCAGAAGGATTTTTATCTTAATGTATTCTATGCATTATGATAAAAAAAACTTCTGTGTGCAGCAGCCCCTCTCAACTCTCCTCATACTTACGATCCAGCAATGTTGCATGAGAGACAAGGCTGTCTGGGACTCTCCATCCTCATGGGGTGAGACAGCAGCGAAGCGCCATTGGCTCCCGCTGCCACCAGTCAAAGTCAGTGAGCCAATGAGGAGTGTGCAGCAGCCTCCCTCATACTTATCTGAGCCCCATCTCGATCCAGCAATGTTGCACGATAGACAAGGCTTTCCGGCACTCTCCGTCCTCATTGGCTGAGACAGCAGTGAAGCGCCATTGGCTCTCGCTGCCGTCAATCAAAGTCAGTGAGCCAATGAGGAGAGAGAGGGGGTGGAGCCAGGCCACAGTCCTGTGTCTAAATGGACAAAGGGAACTGTGACTCGGCTTGGGTGCCCCCATAACAAGCTGCTTGCTGTGGGGGCACTCGGCAGGAGGGAGGGGCCTGGAGCGCCATCAAGGGACCCGAGAAGAGGAGGATCTGGGCTGCTCTGTACAAAACCACTACACAGAGCAGGTAAGTATAACATGTTTGTTATTTTTAACATAAAAAACGAGACTTTAGTATCACTTTAACCCCTTCTCAGCCAGAGTCATTAGTACAGTGTCAGTGTATAGTATTAGTGTATTAGTGTCACTAGTGACGTCAGTGTTAGTGACCCTCCTCGCAGTGTCTGTTAGTGTCAGATTGCTCCCCACCCTATCACAGTCCCACTATAAGTCACTGATCACCGCCATTACTGTATAGCATCTATAGCTGCCTAAATTCCAGTATATATACCATAGATTTTTTTCTTACTGAAAGGAATGTATTTTTACCTAAATGTATGAAAAAATTCGATTTTTTAATTTCTTTATTGGATATGTTTTATAACATAAAGTAGAAAATATATTTTTTTCCCCAAAATTTTCAGTCTTTTTTCATTTATATAATAAAAAAAAAAAACAGTCATAACCAAATACCACCAAAAGAAAGCTCATTTGTGTGAAAAAAAAAAAATATTAAATTGGATTTTGCGTACATCAGGGGTGTCAAACTTTTTTTGCGGGCCGCTTTAGCATTATGGTTGTTTTCAAAGGGCCAATTGTATCTGAAAGACTAGATGTCAGAGCACCCCATTCCCCCTAACATCAGATGTCAAGAGTCACCAAACCTTCCTTACATCACAGTGCACCCCACTTACCTGCTGCCTGGAAGAAACTGGGGTAGAAGCTGGGAAGCAGAAAGTGTAGGTCTGGAGGAGGACCAGAGGAGTACGGGAGTCAGCTGCCTGAGTCTGCTGAATGCTGAGACCAAGGAAGGCGGAGACAAGGGGGTGCTGTGGCTGCACAGAGAGACTCAAGATCTGTAGGCAGGAGTTCTGTCCTCCTTTCTGCTGCCAACTGCTGAGATGGGGGCAGAGTGTACCCTCTCTGCGGCTGCACAGAAAAGCGCAGGATATGAGAGAGGAATTCTGTCCTCCTTTCCTCCTCTCTGCTACTGATTGCTGAGACTAGGTGGGGTCAGAGATGAAGGGGGTGTCGCAGCTGCAGGAGAGGTGCGAGGGCCACATGATATGGACTGGAGGGCCGGATTCAGCCCGCGGGCCTTGTTTTTGACACATGTGGCGTACAGTGTTGCATGACTGCGCAATTGTCAATTAAAATAGCGCAGTGCTGAATAGCAAAATATTCCCGGGTCATAAACGGGGGAAAACCTTCTGGAGGTCAAGAGGGAAAAGCGTATCTCTGCTCAAATGTAAAATCCTATTGTCATTTCCACATTGTATTACAATTATTTCTAGCCTACGCCTATTTACCACTTACGGACCGCTCACCGTCGTTATACGTCGGCTGTTTGACATTTAATATCGTTGTTATGACAGCAGATAGCTCAGTATTTTTTTAAACAGTGGGTGGTCCGCTTTCAGATGAAAGTGGTCTCTGCGGCAGATTCGCCGTAAGATCACTTTTATCGGCGGCATTTAAGTGTAAATGTGAGATCTGAGGTCTTTTTTTGACCCAAGATCTCACATTAAAGAGGTCCTTTCATGCTTTGTTTCTATTACAAGGGATGTTTACATTCCTTGTAATAGGAATAAAAGTGACCCAAATATTTTTTTTTTAAATGGACAGTGTTATAATAAAAAATAAAAAGTAAAATAAATAAGAAAAAAATAAATAAAAATTTAAAGCACTCCATTCTGCCGAGCTCGCGCGGAGAAGGGTACGCATACGTAAGTCACGCCCGCATATGTACACGGTGTTCAAACCACACATTTGAGGTATCACCGCGATCGTTAGAGTTTGAAATTTACTCGCCGTAACATTATCTTTCACAATATAGAAAAAAATTGGGCTAACTTTACTGTTTTTTTTTTAATTCAAAATTTTTTATTTTTTCCAAAATAATTGCTCTTGTAAGACCGCTGCGCAAATAGGGTGTGAAATAAAGTAATGCAATTGCCGCCATTTTATTCTCTAGGGTGTCTGAAAAAAAAAAAAAAAAAAAATATATATATATATATATATATATATATATATATATATATATAATGTTTGAGGGTTCTAAGTAATTTTCTAGCAAAAAAAACCTGATTTTAACTTGTAAACAACAGATCTCAAAAAGTGGCTCGGTCCTGAAGGATCCTGAAGTTTAAAAACATACTTTGTGAAGATCTCCACACATTTACTTCTTTGAATTCTGGGACATGTAGTCACTATGTCCTGTGGGTGGACACTGCTGTGTCACACATTTCACAGAGCCTGTGTTCTGTCAGATTAGGAAACCTGCCTTCTGAACTACAGTGGTGCTGAGGGGAGAAGTTTCAAGAGGCGGAGCCAGAACAGGAACCACTGCTTGCAGGCAGATAGGTACCATGGGATATGTAGTTTTTAGAAATTGAAAGTAACAGCAGTGAAGAGCCTGCAAAGCACGCAGGGAATCCAGAAATTTGTGGAAAGAGATGGCCAGTAGAAAGGAGGAACTCACAACATGAAAGAAGATTTTTCAAATAAGTGTAGTCAGGTTTGCTAGTGGTTACAAAAGTTTCTTTCCTGTTTGGATGCTTTGTTCCTTACCTGTGACATAAGGAGGGTCAACTAAATTGCATGCAATCCTGAGCTGCAGTGACCATTTTGGAGAAGACCATTAAAAATGCACTGATATGGAGTGTTTTCAACCCTGGCGGCAGGGATGGACTGGCCATCGGGACTACCGGGAGATTCCCAGTGGGCCAATGGCTCAGTGGGCCTAGTTTCAGAGACAGGGAGGAGAGAGAGATACACAGCGTCAAATGTAGTGTTAAAACAACTTTTATTCCACTTAAAGAACGTTACTGACCAAGTAGGGTGAAAGGCATTGAAACACTGTGCAAGAGTCCAGGCTTGTCATCAATTTGAATTAGGAGCCGCCACCGATTGGGCCAGTAGATGCAGAGCCCATTGGTGTGTACTACTACTTCCTGGTGGTGGAGGAATGATGGCCTGAAGGATGCTTCACCTCCCACATCTTGCATCATTTCCGGATGATGACATCAGGTCTGCCCCATCATGCGTTCCACCGCTACCAGGAAGTAGTAGTACACATAGATGTAAAAATATAAAATTGTCCTTCGCGCTGGTGGATTTTCGATGGTAAAGTGATCAAGTGTAATAAAGTGCTGTGTAAAATAATTAATGAATAATAAATATTGCCGCAAAATATGGGTGTCCACACCAAACACTTAATGGCTAAATAAAAAATTATTAAATTTCGCGCAATATTAAGATAGTAAAATAATGTGTAAATCTGTTGTGGAACACTGTTGTCTATTAGGTGGTGGTATTGCAATCTCTCTTGTGTACTACTAAAGAGTGAAACTAGAATCACAGTAATTAATAAAATAATCCTTATAGTTGATGAAATGATCCTTATACCACCCTCTTTTTAGCATGCATACATATGTGATGGCATTGGCGTACAAATAAGTGCATAAAAATCTGTGCATAAAAATATTTTCAATAGTGAATCATGTGCATAAAAATATTTCCAATAGTGAATTGTGTACGATCTACTAAAAACCACAATCAAAATCTGTGCAATAAAACATATGTGCACCCTTTAAATAATAGTTTATATAATAATCCAATGGGTGTAAAAAATCCGTTGTGTTGCTACAATTTCTGTAGATCTTCTATTGCCAAAGTGATTTAAAATATAAATGAATAAACAAGTCGGTGAATACAAATTGAAAAATAACTGTGAATAGTTCTTCTGTTGTTTAGAAAAAATATATAAATAGTGAAAGTCTATCTTTCTGCTGCTGGTGTTTCTCAGTATGGTCTCTCAGAACTCTCACCTTACATTGGTGGTAATCAGGCATTCAGTATTGGGTCTTTAAAATTTGGGGTTGGTTTCTGGTAGCTTTCTCTTTTAGTTTCTCTCCTCCAGCGTTCCCTCTCTGCTGCTCCGCTCTAGTGAACTCAGTGTGGGGGAATAAGAATGGGGAGGGGGGAGAGAAGAAAGAGGCTCCACTAGTGCATTAAACTTTTTAAAATCAAAGGGGGAATATTTATTAGCTAATGCTCTTACATTTTACATAATAAAAACAGGCAAAGTGAATAAAAACGATCTGGCGTTCTCAGCGCCCTCTCACTTGTGCTTCAGATTCAATGTCTTGCTCCAGCCAATCCCTACGCGTTACGACACCGTCACGTGTCTTCATCTGGGGTATCTGATTGGCTGTCTTATGTCTGCTTATATATGATAGAGCCGGAAGTTGCGGAGCCGCCATTTTGCTTATGGTCAGTGTGGTTTTAGTTCGGCGGCCATTTTTCGTTGGCTTTGGGAGGATTCTTTCTCTATAGTTTGGAATTTACTGTGTGCGGCCATGTTTTTGGTGGTGTTCCTCTATATGCAAATAGATTGCCGCTGTTTGATATTACAAACATGGTTGCATTATAGGATTTTTGGAAAGGGTGACCATTTTTGTTACCAAGGCGTACGCTGTTATCACTTATAAGTAGGAGTTGTACATACTACATGGTGAATTAGTGCGATCACCATCTCAAATAGATTTGATTACTATACCTAATTGAATGCATACAGCAGGTGCGAGAGTGCTCTGCTAACCATGCCAGTTAATATGATAAAAATGCAAAAAATACAATAAATACAATTAGGTACATTTTGCTTTAGACAATTACATATCCATCACCACTACACTCATTAAAATATCTTTCCTCTTTACTCTATGATACTAACTAGTTATGTATAAATGAGAAATTAAAATATGTTATCTTTTTATTATTAAAAAATTTTTTAAAAAATTTTTTTAAAATTTTAAAAAATTAAAAATTTTTTAGTTCTTATATAAAATAGATCTTAATGTTAATAATAAAATATTAAAAATTATTTAAGAAACAATTAAGATCGAACTCAACGTTCAGTCCCCCTGGCACCAAAGTACGTAAGGAGTGTATCCACTTAGATTCTTTGCGACTAATATCTCGGACTAGGTGGCTACCTCTCCAGGATGGTTTATATTTTTCTATACCCCAGAATTGGAGGTGTGCAGGATCTTTATTGTGTACTAGTGCGAAATGCTTTGACACATTATGTTTTGGGAAGCCCGATTTTATATTTTGTACGTGTTCCTTTATGCGTGTTTTTAATGCTCTTTTTGTTCGGCCCACGTATTGTAGGTTACAGCTACATTGTAACACATAGACTACTCCTTCTGTGTGACATCCTATAAAATCTTTAATATTAAAATTATGTCCTGTACTGGTGGCTGTAAAATCTTTACGCTTTCCTTGAAATTTCTTTGCATGGCGGCAGGCATAACAATTGCGGCAGGGATAAAAGCCTTTTCCAGAAAAAAATGTGTATTCAGGTTTTGAGGGAGGATCAATCACTGACTTCACTATTAGATCTCTTATAGTGGGTGCTCTTTTATACACTATGTTTGGTTTCTCTGGTAGTATTTCTTTGAGGTCTTTGTCATTCTTTAAGATGTGCCAATGCTTTTGAATTACTTTTGCCACATCTTTATGCTGTATATTGAAGTCTAATATTAAACTAGGCACTTCTTGTTGGGCTCTTTTTCTGGGGCAGTCTTCAAGCATTTTCTTTCTTTCAATGAGGTTTACATGTTCTATTTGGTTTTGTATCCAATGGCTATCGTATCCTTTCACTTTGAACCTCTCTCCCATCATTTGTGCTTGGTTCTGGTAATCCTCTTCTTTAGTGCAGTTCCTTCTAAGTCTTGTGAACTGACCTTTAGGGATATTATAAAGCCACGGTTTGTAGTGGCAGCTGTCTATTGATAGATAGCTGTTGGCATCCACATTTTTAAAGTGCGTTTTGGTTATTATTTTCTGTCCCTCCAGGCTTATATTTAGATCTAAGAAGTTAATTTCTTTGTCATCTATATTCCATACCAGGTTTATGTTTCTGTCATTGTCGTTTAATTTATTTAGAAACATTTCTAAGTTGTGCTTGTCTCCATTCCACACTATTACGACATCATCTATGAATCTTTTATATAATGTCAGCTCTGGAGGGGTATCTGTATATACAGCCGTTTCCTCCCATTGTGCCATAAATGCGTTTGCGACTCCTGGCGCAAATTTGGCCCCCATAGCTATACCTACTTTCTGTTTGAAGTAGGTTTGGTCGTGCCAAAAATAATTACATTTGAGGCAAAAATCTAAACATTTCATTAAATACTTTCTCTGTTTACAAATTAAGGTGCTATGTTTTCTCAAAAGCCATTTGGTTGCCGAAATCGCATCGTGGTGTTGCACTATAGTATAAAGTGATGTGACATCTGCGGTAGCCAGTAGAGTTCTCCCTTCTAATACTGGTACTGTGTCTAGGAGTTGCAATGTGTGCTTTGTATCTTTTAGATATGCTTGAGTTTGCTGGACCGCTGGTTGTATAAAATAGTCTATGTATTGTCCCATTCTTGCTGTTAGGGAATCTATACTGTTGACTATGGGTCTTCCTGGTGGATTTTCTTTATTCTTGTGGATCTTGGGGACTGTGTAGATTATGGGTATTCTACACGCTTCTGGTATTAGATATTTCATTTCTTTTGGATTCAGTATATTTTTCTTCACTCCTAGATCTACTATTGCTTCTAATTGTTTTTTATATTTTGAAGTTGGATTCCCAGTTAGTCTAGTATATGTTGTTTCATCTTGCAACTGTCTATTCAATTCTGAAAGGTATTGCTCTTTTGATTGTAAAACTATTGCACCTCCCTTATCTGCTGGCCTGATTACAATGTCCTTCCTCTCTGTCAAGCATTTTATGCCTTTTTTTATGTGTATAGGATCTGCCGCTTTTTTAATTTTTAAAGAATCTATATCTTGTAGGACTAGGTTTTTGAAGACTTCTATATTTTGATTGTTTGACATTTGTGGGTTGAATGTTGAAGCATTTCGCAATGTACTGTGTACTTCTACTTGTGCAGTACTTGGAATATTTGGTCTCCATGGATTGTTCATCACATATTTCTTAATATTAATTTTCCTGATGTATTTCTGTATCCCTATGTAGGTATTAAATTTGTTAAGGTTATTGGTTGGTGCATGTTTGAGGCCCTTATCAAGTACTGCCAACTCTTCTGCTGTTATTTCTTTTCCACTTATATTCACTACGTTCTCTCCAATTGGTCTCTTTTTCTTTTGGAGTCTCTTCCCTGATCTTCGTCCTCTCTTCGTTCTGGTGTATTTCTCCTTAGTTCTTCTTGGGGTCTTCTCCTGGGTGAGTAATGTGTTTCTTGTGGTAGCCTCCGAGGGGAATACTCTCTCCTGTCCCTCTCTAAAAAAGGCCTTTGTGCATTGTAATTTTGCTGGTTTCCATAATAATATGGATTTTCATAATACTGTTCTTGATGGTCCCTGATGGGGTCAAATCTGTTGTATGTGGGAATCGGGGGTCGTCCATATCCATCTCTATAGTCGTGGTGTGGTGGTGTTCTATTTTCTCTTGGATTTCTTTCATTTTGCTGCCAATTTCTATTTCTAAATGGTTTCTTGAATGGTTTCTTTCCTCCTCTTTTGGGGGTGTATTGCCCATATCCATAATTGTTTCTTTGATTATAGTTATTTCTTGGCGTACCTCCATATGTGTCTCTTTCATCTCTTCTCATAGGGTTCGGGCCGTTCGGGTTAGGTGCATCTCGGTATGGTCGTGGTGTTTCGGTGCGTCTTTCTCTTTCTTCCCATCTTGGTGGGTTGAGTGCATGCGATGTTGTTGGATCCTGAATTCTGACTTCCCTTTCAGGTGTAGAATATGTGGATGTCGGAGGGGCCGGCTCTACTTTGCTTTGCCATTTAAAAACTTGGTCTGTTTTGTAATCTGTTGAATCCCTTTGATATTTTTTCTTTTTTCGGTTTTGCACTTCTAAGTCTTTGGCAATTAAATCTTTATTCAATTGGGTTGCCAATCTTTTAAATTCTGTGGTTTCTTTATGTGGTTCCATTTTCTGTTTGATTTCTTCTATTTGTTGTTCTATTAACACAGTTTTCCTCAATTTGCGTTCTAATAGGAATTTTAAACCCTCTATACTTTTATTATTAAAAAACGCAAACCATTCTGCCATCGATTCTTTGTCGGTTAATCCATCATTTGGTGGTACTTCCCACCTTAATCTCCTGGGGACTATATTTTCTCTAATGTACCTTTCAAATGTATTGGTGTCCCACCATAGGTTGATTTTTTTCTCCATATAGTGGCCTAATTTCCTCGTCATGCTTTCTGAATCTGTGTTCCTTGTTCTATTTTGTGAGTTGAATACCTCATCTAGGTTCACCTTTCTTGTTTCAATATATGTAAATACATCCATTTTAGCAGCAAAGGTATTGTGCGTGCACTCTTAGATATAAAAATATAAAATTGTCCTTCGCGCTGGTGGATTTTCGATGGTAAAGTGATCAAGTGTAATAAAGTGCTGTGTAAAATAATTAATGAATAATAAATATTGCCGCAAAATATGGGTGTCCACACCAAACACTTAATGGCTAAATAAAAAATTATTAAATTTCGCGCAATATTAAGATAGTAAAATAATGTGTAAATCTGTTGTGGAACACTGTTGTCTATTAGGTGGTGGTATTGCAATCTCTCTTGTGTACTACTAAAGAGTGAAACTAGAATCACAGTAATTAATAAAATAATCCTTATAGTTGATGAAATGATCCTTATACCACCCTCTTTTTAGCATGCATACATATGTGATGGCATTGGCGTACAAATAAGTGCATAAAAATCTGTGCATAAAAATATTTTCAATAGTGAATCATGTGCATAAAAATATTTCCAATAGTGAATTGTGTACGATCTACTAAAAACCACAATCAAAATCTGTGCAATAAAACATATGTGCACCCTTTAAATAATAGTTTATATAATAATCCAATGGGTGTAAAAAATCCGTTGTGTTGCTACAATTTCTGTAGATCTTCTATTGCCAAAGTGATTTAAAATATAAATGAATAAACAAGTCGGTGAATACAAATTGAAAAATAACTGTGAATAGTTCTTCTGTTGTTTAGAAAAAATATATAAATAGTGAAAGTCTATCTTTCTGCTGCTGGTGTTTCTCAGTATGGTCTCTCAGAACTCTCACCTTACATTGGTGGTAATCAGGCATTCAGTATTGGGTCTTTAAAATTTGGGGTTGGTTTCTGGTAGCTTTCTCTTTTAGTTTCTCTCCTCCAGCGTTCCCTCTCTGCTGCTCCGCTCTAGTGAACTCAGTGTGGGGGAATAAGAATGGGGAGGGGGGAGAGAAGAAAGAGGCTCCACTAGTGCATTAAACTTTTTAAAATCAAAGGGGGAATATTTATTAGCTAATGCTCTTACATTTTACATAATAAAAACAGGCAAAGTGAATAAAAACGATCTGGCGTTCTCAGCGCCCTCTCACTTGTGCTTCAGATTCAATGTCTTGCTCCAGCCAATCCCTACGCGTTACGACACCGTCACGTGTCTTCATCTGGGGTATCTGATTGGCTGTCTTATGTCTGCTTATATATGATAGAGCCGGAAGTTGCGGAGCCGCCATTTTGCTTATGGTCAGTGTGGTTTTAGTTCGGCGGCCATTTTTCGTTGGCTTTGGGAGGATTCTTTCTCTATAGTTTGGAATTTACTGTGTGCGGCCATGTTTTTGGTGGTGTTCCTCTATATGCAAATAGATTGCCGCTGTTTGATATTACAAACATGGTTGCATTATAGGATTTTTGGAAAGGGTGACCATTTTTGTTACCAAGGCGTACGCTGTTATCACTTATAAGTAGGAGTTGTACATACTACATGGTGAATTAGTGCGATCACCATCTCAAATAGATTTGATTACTATACCTAATTGAATGCATACAGCAGGTGCGAGAGTGCTCTGCTAACCATGCCAGTTAATATGATAAAAATGCAAAAAATACAATAAATACAATTAGGTACATTTTGCTTTAGACAATTACATATCCATCACCACTACACTCATTAAAATATATTTCGGCAACCAAATGGCTTTTGAGAAAACATAGCACCTTAATTTGTAAACAGAGAAAGTATTTAATGAAATGTTTAGATTTTTGCCTCAAATGTAATTATTTTTGGCACGACCAAACCTACTTCAAACAGAAAGTAGGTATAGCTATGGGGGCCAAATTTGCGCCAGGAGTCGCAAACGCATTTATGGCACAATGGGAGGAAACGGCTGTATATACAGATACCCCTCCAGAGCTGACATTATATAAAAGATTCATAGATGATGTCGTAATAGTGTGGAATGGAGACAAGCACAACTTAGAAATGTTTCTAAATAAATTAAACGACAATGACAGAAACATAAACCTGGTATGGAATATAGATGACAAAGAAATTAACTTCTTAGATCTAAATATAAGCCTGGAGGGACAGAAAATAATAACCAAAACGCACTTTAAAAATGTGGATGCCAACAGCTATCTATCAATAGACAGCTGCCACTACAAACCGTGGCTTTATAATATCCCTAAAGGTCAGTTCACAAGACTTAGAAGGAACTGCACTAAAGAAGAGGATTACCAGAACCAAGCACAAATGATGGGAGAGAGGTTCAAAGTGAAAGGATACGATAGCCATTGGATACAAAACCAAATAGAACATGTAAACCTCATTGAAAGAAAGAAAATGCTTGAAGACTGCCCCAGAAAAAGAGCCCAACAAGAAGTGCCTAGTTTAATATTAGACTTCAATATACAGCATAAAGATGTGGCAAAAGTAATTCAAAAGCATTGGCACATCTTAAAGAATGACAAAGACCTCAAAGAAATACTACCAGAGAAACCAAACATAGTGTATAAAAGAGCACCCACTATAAGAGATCTAATAGTGAAGTCAGTGATTGATCCTCCCTCAAAACCTGAATACACATTTTTTTCTGGAAAAGGCTTTTATCCCTGCCGCAATTGTTATGCCTGCCGCCATGCAAAGAAATTTCAAGGAAAGCGTAAAGATTTTACAGCCACCAGTACAGGACATAATTTTAATATTAAAGATTTTATAGGATGTCACACAGAAGGAGTAGTCTATGTGTTACAATGTAGCTGTAACCTACAATACGTGGGCCGAACAAAAAGAGCATTAAAAACACGCATAAAGGAACACGTACAAAATATAAAATCGGGCTTCCCAAAACATAATGTGTCAAAGCATTTCGCACTAGTACACAATAAAGATCCTGCACACCTCCAATTCTGGGGTATAGAAAAATATAAACCATCCTGGAGAGGTAGCCACCTAGTCCGAGATATTAGTCGCAAAGAATCTAAGTGGATACACTCCTTACGTACTTTGGTGCCAGGGGGACTGAACGTTGAGTTCGATCTTAATTGTTTCTTAAATAATTTTTAATATTTTATTATTAACATTAAGATCTATTTTATATAAGAACTAAAAAATTTTTAATTTTTTAAAATTTTAAAAAAATTTTTTAAAAAATTTTTTAATAATAAAAAGATAACATATTTTAATTTCTCATTTATACATAACTAGTTAGTATCATAGAGTAAAGAGGAAAGATATTTTAATGAGTGTAGTGGTGATGGATATGTAATTGTCTAAAGCAAAATGTACCTAATTGTATTTATTGTATTTTTTGCATTTTTATCATATTAACTGGCATGGTTAGCAGAGCACTCTCGCACCTGCTGTATGCATTCAATTAGGTATAGTAATCAAATCTATTTGAGATGGTGATCGCACTAATTCACCATGTAGTATGTACAACTCCTACTTATAAGTGATAACAGCGTACGCCTTGGTAACAAAAATGGTCACCCTTTCCAAAAATCCTATAATGCAACCATGTTTGTAATATCAAACAGCGGCAATCTATTTGCATATAGAGGAACACCACCAAAAACATGGCCGCACACAGTAAATTCCAAACTATAGAGAAAGAATCCTCCCAAAGCCAACGAAAAATGGCCGCCGAACTAAAACCACACTGACCATAAGCAAAATGGCGGCTCCGCAACTTCCGGCTCTATCATATATAAGCAGACATAAGACAGCCAATCAGATACCCCAGATGAAGACACGTGACGGTGTCGTAACGCGTAGGGATTGGCTGGAGCAAGACATTGAATCTGAAGCACAAGTGAGAGGGCGCTGAGAACGCCAGATCGTTTTTATTCACTTTGCCTGTTTTTATTATGTAAAATGTAAGAGCATTAGCTAATAAATATTCCCCCTTTGATTTTAAAAAGTTTAATGCACTAGTGGAGCCTCTTTCTTCTCTCCCCCCTCCCCATTCTTATTCCCCCACACTGAGTTCACTAGAGCGGAGCAGCAGAGAGGGAACGCTGGAGGAGAGAAACTAAAAGAGAAAGCTACCAGAAACCAACCCCAAATTTTAAAGACCCAATACTGAATGCCTGATTACCACCAATGTAAGGTGAGAGTTCTGAGAGACCATACTGAGAAACACCAGCAGCAGAAAGATAGACTTTCACTATTTATATATTTTTTCTAAACAACAGAAGAACTATTCACAGTTATTTTTCAATTTGTATTCACCGACTTGTTTATTCATTTATATTTTAAATCACTTTGGCAATAGAAGATCTACAGAAATTGTAGCAACACAACGGATTTTTTACACCCATTGGATTATTATATAAACTATTATTTAAAGGGTGCACATATGTTTTATTGCACAGATTTTGATTGTGGTTTTTAGTAGATCGTACACAATTCACTATTGGAAATATTTTTATGCACATGATTCACTATTGAAAATATTTTTATGCACAGATTTTTATGCACTTATTTGTACGCCAATGCCATCACATATGTATGCATGCTAAAAAGAGGGTGGTATAAGGATCATTTCATCAACTATAAGGATTATTTTATTAATTACTGTGATTCTAGTTTCACTCTTTAGTAGTACACAAGAGAGATTGCAATACCACCACCTAATAGACAACAGTGTTCCACAACAGATTTACACATTATTTTACTATCTTAATATTGCGCGAAATTTAATAATTTTTTATTTAGTACACATAGATGCTCTGCATCTACTGGCCCGACCGGTTCCCGGTGGCGGCTCCTAATTCAGATCGATGACAAGCCTGGACACCTGCACAGTGTCTCAATGCCTTTCACCCTACTAAATTTGTCAGTAACGTTCTTTAAGTGGAATACAAGTTGTTTTAATGCTACATTTGGCGCTGTGTATCTCTCTCTCCTCCCCTGTCACGTTGTGTGTTGGGGGTATAGAGCTGGGTTGGAGGTGCCCATCAAGTCCTGTAGTAGCACTGCATCTGGTGACAAGTGACTTGGCAGGTGACAGGCGATGGGGCAAGTGATATGCGGCATCTGGTGGCAGGCAACGTGGCAATTGACATACGGCACCTGGTGGCAGGCGACGTGGCAAGTGACAAGCTGCCTCTGCTGACAAGTGACGCGGCAAGTGACGTTTTGCATCTGGTGGCAGGTAACGTGGCAAGTGACATGCGGCATCTGGTGGCAGGCAATGTGGCAAGTGACACACTGCATCTGGTGGCAGGCGATGGTGGCAAGTGACATGCGGCACCTGGTGGCAGGCTACGTGGCAAGTGATATGCAGCATCTGGTGGCAGGCAACGTGGCAAGTGACAAGCTGCCTCTGCTGACAAGTGACGTGGCAAGTGACGTTCTGCATCTGGTAGCAGGTAATGTGGCAAGTGACATGTGGCATCTGGTGGCAAGTGACGTGGCAAGTGACAAGCTGCCTCTGCTGACAAGTGCCGTGGCAAGTGACGTTTTGCATCTGGTGGCAGGTAACGTGGCAAGTGACATTTGGCATCTGGTGGCAGGCAACGTGGCAAGTGACACGCTGCATCTGGTGGCAGGCGATGGTGGCAAGTAACATGCGGCACCTGGTGGCAGGCAACGTGGCAAGTGACATGCAGCATCTGGTGGCAGGCAACGTGGCAAGTGACAAGCTGCCTCTGCTGACAAGTGACGTGGCAAGTGATGTTCTGCATATGGTGGCAGGTAACACGGCAAGTGACATGCGGCATCTGGTGGCAGGCGACGTGGCAAGTGACAAGCTGCCTCTGCTGACAAGTGCCGTGGCAAGTGACACACTGCATCTGGTGGCAGGCGATGTGGCAGGTGACACACTCAGGGCTCCCACTGATTCTGCATTATGGTGAGTTGAACTATTTCATTTTATATTACAATGTAATAATAGAAATAATGCGCTGCAATCATCCTGACACCATATCAACCATGGTGCGGAGAAGATTGAAGCGCCAACACCAGGTGTTTGGAGTAAAGTGGGCCGGTCTGGATAAAGTCCAGGGCCAAATTTTTGTCCCAGTCCTGCCCTGCCTGGCGGTGGTGATTTTGGGTGAGCTAATATGTACTGTATGTTGGGTGGATTGTAACTGGCTGGAGGAGGACACAGAGGAAGGGGATATGGACTGCTGTGCATCTTGGGAGTGACAAGCGCCCTAATGGGAGGAACTGAGCCTTGAAAAGGATGTAGACCCCAGAAGGACTGGGCCTGTGTATCACATTGCCAAAAGAACTACACATCCCAACCTGACCGGAGATCTGTGGAGAGGAAGAGGAAGGTCTGTTCCTGGGGTCGAGGCAGATGTTTTGAGGACATTGTGGAAAACATACTGTGCTGCAGGCTGTTAGTAAAATGTTTGCCACCACATCAAGGATGCAGAATAGTGGAGTAGTGGACATCTGGTACATGAGAACACCGCTGTCACTGACTGGTGTTGCTACCAGATCATTGAGGAGAACGCTACTGTTGCTGACTAGTGCTGCCACCTGATTGTTGAGGAGAATGCTATTAACACTGACTTCACTGAGCCACCACAAGAGAACTGAGGGAGACCAACTGTCACCCGAGGAGTCACTGAGAGGCCACTGGCCAAATCCCATGGCACCCTATCATAGAGGAACAGTACTGTTTGCCTGGGACACAATGCCTATAGCCAGGTTTGGAGGAACTCTATCTGAGCTCTTCAACGCTGGATTTGGGCCCCAATGTACTGGCCAGTAGGGAAACAGGTTGACAGAGACTCTTGAACTATTTTTAGCATCGCCCTTTAGGCAGGACCATCCCCAGTATGATGCTTAGGGGTCATTCTCTGGATCAATTGCTTATTATTAATAATATATTCTATTTGCTACTGTTCATGTATTTGTTTACCAACTCTACATTCTAATTTGCTACTGTTTTGCTTATCTGTTTGAAGGGTATTTTCTGTTTCCCTTATTTTCTTTATTGTTGTATTATATATATTAAATACCTTGTCAGTCACCCCCCAATCCATGCATCCAGCCCCCTGATCCACATACAGGGATGCCAGACACATGGATTCCAATGGGGTGGGGGGTGGGGTGTTTGAAACACATGATTAGAGCCAGAGGCTTTAATAGGCTTCAAAAAGGGTGGTCTCGGGGTGCAGAGCACTGCGCTCCGAGCTCGCCCAGTTGTGTTACAATAGCGAATGAATATTCACTATTGTAACACTGTATCTCCTCCCGGCCAATCAGGAAGCAGGTCACGCCACTGACCGAAGGGAGATTCGATCGGATTGGCCCGGCAGAAAACGCACAGCGCACGGAGAAGAGAAGGGAGAAGACACATGCAGGGGAACCGAGCAGCAAACAAGCAGCCCGCAGCCTGGAGCCCACCATGCTGCCTGCGAGATGGGGTAAGTACGGGGGCCCCCAACTGCCTCCCCCCTGGGGGGTGCCGCCTGTGACCCCCGTGACCCGCCGTCTGTGACCAGAACAATCGGGGGAGCAGATTGTTTTCTGCCCCCCCCATAAAAAAACACCAGCCACCACTGTACATTTTCGCAATAAATATCCCCCTCTTTAGTGTTTGTGTGCAAGGTGCTTCTTACAGAGTCAGGGGCTCTGGGAACAGTGGACCTGAGAAAACAGTAGCTCCTCTGGGGTAAGTGATAAATACTGGTAAGTTTATATTGTATTGTCAAATATAACTATTGTTTGTATTGCTATTACAGTGCTGATGTTATCATTACAATGTTAGCTGTATTCAAATTTGAGACCATCTCTGATTAATCTGTCACCTGATATATGTCCTATCATGAATATCCAAATCATAATCTTATCATGGATGCTTATCAAGGTTTTAGTTATGCCGCGTACACACGGTCGGACTTTTCGGCTACAAAAGTCCGACAGCCCGTCTGACAGACTTTCGACAAACTTTTGGCGGACTTTTGGCGGACTTGCGGCAGACTTTCTAACGAACGGACTTGCCTACATACGATCACACAAAAGTAGGACGGATTTGTACGTGATGATGTACACCGGACTAAAATAAGGAGGTTGATAGCCAGTAGCCAATAGCTGCCCTAGCGTGGCCACTTGAAGATCACTATATCCTCTGAGGTCCCTTCCCCCACATGTGGGATGCTTGGTTGGGTTGTCTTTTCCCTACTGACCATGCACAATAAACAAAGTTACTTATTACCTTTTTCTCCTGAAGTAGCAGATTTAATATTTGAAAAACGTGTTGAGAAGGGGTTTCCTCCCCCTGCAAGTATCGATTGGAAAGCTTATGTTATCCTGGTATCTTAGCAGCAATATATAGATAGTTTGCATAAGAGGGCCTGGTGTTCAAAACAATTGGAGGTTATTGTATTTTGAGATACATATATAAGGAAACAATATAGAACTATGTCATAGCACGCAATCATATGTATTTTGATTTCCTTATCCTTTAGTTTTTATGTGAACAAAAATAAATATCTGTACAATTTGAATATGTTAAAAATAGCTTTTGTTGGTTTATATATAAAGAATTACATTTAAAGTCCTTTGGTATAATGGAATGTCTAGACCAGTGGTCTCCAAACTGCGGCCTGGGGGGGGGGGGGGGGGTGTGACCCCTTTGCTCACTTTTATCCAACATTTGGGGAAATATTTCATCCTCTGACACCAATAATGGGGCAAAATTCCCTCCCCATTGACACCAACGAAGGGGCACAGTTCCATTCAATGACACCAACGATGGGGCACAATTCCTCTCACTGACACCAAAGATGGGGCATCGTTTACTCCACTGATCTAGAAAGTTTGGAGACTAGTCCCTGGTCTAGACCAACCTTTTTTAAGCCATGGTTTGGTGGAACCCTAGGGTTCCTCAGAAGGTTGCTAGAGGTTCCTTGAGCAATGAACAATTTCTGCCTCTCAGAAAAGTTCCCTCTGACACCAATGATTCTTTTTAGCTAACTGTTATGCCCCGTACACACGGTCGGACATTGATCGGACATTCCGACAACAAAATCCTAGAATTTTTTCCGACGGATGTTGGCTCAAACTTGTCTTGCATACACACGGTCACACAAAGTTGTGGGAAAATCCGATCATTCTGAACGCGGTGACGTAAAACACGTACGTCAGGACTATAAACGGGGCAGTAGCCAATAGCTTTCATCTCTTTATTTATTCTGAGCATGCGTGGCACTTTGTGCGTCGGATTTGTGTACAAGCGATCGGAAATTCCGACAACGGATTTTGTTGTCGGAAAATTTTATAGCCTGCTCTCAAACTTTGTGTGTCGGAAAATCCGATGGAAAATGTGTGATGGAGCCCACACACGGTCTGAATTTCCGACAACAAGGTCCTATCACACATTTTCCATCGGAAAATCCGACCGTGTGTACAGGACATAAGAGGGGGAATCTTCCCAATGACCACAAATTTAAGGATCATTCTTTGCACTCACCATCACGCTTATGTACAGTGAGCTGTATATAAGGTAATTAGCAGGGTTTAGCAGGGTTTCCCTGGGACCATAAAGTTACTTCAAGGCATCCTCCATGTTAAACAGGCTGAAAAAGACTGGTCTAGATCAGGGGTCTCCAAACTTTCTATACAAAGGGCCAGTTTACTGTCCCTCCGATTTTACGGGGGCCAAACTGTGGCCATCGGGGGTAGAAAATGTCCCAGCATTAGTTGCAGTAAACTACCCCATTTTTGGTGTCAGTGAGAGGAATTGTGCCCCATTGTTGATGTCATTGGGAGGAACTGTGCCCCATCATTGGTGTCATTGGTAGTGTAGCACCCTCTAATTAGTGAGGTGCTAGAGTGAAGTTTTTCTCTGGCAGTGTAGGTAAATTTCGGCAGGCCTAGCTGGTTGCTAGGCCTGTTTGTTTTCATTCTGGGCGGGGAGTGGCACAGGAGAGCAGCTAATGACTTACAGGCAGTGTCACTTCTCGGTTACCTCACTCTTCCTTCTAGCATTTTCTATAAGGAGGGGAAGATAGGTGGAGCTGCCTGTGGTATCTTAAGGAGCCCTGACCAATCCCCAGCTTAGATCGGCAGGGGGCAGGCCTCCTTAAATACCTGGGGTCAGCCCAGGTGGGGAGAAGTTGTCGGGTGGAAGAGATGGAGGGAAAGAGGAATGGAGGCTGTCGGGGCCCACGGGTAGCTCTTGGGGGGGGGGGGGGGAGACACTGGGCTGGGCCCGGGTGCATTCAGGAGGAGTGTTGAGATCCTGGAAGAAGAGACACATGAGAGAGCAAGTAGAGGACAGCGGGAGAGAATGCTTCTAAGAGTCTCAATGGAGGACTACTGGTTTCAGCCAAGAGGGCTGGTGAGTGAGCAGTTGGGAGGAGTGGGGAGGCACGTCTGAGAGAACTGGGAGATTGCAGTTTGAGAGATGGGTGCAGAACCAGTGGAGAGAGGACTGTGGAGAAGGGCAGTGGAAAGTGGTCTTTGCAGCCAGGCTGGATGGCAGGACCTGAAGAGAGCTATCTGGGAGTGGTAGCCAATAAGGATGAGCTTTCTGTTCGGGTCGAACATGAGTTCATCTCGAATATTGGCTGTTCGCCTTTTCGACGAAAACCAAACATTATGGGCCGTTCGCACCAAATTCGAGCGGCGCGTAACGGCCCATAATGCACTGCGGGAGCGCAGTGTATTGCTGTATGATGATTGGCCAGAGCATGCACCATGACCTGCATGCTTTGGTCAATCACAGCGCCCTCAGCTAAGAGAGCCATAATTGGCCAAAGGCAGGGTGCCTTTTGCCAATCATGGTTTAGGGGGACTAAGTCCACGCCACACACTATATAAGGCGGCCTGCACGTCGGCCTCGTGCAGTGTGTCGTTGGCATGGACGGAGAGAGAGTGTCATTTAGACTGAGCAGGCAGACAGATTATTCAGTTAGCTACAGTGTATTTAATATATATATACAGGGGGTCCCCGGGTTACAAACAAGTTAGGGACTGTAGGTTTGTTCTTAAGTTGAATCTGTTTGCAAGTCGGAACAGGTCCATTTTTTAAGTGTAGCTCCAGCCAAAAAAACTATTTTTAAGATTTTTGGATAGCATAAGGAAGAGGTATCACCCCTGTAACATTTGTTTTGCTGTCTGTGCCCCTGTTCAGAAGATTTCACCTTACTTTCTGTCCCATTGACAATTGGATTTTGAAAATTTTGGGTTGTTGTGGAAACAAGCCTTGGTGGTAAAGCATCAGTGGAGGTACCTTTTCCCCATAATAGCTCTTACAGGAGAGAATTTCCCTTCCTAGGAGTAGATTTCCTCTCACTTCCTGTTGTCTCCTTCCGTTTGTAAGTAGGAGTCGTTTGTAAGTCGGATGTTTGTAACTAGGGGACCCCCTGTATATAGACAGTCTCGTATATATATATATATATATATATATATATATATATATATATATATATATATATATATATATCCACTGTATCCAGTCTAGCTAGATCTGACTGCATTCCGTTCCTGGTGTACTGTTTCTAATATACTTCAGGCGGTGTACACAGTATACAGTGCTGTGCACCCATAGTGCAGTTGCTCATACTTTTCTGGTAGTCAATACAGTACACCCATAGTTGTTATTACACTTCTACACTTCTACTACTTCACACAGTACCGTGCACCCCTAGTGCAGTTGCTACTACTTTCCTGGTGGTGTACACAATACATACAGTGCAACTATAGTTGGTATTAAACTTCTGTTGGTGTACACAGTACTGTGCACCCCTAGTACAGTTGATACTACTTTCCTGGTGGTGTACACAATACATACAGTGCACCCATAGTTGTTATTAAACTTCTGTTGGTGTACACAGTACCGTGCACCCCTAGTGCAGTTGCTACTACTTTCCTGGTGGTGTACACAATACATACAGTGCACCCATAGTTGTTATTACACTTCTGTTGGTGTAAACAGTACCGTGCACCCATAGTGCAGTTGCTACTACTTTACTGGTGGTGTACACAATACATACAGTGCACCCATAGTTGTTATTAAACTTCAGTTGGTGTACACAGTACCGTGCACCCCTAGTGCAGTTGCTTCTACTTTCCTGGTGGTGTACACAATACATACAGTGCACCCATAGTTGTTATTACACTTCTGTTGGTGTACACAGTACCGTCCACCCCTAGTGCAGTTGCTACTACTTTCCTGGTGGTGTACACAGTACACAATACAGTGTAGTGTTTTTTTGCTAAACAAAATTTACAGCATGTCCGACCAAGTAGAGGCAGATGCTCACAGGCCACTAAAAGAGGACAGCACTGTCGACTGTGTCTACAGTCGACAGTGCTGGTCATGGACACGGTGCATCCTCAGCACGTGGCCGTGGGGTGCGCTTGTCCTTTTTTCCTGCAGCTGGCCGTGTTATTGAGCCACAACATGCAGAAGAGTTGGTGGAATGGATAACAAAGCCGTCCTCATCCTCCTCATCCTCTGTCACCCAGGCTCAGAGTAGTTTGCCTGCCAATGCAGCTGCCAAAGCAGCCTATTCTATCTGCTCCATGTCAACAGTCACTCCTTCCCTAGCCCCACCATCATGCACGGAGGAGTCCCCCAACCACAGTGTCGGGTACATGCTGCAGGAGGATGCGCAGTGATTTGAAGGCTGTGATGATGGGTTGAGGAAGGGAGTAACGTCAGCCTAGAGAGAGGGGGTGCCCAAGAAGGTCAAGAAACTGGCAGTCGTGTTCCCCCAGCTGCAGCATACTGCCAAGTTTGCTCCAGTGACGAGGAGGGAGGGGATGATGAGGTCACTGACTCAACTTGGGTGCCTGATAGAAGAAAGAAGGAGGAGGAGGCACATCTCCAATAAGGTAGGATGCCCTCCAGGGGGCAGCTTAAGGGCAGCCACCCTATTGCATCACACCGCAGAGCTAAGCAGGTGCAGGGCACTGCTGACTCCCCACATATTTTGATAAGTTTTTTGGTGTGGGCCTTTTTTGACACGTGTGCAGCAGATCGCACCGTTGCTGTTTGCAACATATGTCTGAAGTGTATCAAGCGTGGCTAAAACAGCAGCCGCTTGGGCACCACATGCTTAACAGACATATGACGACCTCCCATGCAGTCCGTTGGCAACAGCACTTAAAAGACCCACATCAAAGAACAAGGCGGACCTCTCCTTGCTCTTCATCGGCTGGGTTCTCCAACCCCACTATACCTCCAGTCCTCTCAGAAACCTGCACTGAGAGGAATGAAGGTATAGCAATAGGTGTCCCAAGTACTTGCAGCCAATCTGCTATCAGTATACCTCCATCTGATTATAGCAGGCAAATTTCCCTACCCCAGTTCCTAAACCGTTGAAAGAAATTTGGTCTCAGCCACCCACATGCTCAGCATCTGAATGCTAGCTTGGCCAAATTGCTAGCACTGCAACGGTTGCCTTCTCAGCTGGTAGACTCTGCTCCCTTTCGTGAATTTGTGGAATGTGCAGTACCTCAGTGGCAGGTTCCCAAATGACATTTCTTTTCACGGAAGGCCATTGCGGCTCTCTACCAGCATGTGGAAGGCAATGTCTTGGCCTCGTTGGACAGGGCAATCAGCAATAAGGTGCATATTACTGCTGACTCATGGTCCAGCAGGCATGGACAGGGACTTTACCTTTCTTTCATGGCGCACTGGGTAACTCCAAAATGCTAGTGGTGATTCTGCCACAGCTCCCTCCTCCACCCCCTCCTCTTCTTCTTCCTCTATGGCTGCTTCCTCTGCAGATTTCCCCTCTGAACCAGCGGTGCTCCGTAGGCATTCAAGGGGCTACGCAAGCACTCAGGCAAAAAGATGCCATGCGGTGCTTGAGTTGGTCTGCTTAGGGGACAGGAGCCACACTGGGGCAGAGATTCTGTCAGCTCTGCAGGGGCAGGCCCAGAGGTGGTTGACACCACGCCAGCTTCAGCGAGCAATGGTTGTATGCGACAATGGCACCAACCTCCTCTCCGCCTTCCGACAGGGACACTTGACCCATGTTCCCTGTTTGGCTCACATCCTGAATTTGGTGGTGCAGTGGTTCTTGAGCAGGTACCCAGGCTTACAGGATCTCCTGAGGCAGGCCAGGAAAGTCTATGGTCATTTCTGCTGGTCATATAATGCCAGTGCTCGGCTGGCTGACATTTGTGACATGCCCACCAGGTGGAACTCAACGTTGGCAATGCTGCAGCAGCTGCACATGCAGCAGAGGGCCATCCATGAGTACCTGTGTGAGTATGGCACCAGGACAGGGTCAGGGGAGCTTGGCTTTTTTTTCACCATGCCAGTGGCTACTGATCAAGAATGCATGCACTGTCCTGTCACCATTTGAGGAGGCCACAAGGATGATGAGCAGTGACAGTGCATGCATCAGTGATACTGTCCCTCTTGTCTTCCTGTTGGAGCACTCGCTTCATGGAATAATGGACAGGGCACAGCGGGAGGAAGAGGAGGAGTTCCTTACCTCTCAAGGCCCCCTTTACCTGGATTATGCAGGCCCGCCGATCACACAGGAATAAGAAGAGGAGGAGGAGGAGGATTGTGTTAGCATGGAGGTGGAGGATAACACTCAGCATCAGCAGCAATCTTCAAGGGATCGTTTTGAGTACCCAGAAACCCATGGAGTTGTACATGGCTGGGAGGAGGTGGTTGAGGATCATGTGATCCTTAGTGACCCAGAGGACTCAGGATCAAATGCCTCTGCAAACCTACACTGCATGGCCTCCCTGATCCTGCAAAGCCTGCGAAAGGACCCTAGGATTAGTGGTATCAAGGAGAGGGATCATTACTGGCTGGCAACCCTTCTTGATCCACGTTACAAGGGTAAGGTTGCAGAACTTATCCAGCTTTTGCAGAGGGAGCAGCGGATGAAACATCTTCGAGAGGCCTTACAGAAAGGTTTGTACAATGCGTTTCCAGTGCCTGGGAGGTTACAATTTCCTGGTGCTGGACAACGTGTTGCTGAGGCTACATTCAGTCACAGAAAGAGTGGTGGAGAAGGTGGCCGGCTGACAGATGCCTTCAGGCAATTCTTCAGTCCTCAGCGCCCAGGTCTGATCGGTTCCAGCAACCATCTCCAGTGTCTGAATTCCATGGTGCAGGAATATCTAGGGGCAAGATCAGACTTGGAGACCTTTCCACCAGAACATCCGCGGGGTTACTGGGTCTTGAGGATAGACCACTGGCCAGAGCTTGCTCAATATGCAATTGAGCTACTGGCCTGTCCTGCATCCAGTGTTCTTTCTGAACGCACATTCAGTGCTGCTGGAGGCTTTGTAACCGATCACAGAGTGCGCCTGTCCACAGACTCTGTTGATCGGCTCACAATCATAAAAATGAATCAGTCTTGGATCACCAGCTACCAAGCACCTGATGCTGATGTAACCGATTGATTTTTCTATGGATGTGGGATCACTTGAAGGCTGCATGTGCTGAGTCACTATCCTATTATGCTGAGTGACTATCATATTCCTCCTCAATTTTCATGATGATAGCTTCTAAGAATATTTTCGGTTCAGCGCACCACCACCACTATCTAAGGCCCAATTTTTCTGCCCCTGTTTAACAGGGGCACGTAATTACAATTTTTGATGAAATATTTAACAACAGGGCTTGTTCCTGCACTCAACAAGAGTATCTGTGAGGGGTTGCAGTGTTGTGGCACCACCACCACTGCCTAAGGCCCAATTTTTCTGCCCCTGTTAAACAGGGCGTGTAATTAGAATTTTTGATCAAATATTTAACAGCAGGGCTCGTTCCTGCGCTCAACAAAAGTATCTGTGAGGGGTTGCAGTGTTGTGGCACCACCACCACTACATCCTAAGGCCCAATTTTTCTGCCCCTGTTTAACAGGGGCGCGTAATTACAATTTTTTGATCTAATATTTCACAGCAAGGCCTGTTTGTGCGCTCAACAAAAGTATCTGTGAGGCTTTACAGTGTTGTGCCACCACCACCACCACCGCCTAAGGCCCAATTTTTCTACCCCTGTTTAACAGGGGCATGTAATTACAATTCTTGATATAATATTTCACAGCAGGGCCCATTCCAGCGCCCACCAAGAGTAACTGTGAGGGCTTACAGTGTTCTGGTACCACCAACACCTAAGACCCAATTTTGGGCAGCGTGTATAGGACAGGCCCTATAGTATATACAAGCGGTCCCCTATTTTCAAACATCCGACTTACAAACGACTCCTACTTACAAAAGGAGGGAGACAACAGGAAGTGACAGGAAATCTACCCCTAGGAAGGGAAATTCTCTCCTGTAATGCCACGTACACACGGTCGGACTTTTCATCTACAAAAGCCAGACAGACGCCGACGGACAATCTGATCGTGTGTGGGCTTCCCCGGACTTTCAGCGGACTTTTCCAGCCGCAAATCTGACGGACTTTAGATTTGAAACATGCTTCAAATCTTTACGTCGTAACTCCGCCGGACACAGAAATCCGCTCGTCTGTATGCTAGTCCGACGGACAAAAACCCACGCTAGGGCAGCTATTGGCTACTGGCTATCAACTTCCTTATTTTAGTCCGGTGTACGTCATCACGTACGAATCCATCGGACTTTTGTGTGATCGTATGTAGACAAGTCCGTTCGTTAGAAAGTCCACCAAAAGTCAGTCGAAAGTCCGTCGAAAGTCTGTCGGACGGGCTGTCGGACTTTTGTAGCCGAAAAGTCCGACCGTGTGTATGCGGCATAAGAGTTAATATGTGAAAAAGGTGTCTAAACTGATGCTTTATCACCAGTTCTTGTTTCCCTAATAACCCAAAATTTTCAAAATCCAATTGTCACTGGGACAGAAAGTGTGGTGAAATCTTCTGAACAGGGGCACAGACAGCAAAAAAAATGTTACAGGGGTGATAACCCTGCCCTACATTATCCAAAAAGCTTAAAAATAGATTTTTGGGCTGGACCTACACTTAAAAAATGTACCTGTTCCAAATTACAAACAGATTCAACTTAACAACAAAACTACAGTCCCTATCTTGTTTGTAACCCGGGGACTGCCTGTATACTGCTGTTCAGAGTATATAAGGCCTGGGGGCCCCACTCCTTTTTTTTTATTTGGGTGTGGGGTTCCCCTTAATATCCACACCCAAAGGACCCAAAGGGCCCGGTAATGGGTTGAGGGGGAGGGCAACATTACATTACAGCCGCAAGCAGTTTTAGATGACTTTTTTTCCTTTAGAAATATAATTTTGCTGTGGTATTGTTCTAAACATGGGAAAACTGCGCCACTTTACAGGCATACTATAGTCACCCCCCCCCCAGGCACGATATTTAAAGGAATATTTCATTTTTAATGTTTCACTTTAAGCATTATTAAAATCACTGCTCCCGAAAAAACGGACGTTTTTAAAACGTATTTTTTGCATTGATACATGTCCCCTGGGGCAGGACCCGGGTCTCCAAACACTTTTTATGAGAATAACCTGCATATTAGCCTTTAAAATTAGCACTTTTAATTTTTCACGTTCGAGTCCCATAGACTTTAATGGGGTTTGCGTGTTCGCACAAATTTGTGGTCTGTTCGCAGACCGGGGGGGGTGGGTGTTTCGGCTTATCCCTAGTAGCCAAGTAGAGGACAGCTAGCACCTGGACTATTCTACACCACATGGGCCCGAGGTCCCTGCCCGCAAAAGGTAGTTCATTGAGGCCTGGCTGAGGTAGTGTCAGGTGCTAGCTAGTCTGGAGGAGAGACAGTCTGCAGCAAGGGATGTGCTGGATGAGGAACAGTCTGCAGCAAGTGAAGTGCTGGAGGAGGAAACGGTGAGCAGCAAGTGTTTGTGCTGGAGAGAGAAGAGTAAAGCGTATATACAGAAGTGTATATAGGAGCCCTAAGCAACTTTGCACTAAATCTACCTGGGCATCCCATAATTCCCAAATCCCTATCCAAGTTTAACTCCCCTCAAATAAACAAACCAAAACAAAGTAATGGATTGTTTTTTTGTCTCTGAGTGACTGGGATGGATGTCTGGCTGGGCAGGGTGACAGGTGAACCTCTACACACAGCAACCCCTATGGGGGCATGGCTACAGTAGGAATTGTGCCTCATTGTTTATGTCATTGGGAGGAATTGTGCCCCATCATTGGTATCACAGGGAGGAGTTGTGCCCATCATTAGTGTCATTGGGAAGAATTGTGCCCCTTCATTGGTCTCATCGGGCCTCATTGAACCCCTTCGTTGATGTCAGTGAATGAAACAGTGCCCCAAGGGCCAGATAAAAGCAAGTAAAGGACCTCAAACGGCTTCTGGGCCGCAGTTTGGAGACCACTGGTCTAGATTATAATTAGGGATGTGATACTCACAATAATGTGGCCTGAGGTGGAAAGCTCACAGTGTGTGCTGGAAACTACTTCCTTGTTCAATGAAAGAATTGGCTTTCTAAGATGTCATCACTCTGTGGTCCATTTTCTTGAATTCAAGAGCAGTATAGAGCGGCAGTAGGCTTCTGGGCTTTGGCACCCAGCTGTTCCTGAGATTGAGGAGGATAAAGGGAGTTTTGGTATTGGTGGGTCATGCTGTGATCTTCTAAGAGATGGGGTACTGTTACTATAAATTGGTGCCATTACGTAGCTGCAGATAGGGTTGTTTATAATAGCATCATTGGCCCCTGGGCAAAGTAATGCACTGGGGCCCCTACCAGCCTGTCCCAATTTTCACCCCTACTTTTAAGAATTTAAGTAAAAATAGTCAATAGAATTAATCATAGTGACAAATATCTGAACAAAGCTTTAAACTGGGCATACACAGACCAAAAATTGGCAGGTTCAGCAGGAGCTGGCCAAATTTTGCTCTGTTTCTACCTCTTTCTTTCTGTGGTATGATGGCACTCTACTGAAATCCCCCCTACCTGGTACCAGATCTCCAAGGTGGGCACAAATTGTCCTTTTCAGTGGTCATCAATGTGTGGCAAGCATTGACTGAGGGATCCTCTAGTGGGTCCTTGCTCCCTAAATTACAGCACCACTGCCATAGGCTGTAATTGACATCTCACTAGACTGTCAAACATAAAGTATCCAAGGCCCACTTGCCTGCATGACATTTCTGAGAAACCTACTGGACATTGCTGACATTCCGTTGCCGTGCCTGCAAACTTCTTTATGTGAGGAACCCTCGGACCTACTCCCTTTTCTTCATTTAGTGGAACTGCTAGCTGCAGTAGGTAAAAATAAAAAGCTTCTGCGTTTCTGAAGGTGCAAGAATTAGGGCTGATCTGAGGTGTGAAGGTGAAGAAGTTGGGGTAGATATAAAGCTTGAAGGTGCAAGCATTGGGACTGATCTGGGGTATAAAGGTGCAGGAATCGAGAAGATCTGAGGTGTGAAGGTGAAGAAATTGGAGCTGATCTGAGGTGTGAAGGTGAAGAAATTGGGGTTGATCTGAGTTGTGAAGGTGAAGAAATTGGGGTTGATCTGAGGCTTGAAGGTGCAAGCATCAGAACTGATCTGAGGTGTAAGGATGAAGGAATTGAGGAGATCTGTGGTGCAAGAGTGCAAGCATTAGGACTGATCTGGGATGTGAAGATGCAGGAATTGGGGTGATCTGAGGTGGTGGGGGTGCAGGAATTTGGGCTGATCTGAGGTATGAAGGTGCAGGAATTGGGGCTGATCTGGTGAAGGTGTAAGAATTGGAGGTGACCTGAGATGTGGATTGCAGGAATTGGGGGTGATCTGAGGAATGAAGGTGTAGAAATTGGAGGTGATCTAAGGTTTGGATTGCAGGAATTGGGGTGGTCTGAGGGATGTGGGTGTAGGAATTAGGGTTGATATAAAGTGTGAAGGTGCAGAAATTGGGACTAATCTGAGTTCTGAAGGTGCAGGAATTGGGGCTGACCTGAGGTATGAAGGTGTAGGAGTTGGAGGTGATCCGAGGTGTGGATTGCAGGAATTAGGGTTGATCTGAGGTGTCATGGTGCAGGAATTGGGGCTGATCTGAGGTGTAAAAATGTAGGAATTGGGGTTGATCTGAGGTGTGAAGGTGGAGGAATTTGGGTTGATCTGAGGTGTGAAGGTGCAGTACTTAGGGTTGATCTGAGGTGTGAAGATGCAGGAATTGATCTGAGGTGTGAAGATGCAGCAATTGGGGTTGATCTGAGGTGTGAAGGTTCAGGAATTGGGGTTGATCCAGTGGCGTAGCGTGGGAGGTGCGGAAGGGGCCGTGGCCCCGGGCGCAAAATTTAGGGGGGTGAAATCCCGCGCCAGGCAGTGTGTGTCACTGCCGACTCCGTTCCCCTAATGTTTACTACCTGTGTCCCTGAGCTCATTTGCGGCTGGCGCCCTGTGATTAGGTGAATTAGGTCATGTGCGGCGGCGGGGCTGGCCAATCCCTGATAGCGGCGGGGCCGCCCAATCCGTGATGGCGGCCGGTCCGGCCAATCCGTGATGGCGGCCGGGCCGGCCAATCCGTGATGGCGGCGGGGCCGGCCAATCCGTGATGGCGGCCGGGCCGGCCAATCCGTGATGGCGGCCGGCCGGCCAATCCGTGATGGCGGCCGGGCCGGCCAATCCGCGATCACCTTTGCTCCTGACTGGAGTCCACCCCATTGTGAACACCACTGCTGCCTTCACCTCCTCCAGGCTCCCTCCTCTCCTCCGGACTGATGGAAGCCACAAGCTGCAGTTGAGGGGGTGGATACGGTCTGGGGACAGAGGGAGCAGCCAGTCAGAGAGATTAGAGAGATAAGACAAGCAGTTAGATTCAGTATACAGTTAAAACATTTCTGGTGTCAGGTCAGTATAAGTGCAGTGTAGTGTAGTAATCAGTGTAGTGTAGTGGAAAGTGTAGTATAATGGTCAGTGTAGTGGAAAGTGTAGTATAATGGCTAATATAGTGGACAGTGTAGTAGTCAGTGCAGTGAAGTGGGCAGTGCAGTGCAGTGTAGTGTACAGTGTAATGGTCAGTGTAGTGTAATGGTCAGTGCAGTGGTCAGTGTAGTGTAATGGTCAGTGCAGTGGTCAGTGTAGTGTAGTGGTCAGTGTAGTGTAGTGGTCTGTGCAGTATAGTGATCAGTGCAGTGGTCAGTGTAGTGAAGTGGACAGTGCAGTGGTCAGTGCAGTGTAGTGGTCAGTGTAATGGTCAGTGCAGTGGACAGTGTAGTGTAGTGGTCAGTGCAGTGGTCAGTGTAGTGGTCAGTGCAGTGGTCAGTGCAGTGGTCAGTGTAGTGTAGTGGTCTGTGCAGTATAGTGATCAGTGCAGTGGTCAGTGTAGTGGTCAGTGTAGTGTAGTGGTCAGTGTAGTCTAGTGGTCAGTGCAGTGGTCAGTGTAGTGTAGTGGTCAGTGTAGTGGTCTGTGCAGTATAGTGATCAGTGCAGTGGTCAGTGTAGTGAAGTGGACAGTGCAGTGGTCAGTGCAGTGTAGTGGTCAGTGTAATGGTCAGTGCAGTGGACAGTGTAGTGGTCAGTGCAGGGGTCAGTGTAGTGGACAGTGTAATGTAGTGGACAGCGTAGGTCAGTTTAGTGTAGTGGACAGTGTAGGAATTGGGTAGTATAGTGGTCAGGATAGTGGACAGGTAGGTCAGTGTAGTGGCCAGTATAGGAAGCAGGAAGGTTAGTGTAGTGGTCAGGTAGGTCAGTGCAGGAATCAGGTAGGTCCGTGTAGAAATCAGGTAGGTCAGTGCAGTGGTCAGGTAGGTCAGTGTAGAAATCAGGTAGGTAGGTTAGTGTAGTGGTCAGTGCAGTGGACAGTGTAGTGTAGTGGTCAGTGCAGTGGACAGTGTAGTGTAGTGGTCAGTGCAGTTTAGTGGCCTGTGCAGTGTAGTGGTCAGTGTAGTGTAGTGGTCAGTGAAGTGTAGTGGACAGCGTAGTGTAGTGGTCAGTGTAGTGTAGTGGTCAGTGCAGTTTAGTGGCCTGTGCAGTGTAGTGGTCAGTGTAGTGTAGTGGACAGCTTAGTGTAGTGGTCAGTGTAGTGTAGTGGACAGTGTAGAAATCAGGTAGTGTAGTGGTCAGGATAGTGGACAGGTAGGTCAGTGTAGTGGCCAGTATAGGAAGCAGGTAGGTTAGTGTAGTGGTCAGGTAGGTCAGTGCAGGAATCAGGTAGGTCAGTGTAGGAATCAGGTAGGTAGGTTAGTGTAGTGGTCAGTGTAGGAATCAGGCTGGTCAGTACTATTGTAGGAAGGGAAGGGACTCGGGGAGTCCTAAAAGTCCGCAGGTTAGGGGGCGCAAATTACTTGCCTTGCCCCGGGCGCTGACAACCCACGCTACGCCACTGGGTTGATCTAAAGGCTAAAAGGTGCAAACATTGGGACTGAACTGAAGTGTGAAGGTGCAGGAATTGGGGTCATCTGAGGTGCGAAGGTGCAGGAATTGGGGTTAATCTGAGGTGTGAGGGTGCAGGAATTTGGGCTGACCTTAGCTATGAAGGTGCAGGAATTGGGACTGATCTGGAAAAGGTGTAGGAATAGGAGGTGATCTGAGTTGTGAAGGTGTAGGAATTTGGGTTGATCAGAGGTGTCAATGTGCAAGAATTGGGGCTGATATGAAGTATGAATGGGCAGGAATTGAGGCTGATCTAGCGAAGGTACAGGAATTGGGGCTGATCTAGGGGGGGGGGGGTGAAGGTGTAGGGATTGAAGGTGATCTGAGATGTGGATTGCAGAAATTTGGGTGATCTGAGGGGTGAAGGTGTAGGAATTGGGGCTGACCTGAGGGGTGAAGGTGCAGGAATTGGGACTGATCTGAGGTGTGAAGGCACAGGAATTGGAGGTGATCTGAGGTGTGGATTGCAGAAATTGAGGTGATCTGAGGTGTGAAGGTGTAGGAATTGGGGCTGACCTGAGGTATGAAGGTGCAGGAATGGCGCTGATCTGAGGGGTTCTGAGGTGTGAAGGTGTAGGAATTGGGGCTGATCTGAAGTGTGAATAAGGCTGGCCATACACGGTTCGAACCTCAGCCAGTTCAGCAGGAACCGACCGAGATTGTGAAGGCTGAATGTACCGACTAGCTATACTTGAGGGCTTCCAGACCCATAGAAACATTATTTCCCCCATCACATAATGTAATATATGATCAGTGGCCTCTAGTTTCTTATTGTTCTGAGGTAGGGCTCTAGTAATGTTTTGCAGCTGGGCTGCCAGGTAGTATAACCACGGGTTGAGTAGTGCCAGCCCGCCACTCTCTTTTGGCCTTTGAGGTTGTTCCAATTTTATTCTTGGAGGTGGCTTCAACAGTTTTTAATGGATTCTGAATTTCATGCAAATTTTGCAATAAAAAAAAAAGACAAAGACCTGAATGTTAAAATCTGTTTATTTCACATACATGTCATTATAATAAATGAATAAATACAAAAATAAATCTATTATTTACACCTATTTGAACATCTCATGGAATCCATGCTGACATAAGCCAGTCAGGGTTGATGACAACCCTTCATCTTGTCTCACTTTGGTCCAATCATTTTTCTTTTTTGTCTTCAGTGCACTTAAAGTATTAAAGGAGCTGAGAGGGATGAACCAACTGGGATAACCAAAGGAACCAGCCTTTGCAGTGGGAGGGGTCCTGCGGATGGCGGGAATTGGTGCTTTGTACAAGAAAATGTTCTGATGAGTTAACCTGCTGGGAAAAATATTTATTTTTAGAAAGCTGATATAAATTTTACAAGTCAAAGTAAATGAATTTCTAATGTGTTAAAAATATATGCAAGGATCTAGGGAGACTTCTGGCTCTTCCTGTCCAATGACTGTGGTCACAAGCAAGGGAAGTATATGGAAGTTTTCCCAACGAGGACTGAAGTCTTGATTCATTCAGCTGCAGGAGTGCTTAAGGCACCTTAAAATGGCATGCTAAAGTGACATCTCATGCAATGTTATTGTGGGATATTTTAGCATCCTTTAAACACCTGCAATTGCAGGTTGTGGAATCAAAAGTGATTGCAATTGCAGGTTGTGGAATCAGAACCCAATACAGCAATACAATCCAGGGTTCTGCAAAACCCTGGGCTTCTTAAGAAGCAGTGAATTAACTTCAGTCCCCATAATGTTGCCCCCCCTCCCGATATTACCGATGCCACCATCTTTGAAAGTCCAGCTCATGCACAGATGTGCCGAAGGGCTCTGCATGCGCATACAACCAAAGATCCGGGACATCTATGACTGCGCCATCTTTGTGCATGTGCGTGAAAAACTCTGTGTGTGCTCAGATGTGCCAAAGGGTTTCTGAAGGCCAATCAGAGCCGTTCAACACATCTGCCCATGTGTAGAATTGAGTGCAAGACCATTCTTGCCTAGGCAAAAAAATTTAAAAGCCCCTCCCCCCCAAAAAATAAAAAATATTGCGTATATATATATATATATATATATATATATATATATAAGCGTACATGGATTGGTTTGCTCAAAAGATATAGCATCTACAAAATAGGGAATAGATTTATGGCATTTTTATTATTTTTCTTTTTTTTTACTAGTAATGGCGTTGATCTGCCAATTGGACACTTTTGACGCATTTTTGGGACCATTGACAATTATACAGCGATCTGTGCTATAAAAATGCACTGAATACTGTATAAATATCACTGGCAGGGAAGGGGTTAACAGTAGGGGGGGCGATCAAGGGGTTAACTGTGTTCCCTAGGTGTGTTCTAACTGTAGTGGGAGGGGACTGATTAGGGGAAGAGAGAGAGATCGGTGTTCATACTTGGTATAAACACACAATCTGTCTCCTCTCCCCTGAGAGAACGGGGATCTGTGTGTTTGTCACGAGTGATCGCGGGTGCCTGGCGGTCATCGCGCCTGCCGGGCACTCGCTTCGGTTCCGACGTGGCGCCACAGGTGCTCATGCGCGCCCCCCAGTGGTCAAAAGGCGAACCGACGTACAGTTACGTTGTTTCGCCCAGGGGAGCCAACCTGCCGCAGTACAACTACGGCGGCCGGTCGGGAAGGGGTTAAGCTATGATACCTTTAATGTCAGCCCAACCCAGTACAACAATACAAGTATCTGAAAAGCTCAATATACTGTAGGCTTATTACATGCGCAAGCTCTGCTTCCTGCCTTCAAGCCCTGCACAGTGATAGTGCTTTAGGGTCATTTCACACGGGCGTTCTGTCTGTCCGTTTTTCGTTCATCCGTTGACGGATGAAAAACAGACAGCAGTGTATTCCTATGGGCAAACGGATGTAAACGGATCATCCATTTGCTCATTTTTTATCTGTCAATGGTTGGATAAAAAACAGACAGACAGAACGCCTGTGTGAAGGAATTCTTAGGGATAGTTCTCACTACTGCGTGTGCAAGTGCGTGGTTACCTGCATTCCCATGCAGGGCAGCTCATGTATTCCCATAGGCTGCCCTAGGTGCAAGAAACGCAGAATATAAGTACCTAGATTTTTTCCAAAACGTGCCGCACATAACTATGCGCTTGCTAAAGTGCAGCGCGTTTTTCTGTGTGTCGTGAAAGTGTGTTCCCAGACACACATACACTATATTACAAAATGTATTGGGACGCCTGCCTTTACACCCACATGAACATTAATGGCATCCTAGTCTTATATAAACCAAGTGAACTGCGCTGGCAACTAAATGTGAACAAAATGTATAAACAAAAACCACAAAACACCGCAAGTGATAATAGAGTGGCACGTTATAATAAATATGGATGTGTCAGAGAACTGGACCTGCAGCCCGCGCAGCTAAGCCAGAGTGCGCTGGACTGCACTACCAGAGCTCCAAGACCCTCCACATAAATTAAATCAATTGGTGTGTATAAAAAATGACAAATAAAACAGCAGGAGCATGGGAAGATGCACTATCCAAATAGAAAACCTACACTACAATATGTTGATTTGGACAGATGCATCTATCAAACATCAGAAATAGCAGTTTAGCATACCACTAATATAAATAAATATATAAATAAATATATAAATAAAATATGGCGTATCAATTATGCAAAAATGAAATACTAAGGAGCGATCCACTCTGCAAGTTCCAGATAGCACAAAGAAATCATGAAACGTCAGCTACAATATGTGAGAAAACGAGGCTAATGATAAAAACTCCTTCATAGGGCAAACAATGAACAGGCTTCCAACTTTTTCATCTTTTCCAACAAACAGGGCCAGTGGTGTAGCGATGTAAAAGATTGCTCGTGAAACCCCAGAAGCACACGTTCCACCGAAGGAGAGAAGAGAGGTATATAGCATAAAACCTTAAAATACCAAAGGTCACCTGCGCATAAATGCGCTACTCACGGGACCGGTAAGGAAAGCAGGCATTCAGATATTTTGGTCGGTTCGCCGCTCTTAGGCGTGCGTTCCACCGCCAGGAAGTGATGTCACTGGTAACAAATCAGACGAACGTGGACAGGATGTTGCGTCAGCTGCAACAAAGTTTTTCTTTTTGGTTTTCACAAAAATATTCTTTTTGAGATTATTGATTACATATATTTGCGAGCGCTGTATTGTATGATTTTACATCCTAGTCTTAGTCCGTAGGGTTCAATATTGAGTTGGCCCACCCTTTGCAGCTATAACAGCTTCAACTCTTCTGGGAAGGATGTCCACAAGGTTTAGGAGTGTGTCTATGGGAATGTATGACTATTCTTCCAGAAGCACATTTGTGAGGTCAGGCACTGATGTTGGACGAGAAGGCCTGGCTCGCAGTCTCCACTCTAATTGATCCCAAAGGTGTTCTATTGGGTTGCTGTCAAGTTCCTCACCCATGTCTTTATGGATCTTGCTTTGTGCACTGGTCCAAATCATTTGGTGGAGGGGGATTATGGTGTGGGGTTGGTTTTCAGGGGTTGGGCTTGGCCCCTTAGTTCCAGTGAAGGGAACTATTAAGGCGTCAGCATACCAAGACATTTTGGACAATTTCAGGCTCCCAACTTTGAGGGAACAGTTTGGGGATGGCCCCTTCCTGTTCCAACATGACTGCACACCAGTGCACAAAGCAAGGTCCATAAAGACATAGATGAGTGAGTTTGGGGTGGAGGAACTTGACTGGCCTGCTCTGAGTCCTAACCCCAACCCGATAGAACACCATTGGAATGAATTAGAGCGAGACTGCGAGCCAGGCCTTCCCATACAACATCAGTACCTGATCTCACAAATGCGCTTCTGGAAGAATGGTCAAAACATTCCCATAGACACACTCCTAAACCTTGTGGACAGCCTTCCCAGACGAATTGAAGCTTTTATAGCTGCAAAGGGTGGGCCAACTCAATATTGAACCCTATGGACTAAGACTGGGATGCCATTAAAGTTCATGTGCATGTAAAGACAGGCGTCCCAATACTTTTGGTAATACAGCGTAGATGCGAGCCTTACTGCTTCTCATATCTCACTGTAAAACCAATATCAGAGCTAGCCCCTGAAACCAGAACACTCCATCTTATTCTATAATCTATTTTAAAAGAGCAGACATTCAGCAAGAATGTTGATTGCCCTGTCCAACAAAATGGGGGTTGCAGTACTTTTTATATATAAAATACTGTATATCCATTACAATTGGACACAACAAGCAAACTTTTTAGAATATTAACCAGAAGTAAATACTAACCGAAAATACCCAGAAGTCCCTCAATTATTTCTTGTCCCCACAGGTTCCGCAGCAACAGCCGAACAGACCATTCACCATCTGGATCGCACAGAGGACGAGGGAAATCGCAGAGGTGGACAACACGATGGAGAACAGGACAACGTTGAAGAGCACCACATCCTTTGGATACTCGCAGGTGTTCCACGCGGTTTGGTTGAACAGGTAACTTTCATTACTGTAAAAAAGGAGGGGAAAAAAATAATATTTATCATACGGGCCAATTCTGTCCTAGTGTAAACTACATACTATAGTGATTGCAATAAGGCTTGACTAGCAAGGCTTCTCCTTGTGGCCGGATGTGTTACCATACACTAATATAATTTTTCATATCTGCAGTAGACATAGGGGTGCGTGTATAGTAATGGCCATGGTTGTATTTAGCTGTTTGTATAGGCTCCATCTCTTTTAAGACATGATTTCTTTTTTTTTATTTAGGAGACCCGAAACAAGACTGAGCTACAGTCTAAGACAGGGGTCTCCAAACTTTTCAGTACAAGGGCCATATCCTATATTTTATGTATGCGGGTTGAAAAATCAGTTTTTTTAATGAACAAATCAAATTTAAATGAATGGATATGTTTTACTTGTAATGTGTTCTGTAATTAGCATGATATGATATTAGCATGATATGGTTTAGAAAAGTGGTCTCCAAACTACGGCCCGGGGGGGGGTTTAGTTACGGCCCTTTGCTTGCTTTTATCTGGTCCTTAAGGCACTATTTTCATCCACTGAAACCAACAATGGGGAATAATTCCCCCCATTGACACCAATGAAGGGGGCAGAATTCCTCTCAATGACACGAAGGATGGAGCACAAGTCCTCGCAATGATACAACGATGGGGCACTATTCTTCCCAGTAACACCAACAACGGGGCCCAATAACACCAATGATGGAGCACAATTCCTCCCAATGACACCAACGATGGGGTGCTATTCCTCCCACTAACACCAAAGATTGCTTATTCCCACTGACTTCGGGACCTTTTTTACTCCCAATGGCCACAGTCTGGCCCCACTTAAGTTTGAAGTACAGTAAACTGGCCCTTTGTTTAGAAAGTTTGGAGACCCCTAGTTTAGAACAACATAAAAAAAAAAATCAATAAAACAAAGCAAAGAAATTTTAAATAAACCTGAGCTCATCAGATTTACTCCTTAAATTAGAGTCTCCATAAGAGCCCCCATCAAAGTCCCCCATACATTGGAGTCCTCATCCCATCAGAGTACTCCTTACATAAAAGTACCCATCAGAGCCCCCCATACATCATAGTCCCTATCAAAGTTCCCCTTATATCGGAGTCCCTCCTCCAAAATAACAAATTGAATTGTTAAAGGGTTGGATTAAAAAAAGGTTTAGTACAGTAAAAAACTTTTGATAGGTAAATAAATAAAAACAATACAAATATTTTATTTAAACAATTTAATAAACAGGCCAAAAAGAGGGACAACTGAGGAAGAAAGTGGGATTTGGTTCCAAAAGAGGGACCGTTCCTCTAAACCTGGGACAGTTGGAAGGCATGCTATAAGGACTACTAAACAAAAGGGCACATGAATGCATGCTGCCCGATCTACTGAAAGTCTGGTGACTCTTTTGTATACTCATTGTGCTGGATTTCCTCTCAAATGTCCAAAAGTGGTCAGATTGGGAAGAATAAAGAACAATCTGTAGAATGGGCATTGCCCTTCCCAATCATACTGACCAATGACATGGCCCAAAGGTGGCTTGCAGTGAATGGGGCCCCAGTCACACCCAGCCATGCCCTGTTCTCCGTGATGTTACGGCTCTCCAGTTACCTATACACCTAAAACTAAAGACCTTTACCCCCTTCCTCAACCCAAACAGCTTCTGTGTGAGGTCACCACCAACTACGGATACATGCCAGAACTCTGTGGGCTGCTTTCTCTGCCCCAAACCCACAGAAATATAAAACAACTATAGATCTCCTTTATGCGGGAATGCTTTAAAATTATTCCTACCCCATTTGGTGGAAGTATATTCTGTAGGACAAAGACAAGACAAGGAGGAAAGTAGCAAATAGGGCGACCCACAAGTCTTACCTGAATTGTGCAAGATCTGTATCAAAGGGACGCCCCCATGTTAAAATGCCTTGGGGGTAGGTTTCATTCTTCAATAAAAACTGACAAACAGGTCCTTTCACCATGCCCACAACCGCTGCGGCAAAACCATATACAGAGCCAGCAACTCCTATAGCGGCAAAGATGATTGATAAGAACATCTGTGGGAGGAAAACAAAAAGTTATTATTATGTAGCATTTGAATAATGGACCAGTAAAGCCCACACTACAGCGTTATCTTTTTTAAGTTTTTTTTTTGTGCATGCCATAATTTTCATTATAAATGTAAAGAATCAGAGGTTTATTTCTCTGTTATGGATAGTCAGCCGAGACATGCAAATCATTATTTTGCGCCCCAGTGATCAACTAACTGGGCATATATACGTTTCCAAAAGCATATGGACATCCCTCCAAATGAGTACGTTTAGGTGTTTCCAATGGAGGTACTGTTAATACTACCACATAGGAAGAAATTTCAAACAATTGTGTTCTGCCAACCTTGTAGCAACAGTTTGGTGAAGGCCTTTTTCTGTTCCACAATGACTGGACCCCTGTGCACAGAGCCAGCTCCATAAAGACATGATTGGATGAATTTGGTCTGAACGAACTCCAGTGGCCTTCACACAGTCCTACCCTTAACGCTACTGATCAACTTTAGAAATTGCAACATGGTTTTCTCGTCCAACATCAGTACCTGACCTCACTAATGTTCTTTTGGATTAATGGTGAAAAATCCGCACAGAGACACTTTAAAATCTTGTGCAAAGTCTTTCTAGAAGAGTGGAGGCTGTTACTGCCTCAAAATGGAGGCAACTAATGTTTTTGGAATGGGACATCCAACAAGCTTATGTAGGTATGATGGTTGGGTATCTACAAAATGTTGACCATATAGTTTCTATCTATATAACATACAGTCAAGATCTTACCCCACATCGGTTATTGCAACATCCTTCATCTCGTCCTGTCGCCTGTATGTGGATGGCTGGAATCAATACCTATGAGACAAAAAGTAAAAGTATTTCAGGATGGCTCTACATAAAACTGATATTTCCATTTTGGATACATGCCAGACAGTTAAATTACTTGAATCTCTCAGGAGGTCCATTAGTGAGATCTTTACACCAGAATCCCCAGCCCTATCCACCTGTGGAAGACATTATCACGGGTCTCATCCTCTCTTATTTGTGGGCTACACAAGCAAGTTTGAGTAGCTCAGTCCCACTGCTAAAACCTCAAGAGTTCAATCTCTTTCTTTGTACCACATTGTTTTTAATGTGAGCTACGACATAAGAAATTGACAGTAGCATTAGTAAGCGATCAATCTCCCAAGATGGCAAAACACCACAATGGATCTCCAACGACTACACAATGCCGCGATGGATCTCCCACAGTTGCACAATACCTCCAGTTAATCGTGTAGCAGAAGCTATTATCAATTAGTCTCCTGTCTCCTCATCCATAGACTTCAACGGGGGCAGGAGGTTAATTGCTCAACCATTGCTTGTTTAGGAAATTCTTGGGCAATTTTATCCATTAGAGTATAGAATATGAGATTAATCTCTGGAGACCAATCTCCTATCAATTGACCAATGAACACTTGTAGTAGCAAAAATGATTTTTCAGCCTCGGAGACTAACCACTCAGTATGTTCTTATTGCAATGACCCATGCCATGAGAAAGTTTATTAAAGTTGCAGCGGAAAACCAGGAATGTAAATCTGTATGTATTCCTAGTTCTTAGACCCCAAATTGGTCAAAGAGTTACTAAGGTTATTAAATTTAAAACCAGTTGGATGCCCAGCTTATCAGCAGCCACCGACAACTAAAAAATCAGCTTCTGGTGGTCTAATCCTTTAAATATTTGTTAGTTATGAGCACTTCTGGTGTCGTCTGTTGCAATGGGTTGCTGATTGAGCCATTCTCCCATCAACTAACCTCAACCCTTCTGGTAGTCTAATCCTTAAAAATTTGTTAGTTAGCACAGATTATAATTTAGAATAATACTATTACCAGTATTTTACTTCCAATGATTCCGTCCATGTAAAGAAACTCTGGTGTCATCTGTTCTGATGGATTGCTAATTAGGTAATTCTCCCATTCCCTGACCCTAACCCCTCTGGTGGTTTAACCCTTTAAATATTTGTTATTGATGAGAACATATTATAAATTAAAATAATATAATTACCAGTTTTCCACTTCCAATGATCTAGCCCATGTATAGAACTTCTGGTGTCATCTGTTCTGATAGGTTGCTAATGGGATCACTCTCCCATTCCCAAACCACAACGCTTCTGGTGGTCTAAGCCTTTAAAAATGTGCTAGTTATCAGCATAGATTATACTGTAAAATAGTACTATTACCAGTATTCTACTTCTAATGACACCGCCCAGGGAGAAGACTTCTGGTGTCATCTGTTGCAATGGGTTGTTGATTGGGTCATTCTCCCATCTCCTAACCCCAACCCCTCTGGTGCTCTAACCCTTAAAATATTTGTTAGTTATTAGCATAGATTATAATGTAGAATAATACTATTGCCAGTATTGCACTTCCAATGAACTCGCCCAAGTATAGAACTTCTGGTGTCACCTGTTCCGATAGGTTGCTAATGGGATCATTCTCCCATCCCCGAACCCCAATGCCTCTGGTGGTCTAAGCCTTTAAAAATGTGCTAGTTATCAGCATAGATTATACTGTAGAATAGTACTATTACAGTATTCTACTTCTAATGACACCGCCCAGGTATAAGACTTCTGGTGTCATCTGTTGCGATGGGTTGTTGATTGGGTCATTCTCCCATCTCCTAACCCCAACCCCTAACCCCAACCCTTAAAATATTTGTTAGACATCAGCGCAGATTATACTGTAGAATAGTACTATTGCCAGTATTCCACTTCTAATGACACCACCCAGGTATAGGACTTTTGGTGTCATCTGTTGTAATGGGTTGCTGATTGGGTCATTCTCCCATCCCCTAACCCCAACCCCTCTGGTGGTCTAACCCTTAAAACATTTTTTAGTTATTAGCATAGATTATAATGTAGAATAATAATATTACCAGTATTCCACCTCCAATGATTCCGCCCATGAATAGAACTTCTGGTGTCATCTGATCCGATGGGTTGCTAATGGGTTGAGTCTCCCATCCTGGGAAGAATTGGATTATGTTGGCAATGAGGGAGATGACAACTAAGGGGTAGAGGGCGTACCCAATGAACTTGGCACATTTTCCGGTACACATGGCGAGCGATGGACGATGAGAGCAGATGAAGCAGGAAGAGGTAGTGCAGGAGCTTGCTGGTACTGTGAGGAGTAGACGGATCCTGGTCTTTTATATCCCCAAACCCAACCCATCAGATAACACTGACTCGCACCACACTGGAATTTGGACTTGGTGAGAAAGACAGACAGTGACGCACTGATGACATTGTAATGCAGAGGCTTGTACAGCGTCACACAATATAATGACATAATGCAAAATATTGACCTGTAAGATGACCAAACTCTGCATGAACCCAAGGTCATCTTCTAGTCTTAGATATTGCGTCATCTGCCTGGTATAGGATAGAAGGATAGAGCAAATACTAAAAAATATAGGGAGGAGACATGCCCATATCATACTCTCTTCTTATTCTTTGTCATTTTCTCAAAAAAGGAAGGTTGCCAACACTTAGGGGTCTATTTATACATGTATATACACAAGATCACTCAAGGATTAATACATCTTTTCAGTCATATCCAATTAGAAAAAAATGTCAACCATGGGTGAAAGGTGTGAGAAACGTTGGCAAAAACATATATAAATAGACCCTTTGAAGTATATCTAAAGTCAAGTCTTGTTTAAAGGGGTTGTAAACCCTCGAGGTTTTTCACCTTAATGCATTCTATGCATTAAGGTGAAAAATCTCCTATGATGCAGCAGCGCCCCCGAGCCCCCCTTTTACTTAGCTAAACCCGGTCTTTCCAGCGACAGGGACGAGCACACCAGCTCCAGCCGGTGTCTCAAATCCTAATTGGATAGATTGATAGCAGCGCAGCCATTGGCTGGGGGGCCCCGTCCTGCTGTCGGCGTCAATGGACGCAGCAGCAGGACACGGGAGCATGCCCGCACGAGTGCCCCGAGGGAGAGCGGCTCTCCAACGGGGCACTTGAGAGGAGGAGGAGCTAGGAGCACCGCAGAGGGTCCCCAGAAGAGGAGGATCGGGGCCACTCTGTGCAAAACCAACTGCAGAGAGGAGGTAAGTATGACATGTTTGTTTGTTTTTGTTTTTTTAAAAACGAACCTTTACATATCCTTTAATTGTTCTGGACAAAGAAGGAAAGGGTTACGACCCCTGCTGTCTTTTCTTGCAATCTGTTTTCACCGCCTGCTGACTGCTCACAGTAAATACACTGCAAGCTGGCGGCAGGTACAGGTACAGGCACAGTCACATACATGCATGTAGGTGACCGGTCTCCTTTAGGGTTTGGGGCACACATGTGCACACCCTCTGCCTACCCTTGTTGTGATTGGACCCAGCACAAGTTTGGTAGCAGATTACAGCCAATGATTTCAGCTGAAACCTGCTGAATGGCTGTGTCCAATCACATAGAGGTCTGTGTGTACAGGGAACAGCAATCTGTCTGTTTCTTCTCCCTGAAAAGTGGGGAGAAAAAACAGCCAGATCAGAAAGTAAAAGCAGCACACATTACACATTATTAGACACACAATTAATACCCTTGATTGCCCATAGATGTTTAAGTGGTTGTAAAGGCAGAAGGATTTTTATCTTAATGTATTCTATGCATTATGATTAAAAAAATTCTGTGTGCAGCAGCCCCTCTCAACCCTCCTCATACTTATGATCCAGCAATGTTGCATGAGAGACAAGGCTGTCTGGGACTCTCCATCCTCATGGGCTGAGACAGCAGCGAAGCGCCATTGGCTGCCGCTGCCATCAGTCAAAGTCAGTGAGCCAATGAGGAGTGTGCAGCAGCCTCCCTCATACTTACCTGAGCCCCATCTCGATCCAGCAATGTTGCACGATAGACAAGGCTGTCCGGAACTCTCCGTCCTCATTGGCTGAGACAGCAGTGAAGCGCCATTGGCTCCCGCTGCCGTCAATCAAAGTCAGTGAGCCAATGAGGAGAGAGAGTGGGTGGAGCCAGGCCACAGTCCTGTTTCTAAATGGACAAAGGGAGCTGTGACTCAGCTTGGGTGCCTCCATAGCAAGCTGCTTGCTGTGGGGGCACTCGGCAGGAGGTAGGGGCCTGGAGCGCCATCAAGGGACCCGAGAAGAGGAGGATCTGGGCTGCTCTGTACAAAACCACTACACAGAGCAGGTAAGTATAACATGTTTGTTATTTTTAACATAAAAAACGAGACTTTAGTATCACTTTAACCCCTTCTCAGCCAGAGTCATTAGTACAGTGTCAGTGTATAGTATTAGTGTATTAGTGTCACTAGCGACGTCAGTGTTAGTGACCCTCCTCGCAGTGTCTGTTAGTGTCAGATTGCTCTCCACCCTATCACAGTCCCACTATAAGTCGCTGATCACCGCCATTACTGTATAGCATCTATAGCTGCCTAAATTCCAGTATATATACCATAGATTTTTTTCCTACTGAAAGGAATGTAGAAGAATACATTTTTACCTAAATGTATGAAGAAATTTGATTTTTTTATTTCTTTATTGGATATGTTTTATAACATAAAGTAGAAAATATATTTTTTTCCCCAAAATTTTCAGTCTTTTTTCATTTATATAATATAAAAAAAAACAGTCATAACCAAATACCACCAAAAGAAAGCTCATTTGTGTGAAAAAAAAAAAAAAATATTAAAATGGATTTTGCGTACATCAGGGGTGTCAAACTTTTTTTGCGGGCCGCTTTAGCATTATGGTTGTTTTCAAAGGGCCAATTGTATCTGAAAGACTAGATGTCAGAGCACCCCATTCCCCCTAACATCAGATGTCAAGAGTCCCCAAACCTTCCTTACATCACAGTGCACCCCACTTACCTGCTGCCTGGAAGAAACTGGGGTAGAAGCTGGGAAGCAGAAAGTGTAGGTCTGGAGGAGGACCAGAGGAGTACGGGAGTCAGCTGCCTGAGTCTGCTGAATGCTGAGACAAAGGAAGGTGGAGACAAGGGGGTGCTGTGGCTGCACAGAGAGGCTCAAGATCTGTAGGCAGGAGTTCTGTCCTCCTTTCTGCTGCCAACTGCTGAGATGGGGGCAGAGTGTACCCTCTCTGCGGCTGCACAGAAAAGCGCAGGATATGAGAGAGGAATTCTGTCCTCCTTTCCTCCTCTCTGCTACCGATTGCTGAGACTAGGTGGGGTCGAAGATGAAGGGGGGTGCCGCAGCTGCAGGAGAGGTGCAAGGGCCACATGATATGGCCTGGAGGGCCGGATTCAGCCCGCGGGCCTTGTTTTTGACACATGTGGTGTACAGTGTTGCATGACCGCGCAATTGTCAATTAAAATAGCGCAGTGCTGAATAGCAAAATATTCCCTGGTCATAAACGGGGGAAATCCTTCTGGAGGTCAAGAGGGAAAAGCGTATCTCTGCTCAAAACATAAAATCCTATGGTCATTTCCACATTGTATTACAATTATTTCTAGCCTACGCCTATTTACCACTTACGGACCGCTCGCCGTCGTTATACGTTGGCTGTTTGACATTGAATATCGTTGTTATGACAGCAGATAGCTCAGTATTTTTTTAAACAGTGGGTGGTCCGCTTTCATATGAAAGTGGTCTCTGCGGCGGATTCGCCGTAAGATCACTTTTATCGGCGGCATTTAAGTGTAAATGTGAGATCTGAGGTCTTTTTTTGACCCAAGATCTCACATTAAAGAGGTCCTTTCATGCTTTGTTTCTATTACAAGGGATGTTTACATTCCTTGTAATAGGAATAAAAGTGACCCAAATATATATATTTTTAAATGGACAGTGTTATAATAAAAAATAAAAAGTAAATTTTATTCTCTAGGGTGTCTGAAAAAAATAAAAAAAAATAAAATATATATATATATATATATATATATATATATATATATATATATATATATATATATATATAATGTTTGAGGGTTCTAAGTAATTTTCTAGCAAAAAACCCCCCAGATTTTAACTTGTAAACAACAGATCTCAAGAAGTGGCTTGGTCCTGAAGGATCCTGAAGTTTAAAAACATACTTTGTGAAGATCTCCACACATTTACTTCTTTGAATTCTGGGACATGTAGTCACTATGTCCTGTGGGTGGACACTGCTGTGTCACACATTTCACAGAGCCTGTGTTCTGTCAGATTAGGAAACCTGCCTTCTGAACTACAGTGGTGCTGAGGGGAGAAGTTTCAAGAGGCGGAGCCAGAACAGGAACCACTGCTTGCAGGCAGCTAGGTACCATGGGATATGTAGTTTTTAGAAATTGAAAGTAACAGCAGTGAAGAGCCTGCAAAGCACGCAGGGAATCCAGAAATTTGTGGAAAGAGATGGCCAGTAGAAAGGAGGAACTCACAACATGAAAGAAGATTTTTCAAATAAGTGTAGTCAGGTTTGCTAGTGGTTACAAAAGTTTCTTTCCTGTTTGGATGCTTTGTTCCTTACCTGTGACACAAGGAGGGTCAACTAAATTGCATGCAATCCTGAGCTGCAGAGACCATTTTGGAGAAGACCATAAAAAATGCACTGCTATGGAGTGTTTTCAACCCTGGCGGCAGGAATGGACTGGCCATCGGGACTACCGGGAGATTCCCGGTGGGCCGATGGCTCAGTGGGCCAGTTTCAGAGACAGGGAGGAGAGAGAGATATTTGTCAATTGCCACGTTGCCTGCCACCAGATGCCGCATATCACTTGCCCCATCGCCTGTCACCTGCCAAGTCACTTGTCACCAGATGCAGTGCTACTACAGGACTTGATGGGCACCTCCAACCCAGCTCTGTACCCCCCCAACACACAACGTGACAGGGGAGGAGAGAGAGACCATCTCTGATTAATCTGTCACCTGATATATGTCCTATCATGAATATCTAAATCATAATCTTATCATGGATACTTATCAAGGTTTTAGTTATTGTATATAAATATGGCCACTTGAAGATCACTATATCCTCTGAGGTCCCTTCCCCCACATGTGGGATGCTTGGTTGGGTTGTCTTTTCCCTACTGACCATGCACAATAAACAAAGTTACTTATTACCTTTTTCTCCTGTAGTAGCAGATTTAATATTTGAAAAACGTGTTGAGAAGGGGTTTCCTCCCCCTGCAAGTATCGATTGGAAAGCTTATGTTATCCTGGTATCTTAGCAGCAATATATAGATAGTTTGCATAAGAGGGCCTGGTGTTCAAAACAATTGGAGGTTATTGTATTTTGAGATACATATATAAGGAAACAATATAGAACTATGTCATAGCACGCAATCATATGTATTTTGATTTCCTTATCCTTTAGTTTTTATGTGAACAAAAATAAATATCTGTACAATTTGAATATGTTAAAAATAGCTTTTGTTGGTTTATATATAAAGAATTATATTTAAAGTCCTTTGGTATAATGGAATGTCTAGACCAGTGATCTCCAACCTGCTGCCGGGGGGGGGGGGGGGGGGTGACCCTTTGCTCACTTTTATCCAACATTTGGGGAAATATTTCATCCTCTGACACCAATAATGAGGCTAAATTCCCTCCCCATTGACACCAACGAAGGGGCACAGTTCCATTCAATGACACCAACGATGGGGCACAATTCCTCTCACTGACACCAAAGATGGGGCATCGTTTACTCCACTGATCTAGAAAGTTTGGAGACTAGTCCCTGGTCTAGACCAACCTTTTTTAAGCCATGGTTTGGTGGAACCCTAGGGTTCCTCAGAAGGTTGCTAGAGGTTCCTTGAGCAATGAACAATTTCTGCCTCTCGGAAAAGTTCCCTCTGACACCAATGATTCTTTTTAGCTAACTGTTATGTCCCGTACACACGGTCGGACATTGATCGGACATTCCGACAACAAAATCCTAGGATTTTTTCCGACGGATGTTGGCTCAAACTTGTCTTGCATACACACCGTCACACAAAGTTGTGGGAAAATCCGATCATTCTGAACGCGGTGACGTAAAACACGTACGTCAGGACTATAAACGGGGCAGTAGCCAATAGCTTTCATCTCTTTATTTATTCTGAGCATGCGTGGCACTTTGTGCGTCGGATTTGTGTACACACGATCGGAAATTCCGACAACGGATTTTGTTGTCGGAAAATTTTATAGCCTGCTCTCAAACTTTGTGTGTCGGAAAATCCGATGGGAAAATGTGTGATGGAGCCTACACACGGTCGGAATTTCCGACAACAAGGTCCTATCACACATCTGACAAATCCGACCGTGTGTACAGGACATAAGAGGGGGAATCTTCCCAATTACCACAAATTTAAGGATCATTCTTTGCACTCACCATCACCCTCCATCTTAAACAGGCTGAAAAAGACTGGTCTAGATCAGGGGTCTCCAAACTTTCTATACAAAGGACCAGTTTACTGTCCCTCAGATTTTACGGGGGCCAAACTGTGGCCATCGGGAGTAGAAAATGTCCCAGCATTAGTTGCAGTAAACTACCCCATTTTTGGTGTCAGTGAGAGGAATTGTGCCCCATTGTTGATGTCATTGGGAGGAACTGTGCCCGATCATTGGTGTCATTGGTAGTGTAGCACCCTCTAATTAGTGAGGTGCTAGAGTGAAGTTTTTCTCTGGCAGTGTAGGTAAATTTTGGCAGGCCTAGCTGGTTGCTAGGCCTGTTTGTTTTCATTCTGGGCGGGGAGTGGCTCAGGAGAGCAGCTGATGACTCACAGGCAGTGTCACTTCTCGGTTACCTCACTCTTCCTTCTAGCATTTTCTAGAAGGAGGGGAAGATAGGTGGAGCTGCCTGTGGTATCTTAGGGAGCCCTGACCAATTCCCAGCTTAGATCGGCAGGGGGCAGGCCTCCTTAAATACCTGGGGTCAGCCCAGGTGGGGAGAAGTTTTCGGGTGGAAGAGATGGAGGGAAAGAGGAATGGAAGCTGTCGGGGCCCACGGGTAGCTCTTGGGGGGGGGGGAGACCCTGGGCTGGGCCCAGGTGCATTCAGGAGGAGTGTTGAGATCCTGGAAGAAGAGACACATGAGAGAGCAAGTAGAGGACAGCGGGAGAGAATGCTTCTAAGAGTCTCAATGGAGGACTACTGGTTTCAGCCAGGAGGGCTGGTGAGTGAGCAGTTGGGAGGAGCGGGGAGGCACGCCTGAGAGAACTGGGAGATTGCAGTTTGAGAGATGGGTGCAGAACCAGTGGAGAGAGGACTGTGGAGAAGGGCAGTGGAAAGTGGTCTTTCCAGCCAGGCTGGATGGCAGGGCCTGAAGAGAGCTATCTGGGAGTGGTAGCCAATAGGGATGAGCTTTCTGTTCGGGTCGAACATGAGTTCATCTCGAATATTGGCTATTCGCCTGTTCGACGAAAACCAAACATTATGGGCCGTTCGCACCAAATTCGAGCGGCGCGTATTGGCCCATAATGCTGCGGGAGCGCAGTGCATTGCTTTATGATGATTGGCCAGAGCATGCACCATGACCTGCATGCTTTGGTCAATCACAGCGCCCTCAGCTAAGAGAGCCATAATTGGCCAAAGGCAGGGTGCCTTTTGCCAATCATGGCTCAGGGAAACTAAGTCCACGCCACACACTATATAAGGCGGCCTGCACGTCGGCCTCGTGTAGTGTGTCGTTGGCATAGACGGAGAGAGAGTATCATTTAGACTGAGCAGGCAGACAGATTATTCAGTTAGCTACAGTGTATTTAATATATATATATATATATATATATACAGACAGTCTCGTATATATATATATATAAATAAATATATATATATATATATATATATATATATATATATATATATATATATATATATATATATATATCCACTCTAACCAGTTTAGCTAGATCTGACTGCAATCCGTTCCTGGTGTACTTTTTCTAATATACTTCAGGCAGGCAGGTGATTCAGTTATACTGCAGTGTATTTAATATATATATATATATATATATATATATATATACAACTCTCGTATAAATATATATATCCACTGTATCCAGTTTAGCTACATCTGACTGCAGGCCGTTCCTGGTGTACTGTTCTAATATACTTCAGGCGGTGTACACAGTATACAGTGCTGTGCACCCATAGTGCAGTTGCTCATACTTTTCTGGCATAGTTGTTATTACACTTCTGTTGGTGTACACAGTACCGTGTACCCCTAGTGCAGTTGCCACTACTTTCCTGGTGGTGTACACAATACATACAGTGCAACTATAGTTGTTATTACACTTCTGTTGGTGTACACAGTACCATGCACCCATAGTGCAGTTGCTACTACTTTACTGGTGGTGTACACAATACATACAGTGCACCCATAGTTGTTATTAAACTTTTGTTGGTGTACACAGTACCGTGCACCCCTAGTGCAGTTGCTACTACTTTCCTGGTGGTGTACACAGTACACAATACAGTGTAGTGTTTTTTTGCTAAACAAAATTTACAGCATGTCCGGAAGACCACCAAGTAGAGGCAGATGCTCACAGGCCACTGAAAGAGGGCAGCACTGTCGACTGTGTCTACAGTCGACAGTGCTGGTCGTGGACACGGTGCATCCTCAGCACGTGGCCGTGAGGTGGGCTTGTCCTTTTTTCCTGCAGCTGGCCGTGTTATTGAGCCACAACATGCAGAAGAGTTGGTGGAATGGATAACAAAGCCGTCCTCATCCTCCTCATCCCCTGTCACCCAGGCTCAGAGTAGTTTGCCTGCCAATGCAGCTGCCAAAGCAGCCTATTCTATTGGCTCCATGTCAACAGTCACTCCTTCCCTAGCCCCACCATCATGCACGGAGGAGTCCCCCGACCACAGTGTCGGGTACATGCTGCAGGAGGATGCGCAGCGATTTGAAGGCTCTGATGATGGTACCCAGGTTGAGGAAGGGAGTAACGTCAGCCTAGAGAGAAGGGGTGCCCAAGAAGGTCAAGAAACTGGCAGTCGCGTTCCCCCAGCTGCAGCATACTGCCAAGTTTGCTCCAGTGACGAGGAGGGAGGGGATGATGAGGTCACTGACTCAACTTGAGTGCCTGATAGAAGAAAGAAGGAGGAGGAGAAGGAGGCACATCTCCAATGAGGTAGGATGCCCTCCAGGGGCAGCTTAAGGTCAGCCACCCTATTGCATCACACCGAAGAAGTAAGCAGGTGCAGGGCGCTGCTGACTCTGCACATATCTTGATAAGTTTTTTGGTGTGGGCCTTTTTTGATACGTGTGCAGCAGATCGCACCGCTGCTGTTTGCAACATATGTCTGAAGTGTATCAAGCGTGGCCAAAACAGCAGCCGCTTGGGCACCACATGCTTAACAGACATATGACGACCTCCCATGCAGTCCGTTGGCAACAGCACTTAAAAGACCCACATCAAAGAACAAGGCAGACCTCTCCTTGCTCCTCATCAGCTGGGTTCTCCAACCCCACTATACCTCCAGTCCTCTCCGAAACCTGCACTGAGAGTAATGAAGGTATAGCAATAGGTGTCCCAAGTACTTGCAGCCAATCTGCTATCAGTATACCTCCATCTGATTGTAGCAGGCAAATTTCCCTACCCCAGTTCCTAAACCGTCAAAAGAAATTCGGTCTCAGCCATCCACATGCTCAGCATCTGAATGCTAGCTTGGCCAAATTGCTAGCACTGCAACTGTTGCCTTTTCAGCTGGTAGACTCTGCTCCCTTTCGCAAATTTGTGGAATGTGCAGTACCTCAGTGGCAGGTTCCCAAATGACATTTCTTTTCACGGAAGGCCATTGCGGCTCTCTACCAGCATGTGGAAGGCAATGTTTTGGCCTCGTTGGACAGGGCAATCAGCAATAAGATGCATATTACTGCTGACTCATGGTCCAGCAGGCATGGACAGGGACTTTACCTTTCTTTCATGATGCACTGGGTATTCTGCTGGCAGCTGGGAAGGATGCAGGACAGGGTTCAGTATTGTTGGAGCTTGTTCCGCCACCACGCCTCCAAAATGCTAGTGGTGATTCTGCCACAGCTCCCTCCTCCACCCCCTCCTCTTCTTCTTCCTCTATGGCCGCTTCCTCTGCAGATTTCCCCTCTGAACCAGCGGTGCTCCGTAGGAATTCAAGGGGCTACGCAAGCACTCAGGCAAAAAGATGCCATGCGGTGCTTGAGTTGATCTGCTTAGGGGACAGGAGCCACACTGGGGCAGAGATTCTGTCAGCTCTGCAGGGGCAGGCTCATAGGTGGTTGACACCACACCAGCTTCAGCGAGCAATGGTTGTATGCGACAATGGCACCAACCTCCTCTCCGCCCTCCGACAGGGACACTTGACCCATGTTCCCTGTTTGGCTCACATCCTGAATTTGGTGGTGCAGTGGTTCTTGAGCAGGTACCCAGGCTTACAGGATCTCCTGAGGCATGCAAGGAAACTCTATGGTCATTTCTGCTGGTCATATAATGCCAGTGCTCGGCTGGCTGACATTTGTGACATGCCCACCAGGTGGAACTCAACGTTGGCAATGCTGCAGCTTGACCAAATTGCTAGCACTGCAACTGTTGCCTTTTCAGCTGGTAGACTCTGCTCCCTTTCGTGAATTTGTGGAATGTGCAGTACCTCAGTGGCAGGTTCCCAAATGACATTTCTTTTCACGGAAGGCCATTGTGGCTCTCTACCAGCATGTGGAAGGCAATGTTTTGGCCTCGTTGGACAGGGCAATCAGCAATAAGGTGCATATTACTGCTGACTCATGGTCCAGCAGGCATGGACAGGGACTTTACCTTTCTTTCATGGCGCACTGGGTAACTCTGCTGGCAGCTGGGAAGGATGCAGGACAGGGTTCAGTATTGTTGGAGCTTGTTCCGCCACCACGCCTCCAAAATGCTAGTGGTGATTCTGCCACAGCTCCCTCCTCCACCCTCTCCTCTTCTTCTTCCTCTATGGCCGCTTCCTCTGCAGATTTCCCCTCTGAACCAGCGGTGCTCCGTAGGCATTCAAGGGGCTACGCAAGCACTCAGGCACAAAGATGCCATGCGGTGCTTGAGTTGATCTGCTTAGAGGACAGGAGCCACACTGGGGCAGAGATTCTGTCAGCTCTGCAGGGGCAGGCTCAGAGGTGACACCACGCCAGCTTCAGCGAGCAATGGTTGTATGTGACAATGGCACCAACCACCTCTCCGCCCTTCGACAGGGACACTTGACCCATGTTCCCTGTTTGGCTCACATCCTGAACTTGGTGGTGCAGTGGTTCTTGAGCAGGTACCCAGGCTTACAGGATCTCCTGAGGCAGGCCAGGAAAGTCTATGGTCATTTCTGCTGGTCAATGCCAGTGCTCGGCTGGCTGACATTTGTGACATGCCCACCAGGTGGAACTCAACGTTGGCAATGCTGCAGCAGCTGCACACGCAGCAGAGGGCCATCCATGAGTACCTGTGTGAGTATGGCACCAGGACAGGGTCAGGGGAGCTTGGCTTTTTTTTCACCATGCCAGTGGCTACTGATCAAGAATGCATGCACTGTCCTGTCACCATTTGAGGAGGCCACAAGGATGGTGAGCAGTGACAGTGCATGCATCAGTGATACTGTCCCTCTTGTCTTCCTGCTGGAGCACACGCTTCATGGAATAATGAACACGGCACTTGAGGCAGAACAGCGGTAGGAAGAGGAGGAGTTCCTTACCTCCCAAGGCTCCCTTTATCCAGATTATGCAGGCCCACCGATCACACAGGAAGAAGAAGAGGAGGAGGATTGTGTCAGCATGGAGGTGGAGGATAACACTCAGCATCAGCAGCAGTCTTCAAGGGATCGTTTTGAGTCCCCAGAAACCCATGGAGTTGTACGTGGCTGGGAGGAGGTGGTTGAGGATCATGTGATCCTTAGTGACCCAGAGGACTCAGGATCGAATGCCTCTGCAAACCTACACTGCATGGCCTCCCTGATCCTGCAAAGCCTGCGAAAGGACCCTAGGATTAGTGGTATCAAGGAGAGGGTTCATTACTGGCTGGCAACCCTTCTTGATCCACGTTACAAGGGTAAGGTTGCAGAACTTATCCAGCTTTTGCAGAGGGAGCAGAGGATGAAACATCTTCTGGAGGCCTTACAGAAAGGTTTGTGCAATGCGTTTCCAGAGCCTGGGAGGTTACAATTCCCTGGTGCTGGACAACGTGTTGCTGAGGCTTCATTCAGTCACAGAAAGAGTGGTGGAGAAGGTGGCTGGCTGACCGATGCCTTCAGGCAATTCTTCAGTCCTCAGCGCCCAGGTCTGATCGGTTCCAGCAACCATCTCCAGTGTCTGAATTCCATGGTTCAGGAATATCTAGGAGCAAGATCAGACCTTTCCACCAGAACATCTGCGGGGTTACTGGGTCTTGAGGATGGACCACTGGCCAGAGCTTGCTCAATATGCAATTGAGCTACTGGCCTGTCCTGCATTCAGCGTTCTTTCTGAACGCACATTCAGTGCTGCTGGAGGCTTTGTAACCGATCACAGAGTGCGCCTGTCCACAGACTCTGTTGATCGGCTCACATTCATAAAAATGAATCGGTCTTGGATCACCAGCTACCAAGCACCTGATGCTGATGTAACCGATTGATTTTTCTATGGATGTGGGATCCCTTGAAGGCTGCATATGCTGAGTGACTATTCTATTATGCTGAGTGACTATCATATTCCTCCTCAATTTTCATGATGATAGCTTCTAAGAATACCAAACTGTGAAAATGTGGGGACAATAAAAAATTCCGCCTCTGCCTCACATCAATCCGCGCCTCAGAATCACTCCGCTATCAGATGCAGTAGACCCAAGCAGCTGCCTTAAAATTAAAACATGTAATAAACAATAAGTCCGAAAATCATAAAAATTCGTGTCCAATCCTTGACTTTTTAAACTTATTGAGGCAGCGCTAAGTGTCCGATATTATAAAACACTGTATATAGAACCAATGTTTAAAAAGACAGGAAAGTTCATAATTAAAGATGCAGACTGTGGATGTGAAGGTAAACGTAGAAATCCTTTCACCAATAGCGATCACCGCGTGAGGGGGTCACCCCCCGTGAGATTGCACTCACCACAATGTCTATAACCACAGGCCTTTGGATAATGATCTTTAGATCTTTGCCGTCTCCTTAATTCAACCACTAGGTGGTGCAAGACCCGCTCGGTATGTATAACATGGGGAGAAAATGAAATGCCAAATAGTGTGATATTGCTTAAGACAGTTTATTAAACAACTTATAAAATCACATTCCCCATTAAAATATGCGTACCAGATATATATAAATAATGAGCATTGAAAGGTGCACTGTGCCTGTATTAGTGTCCTCCGGGAGGAATTCCTGGATGCGAGCTGTACACGGCTAAACCGTTCGCTTCCTGGCTACCTTCCCTGGAGCGCAAACGTCACTTCCAGTTGATTACGACCCTGACGCGTTTCGTCACTTCCGGACGTCATCACAATGTCTATAACCACAGGCCTTTGGATAATGATCTTTAGATCTTTGCCGTCTCCTTAATTCAACCACTAGGTGGTGCAAGACCCGCTCGGTATGTATAACATGGGGAGAAAATGAAATGCCAAATAGTGTGATATTGCTTAAGACAGTTTATTAAACAACTTATAAAATCACATTCCCCATTAAAATATGCGAACCAGATATATATAAATAATGAGCATTGAAAGGTGCACTGTGCCTGTATTAGTGTCCTCCGGGAGGAATTCCTGGATGCGAGCTGTACACGGCTAAACCGTTCGCTTCCTGGTTACCTTCCCTGGAGCGCAAACGTCACTTCCGGTTGATTACGACCCTGACGCGTTTCGTCACTTCCGGACGTCATCTGGAAGTACTGGGAAGTTTTCAACAGAGGAAATAGTAGTGGCTGAACACTGGTATCAGATACTGAGTTGCAGAGAGTCAGGGGTGAGGGAGGACAGACATTGCTCCTTGGCCTAGGCTCCATCCTGGAACCAGTTCTGTGTTTGTGTAGACTGGGGAGTGTGGTATCTGACCTGTGCGGGAACATCCAATGGTTTTAAAGAGATCGCTCACTTTGCCCATTCACGGCCAAGGAGCAATGTCTGTCCTCCCTCACCCCTGACTCTCTGCAACTCAGTATCTGATACCAGTGTTCAGCCACTACTATTTCCTCTGTTGAAAACTTCCCAGTACTTCCAGATGACGTCCGGAAGTGACGAAACGCGTCAGGGTCGTAATCAACCGGAAGTGACGTTTGCGCTCCAGGGAAGGTAACCAGGAAGCGAACGGTTTAGCCGTGTACAGCTCGCATCCAGGAATTCCTCCCGGAGGACACTAATACAGGCACAGTGCACCTTTCAATGCTCATTATTTATATATATCTGGTTCGCATATTTTAATGGGGAATGTGATTTTATAAGTTGTTTAATAAACTGTCTTAAGCAATATCACACTATTTGGCATTTCATTTTCTCCCCATGTTATACATACCGAGCGGGTCTTGCACCACCTAGTGGTTGAATTAAGGAGACGGCAAAGATCTAAAGATCATTATCCAAAGGCCTGTGGTTATAGACATTGTGATGACGTCCGGAAGTGACGAAACGCGTCAGGGTCGTAATCAACTGGAAGTGACGTTTGCGCTCCAGGGAAGGTAACCAGGAAGCGAACGGTTTAGCCGTGTACAGCTCGCATCCAGGAATTCCTCCCGGAGGACACTAATACAGGCACAGTGCACCTTTCAATGCTCATTATTTATATATATCTGGTACGCATATTTTAATGGGGAATGTGATTTTATAAGTTGTTTAATAAACTGTCTTAAGCAATATCACACTATTTGGCATTTCATTTTCTCCCCATGTTATACATACCGAGCGGGTCTTGCACCACCTAGTGGTTGAATTAAGGAGACGGCAAAGATCTAAAGATCATTATCCAAAGGCCTGTGGTTATAGACATTGTGGTGAGTGCAATCTCACGGGGGGTGACCCCCTCACGCGGTGATCGCTATTGGTGAAAGGATTTCTACGTTTACCTTCACATCCACAGTCTGCATCTTTAATTATGAACTTTCCTGTCTTTTTAAACATTGGTTCTATATACAGTGTTTTATAATATCGGACACTTAGCGCTGCCTCAATAAGTTTAAAAAGTCAAGGATTGGACACGAATTTTTATGATTTTCGGACTTATTGTTTATTACATATTAGCTTCTAAGAATATTTTCGGTTCAGCGCACCGCCACCACTATCTAAGGCCCAATTTTTCTGCCCCTGTTTAACAGGGGCACGTAATTACAATTTTTGATGAAATATTTAACAGCAGGGCTTGTTCCTGAACTCAACAAGAGTATCTGTGAGGGGTTGCAGTGTTGTGGCACCACCACCACTGCCTAAGGCCCAATTTTTCTGCCCCTGTTTAACAGGGGCGCGTAATTACAATTTTTTGATCTAATATTTCACAGCAAGGCCTGTTCGTGCGCTCAACAAAAGTATCTCTGAGGCTTTACAGTGTTGTGTCACCACCACCACCACCGCCTAAGGCCCAATTTTTCTACCCCTGTTTAACAGGGGCATGTAATTACAATTCTTGATATAATATTTCACAGCAGGGACCATTCCACCAAGAGTAACTGTGAGGGCTTACAGTGTTCTGGTACCACCAACACCTAAGGCCCAATTTTCCGCAGAGTGTATAGGGCAGGCCGTATAGTATATACAAGCGGTCCCCTATTTTCAAACATCCGACTTACAAACGACTCCTACTTACAAACGGAGGGAGACAACAGGAAGTGACAGGAAATCTACCCCTAGGAAGGGAAATTCTCTCCTGTAAAGCCGCGTAAACGCGGTCGGACTTTTCGTCTACAAAAGTCCAACGGACGCCGACGGACCAAATCCGATCGTGTGTGGACTTCCCCGGACTTCCAGCGGACTTTTCCAGCCGCAAATTTGCCGGACTTTAGATTTGAAACATGCTTCAAATCTTTACGTCGTAACTCCGCCGGACCCAGAAATCCGCTCGTCTGTATGCTAGTCCGACGGACAAAAACCCACGCTAGGGCAGCTATTGGCTACTGGCTATCAACTTTCTTATTTTAGTCCGGTGTATGTCATCACGTACGAATCCGTCTGACTTTTGTGTGATCGTATGTAGGCAAGTCCGTTTGTTAGAAAATCCGCCAAAAGTCAGTCGAAAGTCCGTTGAAAGTCTGTCGGACGGGCTGTCGGACGGGCTGTCGGACGGGCTGTCGGACTTTTGTAGCCGAAAAGTCCGACCGTGTGTACGCGGCATAAGAGTTAATATGTGAAAAAGGTGTCTCCACTGATGCTTTATCACCAATTCTTGTTTCCCTAATAACCCAAAATTTTCAAAATCCAATTGTCACTGGGACAGAAAGTGAGGTGAAATCTTCTGAACAGGGGCACAGACAGCAAAAAAATGTTACAGGGGTGATAACCCTGCCCTATATTATCCAAAAAGCTTAAAAATAGATTTTTGGGCTGGACCTACACTTAAAAAATGTACCTGTTCCAAATTACAAACAGATTCAACTTAACAACAAAACTACAGTCCCTATCTTGTTTGTAACCCGGGGACTACCTTTATACTGCTGTTCAGAGTATATAGGGCCTGGGGGCCCTATACCTTTTTTTTTATTTGGGTGCGGGGTTCCCCTTAATATCCATACCCAAAGGACCCAAAGGGCCCAGTAATGGGTTGAGGGGGGGAGGGGCAACATTACATTACAGCCGCAAGCAGTTTTAGATGACTTTTTTCCTTTAGAAATATAATTTTGCTGTGGTATTGTTCTAAACACGGGAAAACTGCGCCACTTTACAGACATACTATAGTCCCCCCCCCCCCCCAACACGATATTTAAAGGAATATTTCATTTTTAATGTTTCACTTTAAGCATTATTAAAATCACTGCTCCCGAAAAAACTGACGTTTTTAAAACTTTTTTTTGCATTGATACATGTCCCCTGGGGCAGGACCCGGGTCTCCAAACACTTTTTATGAGAATAACCTGCATATTAGCCTTTAAAATTAGCACTTTTGATTTTTCACGTTCGAGTCTCATAGACTTTAATGGGGTTTGCGTGTTCGCACAAATTTTTGGTCTGTTCGCATGTTCTGCCGCAAACCGAACCGGGGGGGGGGGGGTGTTTCGGCTTATCCCTAGTAGCCAAGTAGAGGACAGCTAGCACCTGAACTATTCTACACCACATGGACCCAAGGTCCCTGCCCGCAAAAGGTAGTTCATTGAGGCCTGGCTGAGGTAGTGTCAGGTGCTAGCTAGTCTGGAGGAGAGACAGTCTGCAGCAAGGGATGTGCTGGATGAGGAACAGTCTGCAGCAAGTGAAGTGCTGGAGGAGGAAACGGTGAGCAGCAAGTGTTTGTGCTGGAGAGAGAAGAGTAAAGCGTATATACAGGAGTGTATATAGGAGCCCTAAGCAACTTTGCACTAAATCTTCCTGGGCATCCCACAATTCCCAAATCCCTATCCAAGTTTAACTCCCCTCAAATAAACAAACCAAAACAAAGTAATGGATTGTTTTTTTGTTTCTGAGTGACTGGGATGGATGTCTGGCTGGGCAGGGTGACAGGTGAACCTCTACACCCAGCAACCCCTATGGGGGCATGGCTACAGTAGGAATTGTGCCTCATTGTTTATGTCATTGGGAGGAATTGCGCCCCATCATTGGTATCACAGGGAGGAATTGTGCCCGTCATTAGTGTCATTGGGAAGAATTGTGCCCCTTCATTGGTCTCATCGGGCCTCATTGAACCCCTTTGTTGATGTGAGTGAATGAAATAGTGCCCCAAGGGCCAGATAAAAGCAAGCAAAGGACCTTAAAGGGCTTCTGGGCCGCAGTTTGGAGACCACTGGTCTAGATTATAATTAGGGATGTGATACTCACAATAATGTGGCCTGAGGTGGAAAGCTCACAGTGTGTGCTGGAAACTACTTCCTTGTTCAATGAAAGAATTGGCTTTCTAAGATGTCATCACTCTGTGGTCCATTTTCTTGAATTCAAGAGCAGTATAGAGCGGCGGTAGGCTTCTGGGCTTTGGCACCCAGCTGTTCCTGAGATTGAGGAGGATAAAGGGAGTTTTGGTATTGGTGGGTCATGCTGTGATCTTCTAAGAGATGGGGTACTGTTACTATAAATTGGTGCCATTATGTAGCTGCAGATAGGGTTGTTTTTAATAGCATCATTGGCCCCTGGGCAAAGTAATGCACTTGGGGCCCCTACAAGCCTGTCCCAATTTTCACCCCTACTTTTAAGAATTTAAGTAAAAATAGTCAAAGGAATTAATCATAGTGACATATATATGAACAAAGCTTTAAACTGGGCATACAGAGACCAAAAATTGGCAGGTTCAGCAGGAGCTGGCCAAATTTTGCTCTGTTTCTACCTCTTTCTTTCTGTGGTATGATGGCGCTCTACTGAAATCCCCCCTACCTGGTACCAGATCTCCAAGGTGGGCACAAATTGTCCTTTTCAGTGGTCATCAATGTGTGGCAAGCATTGACTGAGGGATCCTCTAGTGGGTCCTTGCTCCCTAAATTACAGCACCACTGCCATAGGCTGTAATTGACATCTCACTAGACTGTCAAACATAAAGTATCCAAGGCCCACTTGCCTGCATGACATTTCTGAGAAACCTACTGGACATTGCTGACATTCCGTTGCCGTGCCTGCAGACTTCTTTATGTGAGGAACCCTCGGACCTACTCCCTTTTCTTCATTTAGTGGAACTGCTAGCTGCAGTAGGTAAAAATAAAAAGCTTCTGCGTTTCTCAAGGTGCAAGAATTAGGGCTGATCTGAGGTGTGAAGGTGAAGAAGTTGGGGTAGATATAAAGCTTGAAGGTGCAAGCATTGGGACTGATCTGGGGTATAAAGGTGCAGGAATTGAGAAGATCTGAGGTGTGAAGGTGAAGAAATTGGAGCTGATCTGAGGTGTGAAGGTGAAGAAATTGGGGTTGATCTGAGTTGTGAAGGTGAAGAAATTTGGGTTGATCTGAGGCTTGAAGGTGCAAGCATCAGAACTGATCTGAGGTGTAAGGATGAAGGAATTGAGGAGATCTGTGGTGCAAGAGTGCAAGCATTAGGACTGATCTGGGATGTGAAGATGCAGGAATTGGGGTGATCTGAGGTGGTGGGGGTGCAGGAATTTGGGCTGATCTGAGGTATGAAGGTGCAGGAATTGGGGCTGATCTGGTGAAGGTGTAAGAATTGGAGGTGACCTGAGATGTGGATTGCAGGAATTGGGGTGATCTGAGGAATGAAGGTGTAGAAATTGGAGGTGATCTAAGGTTTGGATTGCAGGAATTGGGGTGATCTGAGGGATGTGGGTGTAGGAATTAGGGTTGATCTGAAGTGTGAAGGTGCAGAAATTGGGACTAATCTGAGTTCTGAAGGTGCAGGAATTGGGGCTGACCTGAGGTATGAAGGTGTAGGAATTGGGGCTGATATGGTGAAGGTGCAGGAATTGGAGCTGATCTGAGGGGTGAAGGTGTAGGAGTTGGAGGTGATCCGAGGTGTGGATTGCAGGAATTAGGGTTGATCTGAGGTGTCATGGTGCAGGAATTGGGGCTGATCTGAGGTGTAAAAATGTAGGAATTGGGGTTGATCTAAGGTGTGAAGGTGGAGGAATTGGGGTTGATCTGAGGTGTGAAGGTGCAGTACTTAGGGTTGATCTGAGGTGTGAAGATGCAGGAATTGATCTGAGGTGTGAAGATGCAGAAATTGGGGTTGATCTGAGGTGTGAAGGTTCAGGAATTGGGGTTGATCTAAAGGCTAAAAGGTGCAAACATTGGGACTGAACTGAAGTGTGAAGGTGCAGGAATTGGGGTCATCTGAGGTGCGAAGGTGCAGGAATTTGGGCTAATCTGAGGTGTGAGGGTGCAGGAATTTGGGCTGACCTTAGCTATGAAGGTGCAGGAATTGGGACTGATCTGGAAAAGGTGTAGGAATAGGAGGTGATCTGAGTTGTGAAGGTGTAGGAATTTGGGGTTGATCAGAGGTGTCAATGTGCAAGAATTGGGGCTGATATGAAGTATGAATGTGCAGGAATTGAGGCTGATCTAGTGAAGGTACAGGAATTGGGGCTGATCTGGGGGGGGGGGGTGAAGGTGTAGGGATTGGAGGTGATCTGAGATGTGGATTGCAGAAATTGAGGTGATCTGAGGTGTGAAGGTGTAGGAATTGGGGCTGACCTGAGGTATGAAGGTGCAGGAATGGCGCTGATCTGAGGGGTGAAGGTGCAGGAATTGGCACTGATCTGAGGAGTGAAGGCACAGGAATTGGAGGTGATCTGAGGTGTGGATTGCAGGAATTGGGGTGATCTGACAGGTGAAGGTGTAGGAATTAGGGTTGATCTGAGGTGTGAAGATGCAGGAACTGGAGGTGATTTGAGGTGTGGATTGCAGGAGTTGGGGTGATCTAAGGTGTGAAGGTGCAGGAATTGGGGCCGATATGAGGTGTGAATATATAGGAGTTGATCTGAGGTGTGAAGGTGCAGGAATTGGGTTTGTTCTGAGGTGTGAAGGTGTAGGAATTGGGGCTGATCTGAAGTGTGAATAAGGCTGGCCATACACGGTTCGAATCTTAGCCAGTTCAGCAGGAACCGACCGAGATTGGGAAGGCTGAATGTACCGAGTTGATCGATCGATCAACTTGGATACAACCAGCCTGCCGGATTCTCTTGCGATTATGGGTAGCGGCTGCTATAGTTGATAGTGATAATCACTGTCTTCTCTTGGTGGCTATGGCTTATCCCGCCTGCCCCTGTCCCCCCCCCCAAAGCCACCACCCCTCCCACCGGGAGAAAACAATTGCTGATTCCCCTATCAGCACTGTCTGTGTTGGGAATCGTACAAATTTTCACCATGTATGGCTGGCCTATAGCCTAAATGTGAAAAATGTTTTTGACTCCTGCTCTAACCTGTTATCCTATGGGAAGATTTTATTGCCTGTTATCTCCTGTACAGACGCACAATGTGTATTTTGTAACCTTGAAGACGGAATCTAAGGCATTATTGATATATTCTGTCAATGGTGTGTCATTTCTGATAATGGAAGCTCCAATTATACTTCCCAGTCTAGGTGAATAGTGACTCAGGCTGCCACAACCACATGACTAGAAAACGGAATCTCCCACTACTTTTTTAAAACCCCTGAGGACTCCAGCAACAAAATCTCTCTTCTTGAGTTCCCAGCTCCACTAGGGTTGCCACTTTTTCTTCAAGCCAAACCCGAACACTTTAGCGGCCCACAGTAAAAAAAATAGTTTTACTATACACTATAGGATTGTCACAGACCTGGGACACCTTTGGGCACTCCAAAGAGAATAGTAATGTGGTGCACATAGTGACCCCTCACCCTCCTGTCAAGTCCTATTCCGAGCCACATTCATGTCTGAATAATATGTCTGGGTTTCGGGTGGACTGAACCCGGACTGTCCGGGTGAATCCCGGACAGGTGGCAACCCTAAGCTCCACCTACCTTCTATGGTTAGTACAAGTGGGTCTCTTAGTGACTCTCCTTTAAAATCTGCTTAACCGGAACCTTTGCAAAGCCAAGCTAAAACAAATTTACTTTAGTTCCAACCCCACCATCTGCATCACTTTCCTTTACTCTCGGGAGGCTGGTGCTAACTGGAACAATGGGATAGGAAGCCCTGTGTATGCTCAGGTCATGACTTGGAGCTCACACAGGGTTGGAAACTTTCCCCTTGCTCAGATGATCTACCAGTCACCAAGCACCAGTTCTGTCATGTGGGAGGAAGGGGAGTGAGTCTCATAAAGAGGGTTTTTTTCAGTGGGAACGTGGGGGGACGCAGTTCCGGCCCCTCCACCACTGAATGTATGTAATGGCAAGGAGTGCTGGGTTGTGCTACAGTGTCTATTGATGCTGGCTGATGATGGATCTATTGTTGCTTGAGGGGATCTATTTCTGCAGAAGAGTTGATTGCTGCTGGGGAGGTCTATTGTTGCTGGTGGGGGATCTATTGTTGCTGGGATGGGTCTTATGTTGCTGGGGGGTCAGTTGTCGCTGGGAGGGATCTACTGTTGAGGGAGTAGTCTATTATAGCTGGCTGCTAGAGGGTCTATTGTTGCTGGGTGGTATTTTGTTGTAGGTGGTCCATTGTTGCAGGGGTGGGATCTATTGTTGCTGGTGGGTCTATTGTTGTTGGCTGTGGGGGGTCTATTTTACTGCTTTTCTTGTTATCAATAACAAATTCCATACAAATCACTTAGTACCACAAATTTTACTTGGTTCTGTATTCTCTAAAAGGAGCAGTGCTGGGAGGTGGGTAGGGGGTGTAACCAAGGACTGGTGTTCAGAGGTAGGTAGGGGCAAAGACAATGGGTAACTCCCAAAAGGGGGAGTTCCTGAACCTATTCTCTGAGAAAAAAAGCCCTGCTCATACCTCAAAGTTTTCTTTTCTTTCAAGAGTTGAATGGAGTAATGGGAAGATGTGTATAAGTTTCCAGTGTGATTGCCATGAAAGTGAACTTGTTGCTTTTACCTGCCTGGGCTCAGTGAAATGACTAAAGCCACAACACTATTAAATAGGATAAAAAAGTGTACACTGCGCTAAATTGAAAGAAAATTTGGTGCGGAGCAGCTACTTACAAGGAGACAACAACCAAAGAAACATGTGAAAATGAAATAAAAAGTAGCGCATAAATGGTGCCAAAAAGTCTTCAATCAAGAAAACAACTGAAAAAAACAAATGTCCACAAATAATAAACATAACAGTGAAAAAACTTGTAAGTCTCTCAATATAGGTGAATAAAATCCTGTCGGTGAGTGAGAAACAAATAACATGGAATGTCCCACTGAAAACCCTGCGTGGATGCAGGGAGACAGAAGTTAAAACGCAGGTGAATCAACAAATCATCCCCAAGTTGTATCTCTCAACAACATGCGACTTGGTAAAGGTGGTGTGTAAGAAACTCTTACCAGATATGATGGACTCCCTTGTCAGCGACAGGGAGTCACTCGAGCGGGTTGCCTCTCAGGGCCAGTGAACAGACATCACAGCTCTGCGAACCTTCTGGGTCAAACTCTGCGCGGATCTCCCGGGGTCGCCAGGTGGGTCCTCCCAAAGGATGGCCATGGTGCGGATCAGAGGGAACAATGCGTCACGTACAAAGGCTGGAGTGAAGGCTGGTTGAATCTCTCAGTAAGTATGTGGAGAAAAAATAAACAAGCTCCACATAGTGTAGATGAGCAAAAATAGGATTTTTATTGCTAAAAACGCCAGGTAACAATAAAATGTGATCACAGAGTATAAAATCGAAAATGGGCAACAAGGAGGATGCTGGAAGCGCCCGAAGCTTTTCGATCAATGGATCGTCTACTGGGGCAAGGTTGTTGAGAGATACAACTTGGGGATGATTTGTTGATTCACCTGCGTTTTAACTTCTGTCTCCCTGCATCCATGCATGGTTTTCAGTGGGACATTCCATGTTATTTGTTTCTCACTCACCGACAGGATTTTATTCACCTATATTGAGAGACTTACAAGTTTTTTCACTGTTATGTTTATTATTTGTGGACATTTGTTTTTTTCAGTTGTTTTCTTGATTGAAGACTTTTTGGCACCATTTATGCGCTACTTTTTATTTCATTTTCACTATTAAATAGGGGCAAGATGCCAACTCATACAGGATCTGTTTGGTTCTGTTCGCCCAAGAGTCCTGCAATGCCAGCTATGCAAATAACAACTTTGTCAAAGCTTTCACAAGCCCCAATCCCGATGTAAGCCAATATAATTATTTATTTATTATTATTATTATTATTACATTTCTATAGCGCTTTTCTCCCTGGGGACTCAAAGGGTTCATCAAAATGGTGTTGAGGAAGATGTTAGGTGAGGCAGCCATTTTGAACGTGCTCAGTAGAATATTTTACTGGTTAATGACCCATGGGATAGAAATGTTCTCTTATCTCATGTTTGCATACAGAACAGATAATACTAGTGTTTCATTAATGATGTCTGGGTTAGGGGAATTGTTGCTTCTTCTTCCTTGTCTCCTTTATTTTTTTATTTTTTTTTACATTTTCTTTCATAATATATAATATCTTGTTTTCTTTTTTTTTGTAATTTTAATTTTATAGAGAACATATAAAACACACAATGTACATTTGGTCTTCTTCACATAGCATTATAGGCTGTGCATTTTAATCCTAAGACCCCTTTCACACTGGGGCGGTTTGCAGGCGTTATTGCGCTAAAAATACCGCCTGCAAACCGCCCCTAAACAGCCTCCGCTGTTTGTTCAGTGTGAAAGCCCGAGGGCTTTCACACTGAAGCGGTGCGCAGGCAGGACGGTGAAAAAAGTCCTGCAAACCGCTTTTTTGGAGCGGTGAAAGAGCGGTGTATTCACCGCTCCTTCGCCACTCCTGCCCATTGAAATCAATGGGACAGCGCGGCTATACCGCGGCAATACCGCGGCTATAGCCTCGCTGTACAAAGGAATTTAACCCTTTTTCGGCCGCCAGCGGGGGTTAAAACCGCACCGCTAGCGGCCGAATACCGCTGCAAGAACGACGGTAAAGCAGCGCTAAAAATAGCGCTGTTGTACCGCCGACGCCCCCACCGCCCCAGTGTGAAAGGGGCCTTAGAGTCTAAGAGTCAGACATTGTACTACCATAGAGGGAGAAAAAGAACATGGAAACAGGGGGCAAAGAAAGGGAGGGAGGGAAAGTGGGGAATAAGATTATCTCTACACCGTTTCACATCATATAAGAGTCATAATGAGTTATAAAGAGTTTCCCACCTCTGCGGCCTCAGCCCAGACCCTGTCTTCTCTCTGCCCCCCACCCAAGCAATGGGGGGCTAGATTCGGCCTCGAGGCCAAAGAAGACCCGGTGGGTGGGTCCCCCAGGAGGGGGGCCATAAGCCTCCAACTAACCTCCATCAAGGGGGGAAGCACCCCCCGGGCCTCCCCTGCGGCCAACTCTACCGCTGGTTTCAATAGGGTACCGAGGCCGCCAGGCAGGACCCTTAACTAATGCACCTAAACAGGTAACAACATGGAGATAACTGGAATGAAAAACAGATGAACATGCCATTAACCACAAGCGGCGCATAGCACCACGAATTAACCTTCAACTATAGACCTTATAAGCAACACAAAGGAAAAGGAAGAGTACTGGTCACTGCGCTACCAGTAAGGCAGTGAGACATAGTGATCAGGTACGCACATCACCATTCACAGGCCTCCTCAGCTTCAAGGAGGGCTCCACTAGCTCCAACAGTGCAACGTCCAGACTAGATGACACAGGGTTAGCGTCAGTAGTATACTTCCGCCACTGGGCCCACACACCATTGAAACGCTCACTCCTGTCTTTGCACCTCGCCACCCACTCCTCCGCCTCTCTAATATCGCCCACCTTCTGTAGCCATTCTGTTAAAGTAGGGATCTGCGGGCGTTTCCAATAGAGAGGTATAAGCCGTTTAGCAGCATTTAGTAAATGGGGGAGAGCGCTTTTTTTGTAATGGTTCAAAGGAAGGGCAGGGAGGTGTAAGAGGAAGTGCGTTGGGGAGAACGGGATATCGATCTGCAATGCGTTTTTTTATAGAAGTATGTATTTCCTTCCAGAAAGGCTTGATTGCTGAACAATCCCACCAAATATGGAGGAGGGTGCCTTTTTGACCACAGCCCCGCCAGCAACGGTCCGAAACCGAGGGATAAATACGTGATATGACAGCTGGTACGCGGTACCAGCGAGTCAAAAGCTTGTAGTTAGTTTCTTGTGTCCTAGACTCTATGGAGCTGGAGTGTGCTAGTCTATACATGTGCGAACGTTGTTCCAGTGTGAACTCTACCCCTAGGTCCCGCTCCCATTCCCATATAAAAGCCGGCTTACCAACAGTGGATACAGATCCCAGAAGCCGATATAATTCAGAAATCAGATGGGGAGTGGGCTCTTCCTCTATGAACAATCGTTCCAGTGTGGTAATAGTGTTTAACCCTCTCATCGAAGCACCCTGGGTCGCAATGAAGTGTTGGAGCTGTTGGTGTCTCCACCAATCCATTGGGAATCTGCCATGGCTATTCCGCAAAGCGTCTAGGGGTATCAACCTGCCCTTATCTGCAGATTTGCCACAACTATAATTACTCTCCTTCACCCAGGACCCAAAGAAGGCCACCTGCTCCTCAGGAAGGAACCACCTGAATCCCCCCAGCGGTGCCAGTGGGGACCCAGGGGGCGCTAGGGCATACAGAGCATTAGCACGGTCCCAGACCCGTAGGGTGTGGACGGTCAGCGGGGAAGACGTCTGTGAGAGTCCCCTGTATTCACGGGGTAACCATATCTTGTTTTCTTAGCAGAGACCCTAGGGAATAAAATGGCGATTGTTGCAATTTTTTTATGTCACACGGTATTTGGGCAGAGGTTTTTCAAACACAATTGTTTTGGAAAAAATAAATTTTAATGAATCAAAAAAAACTAAAACACAATATATACCCCATTTTTTTGTTGTTGTATATAATGAAAGCTGTTACGTTGAGTAAATAGATACCCAACACGTCACACTTTAAAATTGCGTATGCTCGTACTACAGTACTTAAAAAGCTCCATAGGCGACGCTTTAAACGCCTTTACCGATTACCTGTTTAGAGTTACAGAGGAGGTCTAGCCCTAGAATTATTTCTCTTGCTCTAACATTTGCAGCGATACCTCATATGTGTGGTGCAAACACCATTTACATATGCGTGTGAAACTTACATATGCGTTCGCTTCTGCGCGCGAGCACAGAGGGATAAGGGGGCTTTAAAAAAAAAAAAAAATCGTATTTATTTTATTTTTATTTTTTTCACTGTCCCTTCATTTACACATCCCTTGTAATAGAAATAAGAATGACAGGTCCTCTTTATGGAGAGTTCTGGGGTCTTTACCTTTAAAAGCAAAAGATAAAAAAAAAATGTTTTTGAACTTTTGCTTTAACCACTTTTTTTTTTCTGCTATAAACAAAAAAAGACCGACAATTTTGAAAAAAAAAAACAATATATTTTAAATTTTGCTATAAAACATACCCAATAAATAAAATTTTAAAAATCACATTTCTTCATCAATTTAGGCCAATATGTATTCTGCTACATATTTTTGGTAAAAAAAAAAAAAAACCCCAATAAACGGCTTTCTCTCTTCTACTTCCCCGCTGACAGGATGGGCTACATGGGTTCTGATTGGTCAGTGCTGCCCATGTGACCCTGCCCTTCTTACAATGTATGTTTAGGAGATTAAGCTGAGGGGATTTCTAAGCCCTGGACCAGGCAGGCAGCTATACGATGTTCACCTTACAGATTTTTTGTAAAGGTTAACTTACCCTTTAAGGTTTTAAGGCTGACATTTGGTAACTCGAAACTTCAGCTCCCTCCGCAGATTAAGGTCTGGCTAGGCCACTCCAGGACCTTAATATGCTTCTTCTTGAGCCACTTCTTTGTTTCTTTGGTCGTGTGTTTTGGGTCATTGTCATGCTGGAATACCCATGCAGGACCTATTTTCAATGCCCTGACGGAGGGAGGTTCTCACCCAAGATTTGACGGTACATGGCCCCGTCCATCGTCCCTTTGATGTGGTGAAGTTGTCCTATCCCCTTAGCAGAAAAACACCCCCAAAGCATAATGTTTCTACCTCCATGTTTGACAGTGGGGATGGTGTTCTTGGTGACTATGGTCCTAACTGCCTTGAGATCATTGACAAGATTCTCCCATGTAGTTCTGGGCTGATTCCTCACCGTTCTCATGACCATTAAAACTCCACGAGTTGAGATCTTGCATGGAGCCCCAGACCGAGGGAGATTGATAGTTATTTTGTGTTTTTTGTTTTTGCGAACAGTCGCACCAACTGTTGTCACCCTCTTACCAAGCTGCTTGACAATTGTCTTGTAGCCCATTCCACCCTTGTGTAGGACAATCTTGTCCCTGACATCCTTGGACAGCTCTTTGGTCTTGCCCATTTTGGAGAGATTGGAATCTGATTGATTGCTTCTGTGGACAGGTGTCTTTTATACAAGTAACAAGCTGAGATTAGGAGCACTTCCTTTAAGAGAGTCTAATCTCAGCTCTTTACCTGTATAGAAGACACCTGGGAGCCAGAAATTGTGCTGATTGATAGGGGATCAAATACTTATTTCACTCATTAAAATGCAAATCAATTTCTAACATTTTTTAAATGCATTTTCCTGTATTTTTTTGTTGTTAATCTGTCTCACACTGTAAAAAAAAAACAAAAACAAAAAAAAAAACTACCATTAAAATGATAGACTGAACAATTCTTTGTCAGCGGGCAAATGTACAAAATCAATGGTATGGTTTAGATGCTAAGATTCCCCTATTCATATTAAGCAACCTGTTGGACTAGTTCATGAAGGCCTCTTGAGCCCCCTTAGGGAAAGAAAGAGAAAGACTGATGGGGGCATGGCCAGGTGCAGGACAAGGTGGCTGAGTGGTCACCAAAGATTGGTTGTACTATGGGGGATGGGCTGGGCCTGAGCTCAGGAAAGTATAGCCTCAGGGAATTCTGGGTCTTTCGAGGAACGTGGCTGGAAGAGCTGCCCACCCAACCAGTTGGCAGAATGGTTGGTGAGTTGAGCTATGGAATGTTCTGTTTTTGTCTTTCATGTGATTGCCCTTCCATGTGCTCCTTGCTGTGAAGGCCAGTTATAGATGGGGGCAGGGGCCATTTGTTTGTTACTGGTGTAAATATGGTCTGGGGACACAACCCTTCTTTAAGGGGGATTGGGCTGCCTCCAGGCCCACCTGCCCCTCATCCATCCATTGAATGCATGTGCTTCCATTGTGGAGACGCTTATAAATTCACTAGCGTTAGGACTGCAAGCATACACAGGGTGCCGTGAAGAGGCCTTGCAGCTTATGCATGCGTTTGCAAATGTGTGCTAACTAAAACCCTGTTTTTAAGGCAGACTGTTGGACAGGTTTGTATGGTCAGTTGGCAGACTGGTTGGTGAGTTGAGCTATGGAATGTTCTGTTTTTGTCTTTCATGTGATTGCCCTTCCATGTGCTCCTTGCTGTGAAGGCCAGTTATAGGTGGGGGCAGGGGCCATTTGTTTGTTAATGTAGTCAAAACATAGCCAAAGTTCAATTACCGGAACGGATAGTCAGCCAAGCCAGAAGTCAGGGATCAATGTAGTGGAACAGCAAGCAGGATCTGGAGCCAGAAGGGATGTCAGCAAAGCAAGTCTTGAACAGGATCGCTGGAGATCTGAGTTTCTGTGATGTTGACCAAGGCGAAAGCAGAGATCCACTGGGCTGAACAGCTTAAGTAGGCAGGACTGACGAGCAGGATATCATCAACAGCTGAGTACCTGTGGAGAGATAGGAGCTGGCAATTAGCCGACAGCTGAGCGGCCAGCTCTGAGAAGGAATGGCCGAGCCCAGCCCTGACACTGTGTCTGTGTAATGTAAAAAATCTTCCTGTACCTATATGAGCATGCCTCCTGGTGCTCAGCTGATTGTCGGCTTTCTCGCTCCTCTCTCCTACTCCTCCCCGGCTGAGGTCAGCGGGAGTGCTCAGCACTGCCTACTGGAGCTGTGAGCCGAGAGTGAAGCTAGCTGAGGAATCAGCTGAGCGCCGGGAGCCGCGCTCATATAGGTACAGATCAGAAGATTTTTTACAACATAGCACAGACACAGGGACACTTGTTATTATGGTACAGAGGGGATAAGATTATTTTATTGCAGTGGGTTAACAACCACTTTAATCACTGTGCTGTATCTATAAGGAGGCAGTGTTGTCACCCTAGAACAGGATGTGTATTAAGACTATAGAACCTCTTCCTTCTCTATATCTCCATAACATAAGTGGGGTAGGGTGACCACATTTCCAAACTGGCATTCAGGGTCAACTTTGCCAAGGAAGGGGGGGGGGGGGGCGGGTTTGTTGAATGTAGTCTCGGTGTTGACGGGGATTTCAGGAGCAAATAATTTGTCAGGTGAATGGCTGGTTTTAGCCCTTATATCATCCCAACACCATGCTTGATATGGTGCCAGGATGATCAAATCATATTATTTCTGTTACTACATTGTAATATATAATGAAATAGTTCAACTCACCATAATGCCGAATCATTGGGAACCCTGAGTTTGTCACTTGCCACAAGATGCAGTGTGTCACTTGCCACCGTCTCCTGCTACCAGATGCAGTGTGTCACTTGCCACCGTCTCCTGCTACCAGATGCAGGGTGTCACTTGCCACCGTCTCCTGCCACCAGATGCAGGGTGTCACTTGCCCCCGTAGCCTGCCACCAGATGCAGCGTCACTTGCCACCGTCTCCTGCTACCAGATGCAGCGTCACCTGCCACCATCTCCTGCTACCAGGTGCAGCGTCACTTGCCACCGTCTCCTGCTACCAGATGCAGCGTCACTTGCCACCGTCTCCTGCCACCAGATGCAGTGTCACTTGCCACCGTCTCCTGCTACCAGATGCAGGGTGTCACTTGCCACCATATCCTGCCACCAGATGCAGTGTGTCACTTGCCCCCGTAGCCTGCCACCAGATGCAGCATCACTTGCCACCGTCTCCTGCCACCAGATGCAGCCTCACTTGCCACCGTCTCCTGCTACCAGATGCAACGTCACTTGCCACGTCTCCTGCTACCAGATGCAGGGTGTCACTTGCCCCCATAGCCTGCCACCAGATGCAGTGGCACTTGCCACCCTGTGCTCTTGCTGGGTAAGTCCCTTGATCCAAGTGCCTACCTGATTCCTACACTGACCTACCTGCCCACTACACTGACCTACCTGACCCTTTAAATGACCTACCTGACCACTATAACCTACCTGACCTCTACCATGACCCACCTGCCCAGTACACTGACTTCCCTGTCCCCTGCACTGACCTACCTGACCACTACACTCCTTCCTGGACTACTCACACTACTGACTACTCCCCCACACAAACATAAGGTAGATCGGTGGATTTCACTCACCACTCTAGGCCTCCATGAAGATCATCCATAGATGTCTATCCCCTAGTCGCTCCTCAGTTTCCCCCGCAGGCCAGGAACTCCGCCAGCAGCCGCCATACGTTCGTCTGCATCGAGCACCGGCCCTCCCCCTCACACACACAGGCTGCCTGTGGCACGCACCTGAGGAATCATGGGGGACAAGGCAGGCTGGACCACTGGAGTCCCTGGGCGGGGGGAGACCTGGGTGCTGAGGAGTGTCTGCCTCATTGGAGGTGTATGGTGATTATAGGGGCTGGAGCCTGGAAGAAGTCACTTGGGCTGCCCACCCCCACGCTACACCACTGGGCTGGCCCAGCCGGCATGACATCATTGACATTTGGCAGTCAATGGAAAATCGCGAACGGCTGCATCATATTCATTCCGGGACACTGTATTGTCCCGGAATGAAGGTGCCCGGGACAGACCTGCTGATTGCGGGAATGTCCCGGGCAATCCGGGACACGTGGGAACCCTAAAGTGGGGGGGGGGGTCTTCTGAAATCCACAGAGACAACTGGGCAGGGCTGATAAATTGCAAAGTGCACAAGACAGCACTAGATTTCTGGCAGGATCAACTGTTTTATTTTTTTTTGCACTTATCTTACAGACATACCACAACTCTTTCTGTGGAATATTTAACAGACCAAAGGGGACCAAAAAAGAGAAGTTCATTGTTAGGGTCTACATACCCTTTAAGCATGTTCTGCTCCATAGCCAGTTTGGTTGGGAGGCTGAAAAAGATATGGAGACCGTTCTTTAGTGATACTGATAAATAAAGTCTCTATCTGCCTTTTTATGATTCTACTTTTCACTGCGAGGTTCAAGAATTGGATTGTAGCACCCTCTAGTTAGTAAGGTGCTAGAGTGAGGTTTTTCTCTGGCAGTGTAGGTAAATTTAGGCAGGCCTAGCTGTTTGGGAGAGAGTGTGGAGGCTGTCGGGCCCACGAGGAGCTCCCCAGTCTGGGGGGGGGGGGGTGTGACCCTAGGCCAGGGCTCGGGTGCATCCAGGAGGGGTGACAAGAGAGGCACATGACAGAGCAAGTAGAGTACAGCGGGAGAGAACACTTTAAGAGTCTCCAGGAAGACTACTGGTTGCAGCCGGGAGGGTTGGTGAGTGAGCACAGTCAGGAGGACTGGGGAGGCACGTCTGAGAGAACTGGGAGATTGCAGTTTGAGAGATGGGTGCAGAACCAGTGGAGAGAGGACTGTGGAGAAGGGCAGTGGAAAGAGGTCATTGCAGCCAGGCTGGCTGGCAGGGCCTAAAGAGAGCTATCTGGGAGTGGTAGCTGAATAGAGGATAGCTAGCACCTGAACTTTTCCTACACCACAGGGGCCCAGGGGCCCTGCCCGCAAAAGGCAGTTCATTAAGGCCTGACTGAAGCAGTGTCAGGCCTACCCATGCGGTGCTAGCTAGCCTGGAGGAGGAACAGTCTGCAGCAAGTGAAGTGCTGGAGGAGGAACGGTGTGCAGCAAGTGTTTGCGCTGAAGAGAAGATTGAGGTGTATATACTAGGGTGTATATAGGAGTTACAAGCAAGTTTGCACTGGAAATTCCTGGGCATCCCATAATTCCCAAATACCCATCTAAGTTTAATCCCCTCAAATAAAAAAACAAAACAAAACCAAGCTATGGACTGGTCTGTGTCTCTGAGTAACTGAGAAATGGATGTCGGGCTGGGCAGCAACCCCTATGGGGGCATGACTACAGGATGATGAAAAATACAACTACAAAGGTGAAGATAATCTATTGTACATCTCAGGATCAGCATTCTCTGGGTGTTATCTGGGTGGTTTATCAGTTCTTCTTCTTCTAAGGTCATGGTAAAGGTCATGGTAAAGAGTTGGCTTTATAGCATTGTACGCTACAGATGACATCACTTGGTGCTTCTGATTTAGTAAAGATTCAGTATATCTCTAACTTTGATCTGTGTGGAAGGTCAGGAATTCACTAAACCTTTGAAGAAAAATGTCAACTGGGATTTACACTTACAGCCTTATGCCCCGTACACACGGTCGGACTTTGTTCGGACATTCCGACAACAAAATCCTAGGATTTTTTCAGACGGATGTTGGCTCAAACTTGTCTTGCATACACACGGTCACACAAAGTTGTCGGAAAATCCGATCATTCTGAACGCGGTGACGTAAAACACGTACGTCGGAACTATAAACGGGGCAGTGGCCAATAGCTTTCATCTCTTTATTTATTCTGAGCATGCGTGGCACTTTGTCCGTCGGATTTGTGTACACACGATCGGAATTTCCGATTTTGTTGTCGGAAAATTTTATCTCCTGCTCTCCAACTTTGTGTGTCGGAAAATCCGATGGAAAATGTCCGATGGAGCCCACACACGGTCGGAATTTCCGACAACACGCTCCGATCGGACATTTTCCATCGGAAAATCCGACCGTGTGTACGGGGCATAATACTGTTTGAATTCCTCAGGAAATTCACTCAGTGGGTGGCTCTGTTGGCCAAAAATTGTCAGGCAAACAGTGGCTATATCCAATCAGATGCAGCCACTGTTTGGGTATTTTGACAGCTAGTGGGGCTGGCTGTGAAAATACTATAGCCCCAGTGGGAGATTCGTCCATCAAAGCTGTTAGCATGGATGGAGGAATCAGTTAGGAAACCTATAAGTGTTTCAGAAGTGGAGGCCAGATGGGCACCATGTTCTATATTTGGTGGCAATACCTCAAAATAAATATGTTTTGGATCTGGATTCTCAATTTATTCTATAACTAGAAGGAATTTTCCCAAACTACCGAAACCTACTTTATCTCTTGAATTCAATAAGGAAATCTCTCCCTCCCTCCCTTTGGGGCTCGTTAGGAATGACCTGGTTCTCTTCCACTTGTTTTCTTCTTTTCTTGACTACTACTACTCTTTTTCACAGTCTTTTCCATCTTTTCTTCCATTTTCCTTATATCTAGGGCACCCCTGGTTTGATAATTAGGGGTAAGCCTGTTTACATGCAAGTTGAGATCTTTGGTTGGTGCGGACTGAGAAATGAGCAATCAGCAGACTGATGCTGCAGCCATATAGGTGAGTATACTGTATATGTTATTTTTTTATTTCCCACACTTCTCCTGGGTAATCTTTGCTGACTAACTACTGGTTGGTAACCCACCAAATAGGCACCTGCCTTCAGACCAGTAACACACTTCCTGTCCAAAGGAGACAATGCTTACTCACTGTGCTGTATATATGAAGAAAAAGTGTTGCCATCTTAGAACAGGAAGTGTATTAGGACTACAGAACCTCTTCCACTATCTATATCTCTATAACATAAGTGGAGGTGTTCTGTAATCCACAGAGACAACTGGGCAGTAAAGCAACACAGCTAGGTCAACTACCTTTGCTCAGTTTGCTATTGGACAAAGGAGCAGCAGTACACCATTCAACTAGGACTGTCCCATCATGCCCATGCATTATGAAATAACGTCTTTAAATTTTATAATACTTTCGCCTCAGATACAGTTTTCCAGACCCCTTAAAAAGATGTTTTGAAGTGGGACTCGTCATCCAGGTGTTGATACAAAAAAAGGGAGTGGGGGAGGGATGTCTGAAGTGTAAAACCATACCTAGACACATTTCTAGGTCAAAAAGGTGGAGAAGTTTAGGTTTTCCAAAAAATGCATCCAGGGAAACCACAATTCCCTAAATTGGGGATGTCGGTCGATGCAATTGTTCTTCCATTCTCAAAGGGTTATTCAGCTCAATATTCCATTTTATCACAGAAGGAGATAATTGGAATCTCCAATGCCTGGATATTACTGCCCTAGGAGCTACTAAGAAAAAATTCTAAATTCCTTTCTTAACTCTAGAGATAGATTTGGGAAGCATTGATAACAACGCTATTTTCTCTCTCTTTTTTTTTCCCCTTTTTTAATTTTTCTTTTTCTACTATTTTTATATTTATTTGCTAAATTAAATGTTGAGCGTTGATACACTCTACCATGTACAACATAAAACCTATTGGTTATTGCCAATGTCTTCTCTATTTGATTAAAAAGACTACTATCATCTTCGCTAAGGGTATCATAGTCTGAACAAATTTCTTTTCATATGTTTTGAAAGAAGCTATGTTTACTATTTATATGATTATCAATTGGTATACCTTCGAGATATGCACCGGATTGGTAATGTTACTAAAATGTGGGGAGATGAGTTTCCTGCTTGTCTGCCCGATCTTTTCTTAAAGTGGAACTACACTTGGTCTGAGCATCACAAACTAAAAACACTATTTAATTCATTTTTAATATTCAAAGCAAACCCCCCCCCCCCCCCCCCCATTGATCCATATCTACATGACTTATTTTGTTGAGAAATCACTTTAATAACACCAGTCTAGCATTTCCGGCCGGGCCATCTTGAGTAAGGGCGGACAATTTATGTGGCATTTACTTCCTGGAATCGATCTGCCCTTAGTTCACGCAAGCAAGCAGGACAGGGTGTACTTAACTGAGAAAGCACCTCCTCCCCTCCTGAAGACTTCTGGGATGTATGACATAATTTGCCTAGGCATGGAATCAAGGAAAGAACTAAAAAAACATAAAAGAAACGTTTAAAACAGCTAAATATAATATTGTTTCCTATTTTCCTATTTCTATTTACTAATGCTAGCAGCACGAGGAATAAAAATGATCAATGTTGATTGGAAGAGTGAAGTGCCACTTTAAGTACTGGTTCTTTTACTTTGTTATTGCTCTGTAATATATTGATATAAACTATTAAAAAAATTAAAATAAAAAATAAATAAAAATAAAGTGAAATGCTTTTGGTAATAGGTGAAACAAAACAAGCCAAGGTACCAGCAGCAGAGTATCCTGCATTTTTGGGTCATCTCATTTAAGGCTGTAGTGTAGAGAAGCCATCAAAATTTCCACTCGCCTGCTCGCATTTGGTGAATGGAAATTGGCTGGGGGCGAGTGTGGAGCAGGTACAGACTGGGTCGACAGTTTCCTGGCTGATCACTTCAGGCAGAAGCGGTGCAGCCTTTTGTACAGGGCAATTGCCTCCCTGCCCCTCGGGCCGCTCTAATGCCCTGAAAAAAAGGCTAAACTGCTTCTGCCAGAAGCGATAAGCCAGGGAACTATTAGGAGGACAGCTGGCCAGCTCATACAGAGAGGGGATCTCCTGCTGTGACACAGCTTGGATATGAAACGCCGGCCACTGTCAAACAAAGTCCTGCCTGCTGGACCAGCTCCTATGTTAGACAGCACATTGGTCCAGTGCCGGTCCAGGAGGAGGGACTTTGTTTGACAGCAGTTGGCCTTTCATCTCCAAGCTGTGTTACAGCAGGAGATCCCCGCTCAGTGTGATCTGGCCGGCAATCCTCCTGATTCCTCCCTGTGATCCCTGCTGGATTGATTGGCACTGATGAGGCTGCACTTATGGGCACTGATAGGCTGCACTGATAGGTTGCATTGATGGGCACTGATGAGGCTGCACTTATGGGGACTGATGAGGCTGCACTGATAGGTTGCATTGATGGGCACTGATGAGGCTGCACTGATAGGTTGCATTGATGATTGATGGGCACTGATGAGGCTGCACTTATGGACACTGATAGGCTGCACTGATGGGCATTGATAAGCTACATTGATGGGCACTGATAAGCACTGATGAGGCTGCACCGATGGGCACTGATAATCTGCATTGATGTGCACTGATAAGGTTGCACGGATGGTCCCTGATGAGGTGGCACTGATGGCCACTGATGAAGCAACACTGGGGCCACTGAGGTGGCACTGATATGCTGCACTAATGGGCACTGATGGGGCTGCACTGATGAGGCTGCACTGATGGGCACTGATAAGGCTGCACTGATGGTCCCTAATGAGGTGGCACTGATGGCCACTGATGAAGCAACACTGGTGGCCACTGATGAGGTGGCACTGATATGCTGCACTAATGGGCACTGATGGGGCTGCACTGATTGGCACTGATGAGGCTGCAATTGATGGGCACTGATAGGCTGCACTGATGGGTACTGATATGCTGCACTGATGGGCACTGATATGCTGCACTAAGGGGCACTGATAAGGCTGCACTGATAGACACTGATAAGGCTGCACTGATGGGAACTGATGAGGCTGCGCTGATGGGCACTGATAGGCTGCACTTATGGGCACTAATATGCTTTATGTTAATATTCTTAAAGTTTTTGTTGTTAATATTTATTTTTGTAACCTAGTTCTGCATAAAACATTTCACAGTGTCATTTAATGAGATCATTTACGAGGGCATGTTTAGGGGCAGAATTGGGGACAGGGCAGGGTAGAGGTTGGGTGGGGCAACTGGTGACGAGTAACTCTTAAGGCCTGGCTAGTAGCTCAGGACTTGAAATTTTGAGCCCTGGTGTAGAGTAATCACCTCGCATTAGGAACCTTATGTCATCCAATGATAAATTGCTAATGTAAATCCTACTTATTGGCATAAAGCAACTCTACTAGTCAACTGGCCATTGAAATGTGTCTGGTGATAGGTGAAAGTCCTCAAAACAAGCCAAAGTACCAGCAGCAGGGTATCCTTAACCTTGCATTTTGGGTCATCTCATTGAAGGCTGTAGTGTAGAGCAATAGCCTCGTATTACAGACCTTGGATCATCCAACGATAAATTGCTAATATAAACCCTACTTGTGTAGGCATAAAGAAACTCTACTAGTCAACTGGCCATTGAAATGTGTCTGATAATAGGCGAAAGTCCTCAAAACAAGCCAAGGCACCAGCAGCAGAGTATCTTGAATGCTGAAGTTCCGGGCTATCAATGGGCCATTGAAAGCTGGCGTGTAGAGCACAGGCCCTCTACTAAACTTTATTGGTAAATTCATCTACTGTTAATGAGTCACATGAAGCTGGTACCTGTCACAGGCTGTCTACGGTCAACAAGCAGTTCCCTTCTTATCTCAATCCATAAACGGCCATAAACTTTGCAAATACCCAATAAATGCTGCCACTAACACACACATTGTTCTATTTTATAGCTCTATACAAACACACTGCTGTGTAAACCCAATATACAGTGCTTTACAGCTGCTCTGGAGAAAGCCTTCATTCCCTATATGACAAGAAGCACATAGATGTGTGTGTACAGTACATATACATTGGGGACGGAAAGTATTCAGACCCCCTTACATTTTTCACTCTTTGTTATATTGCAGCCATTTGCTAAAATCATTTAAGTTCATTTTTTTCCTCATTAATGTGCACACAGCACTCCATATTGACAGAAAAACACAGAATTGTTGACATTTTTGCAGATTTATTAAAAAAGAAAAACTGAAATATCACATGGTCCTAGGTATTCAGACCCTTTGCTCAGTATTTAGTAGAAGCACCCTTTTTGATCTAATACAGCCATGAGTCTTTTTAGGAAAGATGCAACAAGTTTTTCACACCTAGATTGGGGGATCCTCTGCCATTCCTCCTTGCAGATCCTCTCCAGTTCTGTCAGGTTGGATGGTAAACGTTGGTGGACAGCCATTTTTAGGTCTCTCCAGAGATGCTCAATTGGTTTTAAGTCAGGGCTCTGGCTGGGCCATTCAAGAACAGTCACGGAGTTGTTGTGAAGCCACTCCTTCGTTATTTTAGCTGTGTGCTTAGGGTCATTGTCTTGTTGGAAGGTAAACCTTCGGCCCAGTCTGAGGTCCTGAGCACTCTGGAGAAGGTTTTCGTGCAGGATATCCCTGTACTTGGCCGCATTCATCTTTCCCTCGATTGCAACCAGTCGTCCTGTCCCTGCAGCTGAAAAACACCCCCACAGCATGATGCTGCCACCACCATGCTTCACTGTTGGGACTGTATTGGACAGGTGATGAGCAGTGCCTGGTTTTCTCCACACATACTGCTTAGAATTAAGGCCAAAAAAGTCTATCTTGGTCTCATCAGACCAAATAATCTTATTTCTCACCATCTTTGAGTCCTACAGGTGTTTTTTTAGCAAACTCCATGTGGGCTTTCATGTGTCTTGCACTGAGGAGAGGCTTCCGTCAGGCCACTCTGCCATAAAGCCCCGACTAGTGGAGGGCTGCAGTGATGGTTGACTTTCTACAACTTTCTCCCATCTCCCAACTGCATCTCTGGAGCTCAGCCACAGTGATCTTTGGGTTCTTCTTTACCTCTCTCACCAAGGCTCTTCTCCCCCGATAGCTCAGTTTGGCCGGACGGCCAGCTCTAGGAAGGGTCTGGTCATCCCAAACGTCTTCGATTTAAAGATTATGGAGGCCACTGTGCTCTTAGGAACCTAAAGTGCAGCAGAAATTTTTTTGTAACCTTGGCCAGATCTGTGGCCAATCTCATGTGGAGAATCTCATGATTCTCATTTGCTCTGACATGCACTGTGAGCTGTAAGGTCTTATATAGACAGGTGTGTGGCTTTCCTAATCAAGTCCAATCAGTATAATCAAACACAGCTGGACTCAAGTGAAGGTGTAGAACCATCTCAAGGATGATCAGAAGAAATGGAGTGTCACAGCAAAGGGTCTGAATACTTAGGACCATGTAATATTTCAGTTTTTCTTTTTTAATAAATCTGCAAAAATGTCAACAATTCTGTGTTTTTCAATCAATATGGGGTGCTGTGTGTACATTAATGAGGGGTAAAAAATGAACTTAAATGATTTTAGCAAATGGCTGCAATATAACAAAGAGTGACAAATTTTAGGGGGTCTGAATACTTTCCGTCCCCACTGTATATAGTGTATGGGCCAGTCAACGGCAGAGGACTAGGTAAGTGCTAGGTTACACAACAGTAGTCCTCTGAAGAGGTATCCGTGGTGGACAGGTAGTGAGGAGACAATACGTTGCCTCCTCCCTGTCTGTTTTAACCCCTAAAATACTGCACCACTGTATTGCAAACACCTGCATTGCAATCGGATGTGGCACAGACCCATTGACTTCAATGGGTCACGTTTCATGTACCATAATGCTTTAATTCTTGTCGAGGCAAAAGTACACCCCTGACCATTGCTGCCTCTGCAAGTCTCCATTAGGGGCCTATGTGACAGGATAACAACCCATTTGCACAGGAGACAGCTGTCACTCTATACCAGGAAGTGTCTGACAAGGACCTTCATAGCCTGTTTTTTGTTGCCTGTGCCCCCATTGGGGATATTTTTCTTCACTTCCCTTCCTGGAGATATAAAATGAATTAAAAGAAAATCCCTTCAAAGTGATAATAAATACCCTTTAAGCAGTGGCGGCTGGTGCTCAAAATTTTTTTTTTTGGGGGGGGGGGATTTGAAAAAAAATCATCAATTGCAGCCACTGTGCCCATCAAACGGTGCCACTGTGCCCATCAAACGCGCAGTCACTGTGCCCTCAAATGCTGCCACTGTGCCATCAATTGCAGCCACTATGCCCATCAAACACTGCCACTGTGCCCTCAAATGCTGCCACTGTGCCCAAACGCTGCCACTGTGCCATCAAACGCTGCCACTGTGCCATCATATACTGCCAGTCTGCCCATCATATGCTGCCAGTGTGCCCATCAAATGCTGACAGTCTGCCCATCATATGCAGGAGGACCGGCGCTTACATTGGTAAGGTGTCCTCTTCTCCGGGGTCTCCTCTCCAGTGAGCTTCCTCCGCTCTGTCCCACTTCCGCCAAAGCGTTGAGCATCCAATAGGGGCGTTTTGGCCAATTAGGAAACAGGTCTCCCTGATCTGCCTCCAGATTGGTGGGGAGGCAATGCAGTGTGAAAATAGCGTGTATTCATTCGCTATGATCACACAATTGGATAGGATCAGGGTGCACTCTCTGCGCCCCAAGCCCACCCTTTTTTGAAGCTTATTAGAGCCTCTGGCTCTAATCAGGTGCTTCAAAAAAAAAAAAATACACCCCCTCCTGCCCCCGCCATAGGAGTTCATGCGTCCGGCATCCTGAAAGGGGCCAGAGGGCATGGATAGGGAGGCAGCAGCAGCGATAGGAGGGGCAGCGCCCGTGCTCCCACAATGCACGGGCCGCCACTGCCTTTAAGACAGTTGTCACCGTAACCATCGCTTTCTCACCAGGACAAATAGAGAGGTAGAATCTTCCTGATGGGGACACAGACTGGTCACTAGGGCAACTTTAACCGCTTGCCACCCGCCGGCTGTCATATGGCGGCCAGGCGCCGCGGCTCTCGTTCTGGGAGGGCGGTCATATGACGCCCTCGCCTCCCCGGCCCACCAGGGGGCGCGCGTGCGCCGCTGGCGGCACTCCCCCGGCGTGTGACTGGGGACCGGATGCGCACCCGCGATTGCCCGGTAACACAGTAGGACCGTGGATCTGTGTGTTTAAACACACAGATCCACGTCCTGTTAGGGGAGAGGAGACCGATGGTATGTCCTCAGTGCAGAGGAACACCGATTGGTCTCCTCCACTTGTGAGTCCCCGCCCCCTACAGTTAGAATCACTCTCTAGGAAACATAATTAACCCCTCGATCGCCCCCTAGTGTTAACCCCTTCCCTGCCAGTCACATTTACACAGTAATCAGTGCAATTTTATAGCACGGATCGCTGTATAAATGTGAATGGTCCCAAAAATGTGTCAAAAGTGTCCGATATGTCCGCCGCAATATCGCAGTCACGATAAAAATCGCAGATCGCTGCCATTACTAGTAAAAAAAAATAAAAATAATAAAAATGCTATAAATCTATCCTCTATTTTGTAGACGCTATAACTTTTGCGCAAACCAATCAATATACGCTTACCAAGAATATGTAAAAGAATACATATCGGCCTAAACTGAGGAAAACATTTGTAAAAAAAATAAAAATTGTATATTTAGCAAAAAGTAAAAAATATTGTGTTTTTTTTCAAACTTGTCACTCTTTTGTTTATGGCGCAAAAAATAAAAAACGCAGAAGTGATCAAATACCACCAAAAGAAAGCTCTATTTGTGGGGAAGAAATGATAACAATTTCATCTGGGTACAGTGTTGCATGACCGCGAATTGTCATTCAAAATGTGACAGCACTGAAAGCTGAAAAGTGGCTTGGGCAGGAAGAGGGTGAAAGTGCCCGGTATTGAGGTGCTAAACAAATACATTTTTGTGTATTTCAATATATATTGTTGTGATACTTTGAGCTTAAAAGGTCCCAAATTAATAATATTATTTGAAAGTAAGGGATCCTACTATATGTACTATATTACCAAAAGTATTGGGACACCTGCCTTTACACACACATGAACTTTAATGGCATCCCAGTCTTAGTCCATAGGGTTCAATATTGAGTTGGCCCACCCTTTGCAGCTATAACAGCTTCTGGGAAGGCCGTCCACAAGGTTTAGGAGTGTGTCTATGGGAATGTTTGACCATTCTTCCAGAAGCGCTTTTGTCAGGTCAGGCACTGATGTTGGACGAGAAGGTCTGGCTCACAGCCTCCGCTCTAATTCATTCCAAAGGTGTTCTATTGGGTTGAGGTCAGGACTCTGTGCAGGCCAGTCAAGTTTCTCCACCCCAAACTCGCTCATTAATGTCTTTATGGACCTTGCTTTGTGCACTGGTCTAAATCATTTGGTGGAGGTCGGATTATGGTGTGGGGTTGTTCTTCAGAGGTTGGGCTTGGCCCCTGAGTTCCAGTAAAGGGAACTCTTAAGGCTTTAGCATATGAAGACATTTTGGACAATTTCATGCTCCCAACTTTGTGGGACTTTATGGGAACAGTTCGGGGATGGCTCCTTCCTGTTCCAACATGACTGCGCACCAGTGTACAAAGCAAGGAAGAAGAATATATATATTTTTTTTCAAATAAAGCAATAAGTACCTATAGGTTAAAAAACTAGGTAAGCATCAAGTACCCATAGGATAAAAACCTAGGTAAGCATCAAGTACCCAAAGGGTAAAAACCTAGCAGAGCATCAGATACCCATTAGGGTAAAAACTTGGTAAAGCCTCAGGTGTCCATAGGGTAAACAAATCAAGCAAAAGATCAATAATCCATAGTCTAAAAACCTAGCAAACCATTATGTACCCATCTAGTAAAAACCTAGCGAAGCATCAGGTACCCATAAAGTAAAAACCTAGCAAAGTACCCATAGGGTTAAAACCTGGTGGAACATCGGGTACCCATAGGGTAAAAACTCAGCAAAGCACCAGGCACCCATGACCTAGCAAACAATTATGTACTCATCAAGTAAAAACCCAACAGAGCTTTTGATATGCAAAGACTAAAAACCTAACCAAGCATATGGTACACATAGGGTAAAAACCTAATGGAGCCTCAGGGACTCATAGGATAAAAACCTAGCAAAGCATTGTGTACCCATAGAGTAAAAACCCGATAGAACATCAGGTACCCATAGTGTAAAAAGCTAGCAAACCATAATGTGCCCATAGGGTACAAATCTAGCAAAGCATCAGATGCCCATAGTCTAAAAACCTAACCAAGCATCAGGTACCCATAGTGTAAAACCCTAGCAGACCCTCAGGTACCCATAAAGTAAAAACCTGGCAAAATACTATGTACCCACAGGGTAAAAACCTGGTAGAGCATCGGGTACCCATAGGGTAAAAACATGGTAGAACATCATGCTCCCATAGGGTGAAAACCAAGGAAAACATCAGGTACCTGTAGAGTAAACATCCAAGCAAAGAATCGGGTACCCATAGGGTAAAAACCCAGTAAACCATTATGTACCCATTAAGTAAAAACCTAGCAAAGCATCAGATACCTATAGTGTAAAAACCTAACTAAGCATCAGGTACCCATAGGGTAAAAACTTAACAGAGCCTCAGGTGCCCTTAAAGTTAAAACCTAGCAAAGTACCAGGTACCCATAGGGTAAAAACCTTAGTGAGCATCAGGGTAAAAAATTCTAGCAAAGAATCGGGAACCCATAGGGTAAAAACCTAGCAAACCATTATGTACCCATGAAGTAAAAACCTAGAAAAGCATCATGTATACTAGAAACCAGGGGCGTTGCTAGGGGGTGGCTTTTGGGGCTATAGCCCCGAACCTGAGGCCAATAGCCCAGAGTCTCTGCAGGGGTCCCCAAGGGGAGGGGAGGCTCTCTGGGGACCCTTATGTAAGTGGGGGGGCTCTCTGGGGACCCTGATGTAAGGGAGAGGCTATCTGGGGACCCTGATTTTAAGGCCTAGGCTCTCTAGGGACCCAGATTTAAGGGGGAGGCTCTCTGGGGACCCTAATGTAAGGGGGCCTCTCTGGGAACCCTGATGTAAGTGGGGGGGCCCTCTGGGTACCCTGATGGAAGGGGGAGGCTCTCTGAGGACCCTGATGTAAGGTGATGTAAGGGGGGGGCTCTCTGGGGACCCTGATGTAAGCGGGGGGCTCTCTGGGGATATATATACACCCACACGTATATTACATGTGTATGCCCGCCCAAGCGTATGACTTTCTTTACTACGCTGCTATGGGCTCTAGCCCCAGATCTTTTGTAGACCCTTTTGTAGCAACGCCCCTGCTAGAAATGTTTTCCTCTAAGTGGGACTTTATAAGGCAAGAGTCTTCAAAACGTATATTAAAATCACATATATAATTTTATTATCAAAATATTTAAAATCATGACAGAAAAAACGTGAAAAAACTTTAGTAAAAAAGACAAGGATGCCTGACAGTACACATAATGATCACAATAATGATGACATGATTTACAGTACAATGATAAACACAAAAAACACCACACCAACTTATGCGGCTAAAGTCTGCGCATGTAAAAAGCCTGACGCGTTTCGAGGATTTAATTGGATTGGAACCTCTTCTTCAGGGGCAGGAGATGAGATAAGTGGTTATCATATAGAAAAGCATCATGAGGGTTTGTAGGGTCTGCAGGGCACATCGGGAAAGTTGATGGGAATGTCTAAGTGTTTTATGGAAATTGAATTACTGGCTTGCTGGGTGAGGTGCGGCTTCTGTGATAGAAAGTGAAGAGTAATAAAGAGGGTCGGGGGTGTATTTATCTTTTGAAATAAACATGAACTTATCATTTAACCCCTTTACGCTGAGCGTAGCCAGCACATTAAATGTGCTCTGACGCCTGTTAATCAACAGTGACAATAGCCACCTGCCCCACAACATCTTCTCCTCCCACTGTAGTGCAAGCAGGGACAGCCTACATGAGAGTGGCAACTCCGCTCTGAATTCAGGAGCAGTGCAGCATGGTTACCAGCCCATCAAAGAAAGCTGCATTAAGTGGACTTCACTGGCAGGATCAGCAAGTATTACCAGGACTTTACAGGACAAACAGAAAACTGTAAATGCAAATGCACTTACAATTAGGTGCCACAGCACATATTATTTTAATGGGAGGCCATGGTTCTACTTTAAATAATTGTAAATTTAATGGTAAATCAATAGGGCCATCCTGAAGATTATGAAAAACCAAGGTCGGACACCTGTCACGGGAACAGGAAGTTTGAGCTATATTTAGCCGCACTGATAAGATGCTCTGATATCGAGGGTAATTTATACAGTCATGCGCCTTTTTTCTCCGATAACGCCCCCCCCCCCCCTCTGAACTTTGCCTCCAGAAGATGATACCTGGTAGGGAGCCCAGTCCAGATCAATGGTCATTGCATCACAAATTCCTTTACACAAAGATAAGATTGATTTGCTTTTTTTTCCACTTTCCATAAAGAAAAAAAAAAAAATACATGACTTTCCATGATGACAGTAAAGGTGTTCCTCCAATCACAGGTCATGACCTGTTTCTAGAGATAAATACAATTTTTTATAATAATTTTTGAATACATATGCTAGTTAAAGTGGAAAGAGTTCTTATGCAGCGCTGAAGAGGTATGCATGAAAAGGTAGAATCCAGGGGAGATGGTGGATAGAAGAGGCAAGACCCTTGTGCCAACTTCAATGTATGTATTAACACACCACACCACAGTGCATACAAATATTGCTCTTACCAGAGGGCAGATCAAACAAGCATGTAAGCATAAATGCTAAAGGTGTCTCCAAGCTCCAGCATGAACTACTCTCCTTCTCCAGGGTTTAGTGACAAGTCTCTGCACGCGATCAAGCTACCATAGAATCAGGGGCGTAACTACCACCATAGCGACCCATGCGGGTGCTATGGGGCCTGCAGCCGAGTGGGGCCCAGTGAGGATAAGAGCACCGCCGGCAGGCTCCCAGCCAGGGGAAGAGAGAGGAAAGGAAGAGGCAAGCTGTCCGTATCAGCAGAGAGCTGAATTGCCCGATGTAAGAGCTGTCGTTAGAACTTCCAGTGTTCCCGGGGCTCACGTCACATAGCTACACCTTTTGGCCCGGTGCCTTTGATAGACAGAACGCCGATCCAATGCGGGACATGTGACGTCATCAAAGGCGTCGGGCCAAGAGGTGGGGCTATGTGACGATGAGCCCCGGGAAGACAGGAAATTCAAATGATAGCAATTACAGCGGGCAATCCCGCTCTCTGCTGATCCGGGTGGCTTGCCTCTTCCTCTGCATAGGTGGGGCTGTATGGGGCACAGGTCACGCTGTATGGGGCACAGGTCACGCTGTATTGGGCACAGGTCACGCTGCATTGACACTAGGGCAGCTGTGGGGGGGGGGGGCTGTTTGCAGGGGGGCCCCATACAACATTTTGCTATGGGGCCCTGCTATTTCTAGTTACGCCCCTGCATAGAATGCTCCACTCGATCATCCAATGAGGCAAACGCACCCAAAAATGAATATAAGGAAACGCATAGTGAAGCACTTATAGGTATTTGATAAAAATTATTGAAAACGTACTCACAACAGAGTAAAAAAGCAAGCATTTAAAATTTTTTGTAGCCGCGGCTCGTAGCGTGATAGGAATCCCCCTGATGAGTCACGCGACCCTGTGACGTAACGCGTAGGGTAGGGCAGATTTGTTTGACAAGACTCCTTGCATTATTCAAGAACAAATTTGCTTCAGTACCGTGGATTTTATTGATATACGCTGTATATAGTTGGTGCACTGGAGCACCTATTGAATGTGAGATTTATGCACATATTTTAATAAATATGTTTTAAAACAATATAAGCACTATTTGGAGCTCTCTTTCCACATATATCGAACCATAATGGAGGAACATTAACAGAGCAGAAAGGAGGAAAATAATGATCGGTTAGTCCAGGGTGACTAGATAGCTTATTCTGATCAAACTTAATTGTGAGGTCACATTCTTTGAGTATTCCTAATGGAGGAGCACTGTGGTGAATTCACATAAAGGCATGGTTTTTGAGGATCTGTGAAGATTCAACAAGTTTTATTTTTTTTTTACATTTATTTGATAACTGTTTATACATCACCTGACTGCACTGAAACACTGGATATATATATATATATATATATATATATATATATATATATATATATATATATATATATATTTCATTATTATTGCATATCATTGCACATTATTGCATTTTATAATGGCACTTATATTGGCACATGTTAAACGTTTGAAACATTTAGTGATTGGATTGGTTTTAGCAAGTAATGTGTAAGTGTACCACTTTCAGGTATTTATCACCTCTCATAGGGATCACAGTGCTCCCCTGGACAATGCCTTCATCTAATGTTGTCTTCAGAAAAACACCTCCATCTTTTTTCAGGCATCATCCAAAGTCGTCTTCTGCTTCCTGGACTGAGATGCCGGCCAGGGAAGAGATCAGCCCCTGCTTTAGCCTCTCACTTTGTGACTTGCTTTGTGACTTGTTGCAGTCTGATCAGTGGGGGAGAGGAGACTGAGGAAATGCTTGCCCCTGCCTGCAGCGGATTTATGACATCACCTCAGCTTTGGAAATGCAACTGACTGCAGCGCAAGGACAGCTTTTTAGGCTAGGTTCACACGACTGCGTATCGGGAACATGTGCACCAGTCGGTTCTTTTGGCTGGGTTGGAGTTAGGATTACAACGCCAGTGCATCATTCCAATGGCACACCTGATTTGAGGGGACTTATCGCCTCTTGAAATAGCTGTAGGTTTTATGGACCAGGTGGTTCTGATGGCTGGGTTGGAGTTAGGACTGTGACACCAGCGCATCATTCCAACAGCACAATCGGTGTGAGGAGAGTTCACACCTCTTGAAATGGTCGAAGGTTGTATGAACCAATGAGTTTTGATGGCTGGGTTGGAGTTAGGATTAGAACACCAGTGCATCTTTCCAATGGCAAACCTGGTGTGAGGAGAGTTCTTGCCTCTTGAAATTGCTGTGAATTGTATGGATCAACCATTTCTGATGACTGGGTTGGGGTAAGGATTACAACACCAGTGCATCATTCCAATGGCTGCTGCAATGGGACCTACGCAATATACCATTTTGCATCTGCATGTAGCTCATAGTGCAAACTAATATTTTCTTTTCTCCTCACAACTAATTTTACGGATTTCAAGAGGAAAAATAGGGGGTGCAAGCTGACAGTCTGGTGCCTCCAATATAGGATGACTTGCCCCCACCCCACCCCTTCTAATTTTGCAGTCACCTGGTGTGAAGAACTCTTAAAGGATAAGTTCACCTTTTATAACATGTTACATGTTACACCCATATTCAGGGTGTAACATGTTACAAAAGGACTGACCCCCACTCCCCCTTTCCCGCCCCCTTATTTTGACAGCTATCTGGGAATCTTCTCCTCACACTAGCTGTCAAAGTGTAAAAATAATGCACCCGTGCAGGGCTCCAACCACCTGGCTATGTCACTCATTCACAATGTTCTGTGAATGGAAAACTACAAGTCTCAACAGCCTTAGCAACTGTCGTCTTCTAGTTCTCAATGAACTACCACAGTGCTGTGAGCACCGTGGTAGTGCATTGTTTTTTCCTATCGGCATGTATCAAGCAAGCATATACAGGTCTGCACTGCAGGAGTCCTGCATGGAATCAGTGATTTGCTAATCAATGGTGCAATGCTTTACAGGCTCCTACAACAAAAAATAATAAATGCACATTTTTTACCTGCAAAAAAATGTACATTTAATAATTTATGTGTAGTGGTACCCCCGTAGGGGCTGCTGAGTGATTGTGGCCCACCTGCCACCCTGCCCAGCCTGGCATTCACTTCCAGACACTACAAGACAACGAACAAGTCCATCAGCTATGTCATTGTATTTTTATTGAGGGGTTAGAGCTTGGATGGGATTAAAGAGGTTGTAAACCCTTGTGTTTTTTCACCTTAATGCAGCCTATGCATTAAGGTGAAAAAACTTCTGGCGGTGACTGGCCCCCCAACCCCCCGTTTTATTTACCTAAGCCCTAGAACTTGACCCATGGGGACGCGATGTCCCTCTGCCCGGGGTTTTCGGCTCTTGATTGGATAGATTGATAGCAGCGCAGCCATTGGCTCCCAATGCTGTCAATCAAATCCAATGACAAGGGCGCCAGGGGGCGGGCCGAGTCCTGCATTCGGCCTCTATGGACGCCGAATGCTGGCCTCGGGAGCTCGCCCGCAACGTAACCCCCCGGGAGAGCGCTTCTCCCAGGGGGTTATCTGATGTGGGGAGGAGCCGCTAGAGCCGCTGAGAGACCCCAGAAGAGCAGGATACGGGGCCACTTTGTGCAAAACGAGCTGCACAGTGGAGGTAAGTATGATATGTTTGTTATTTAAAAAGAAAAAAAACCTTTAGTGTCACTTTAAGGAATTCATGGGATGCCCAGAAAAGATTCTTGCATGGCTTGGGACAATTTAGATACTTTCCTCCTGCACAGCACTTGCTGCAGGCTATCTCTCCTTCTCCCTTCAGCACAGTTCTTCAGGCACAGCTAGCACATGGTTAGGCCTAACTCTGCTTCCAGCCAGGCCTTAGCAACCCCCATTTGCAGGCAGGGACCGCAGGACCCTTTAGTGTAGCAACAAAATAGGAAAGTCTTTAGTACTAGCTGCCCTCTTTGGTGGACTACTGATCCCAGTCAGCCCTTTGCAGACCCTGACAACCCTCCTGACTGCAGCAGCCCGACTTCACTGCCAGTAACATCATAGTCTCTTCTGTTGGCTCTACATCCTTTCCCGACTGCACACTCCCAGTCCGCTCTGGCATGCCTCTCCCAGCTCACCCGACTGTGCCTGTCACTCACCAACACCTGATGGATCCCTCCTGGAGAGTTGCCTGGCAGTATTCCCCGCTGTCCTCTGCTGCTCCTGTTCAGGACACCCCTTGGGTTGTATGGGGTTCCTGTACAGCTCTAAGCCCCTGGACCAAGGTCACCCCCTCAGACTGGGGGTCTCCCTCCAAGGCCCCGACAGCCTAATACTCTATCTCCAGTTCTTCCACCCGAACAACTCCTCCCAGCTGGGCTGACTCTAGGTATTTAAGGAGGCCTGCCCCCTGCCAATCCAGATTGGGGATTGGTCAGGGCTCCTTAGAACACCCCAGGCAGCTCCACCTTTCTTCCCCTCCTTCCTTCTAGAAGCCTCTAGATGCTGAAGGGAGGTAAACGAAAGATAATGCTATCTGTGAGTCACCAGCCTACTCTGAGCCACTCTCTGCCCACAGATCAAAACAAACAGGACTAGCTTCTGGCTAGGACTGCTTAAATTTACCTGTACTACAGAAAAATCTCACTCTAGCACCTACACTGGGTAGAGGGTGCTATACTCACCCCCCACTAGAAATCAGCTGTCCCTCAGCTGAGGAATTTAGAAAAATATGGCTCTTGGGCCCAGGAGCAAGGGCATCCCATAAAATAGATTAGAAGGGGAAAGGAAAATCAGGGAGAAAAAAAGAACACACGCTGCATCTTCCCCGCAGTCTATGTGGCTCGTTCTATGCATTCTGTGGCTCCTCACAGTCCTCTTATGCATAAAACCGAGGATCAGGCAACCTTCTCCGGCTCCCTCCTTCTTCCTCCTTGGAGACTGAGTGGCTTTGCTTGGTCCGACCCGCCCTGGACACAAGTACTCTGTCTCGGTAGATTGATCTCCCAAGCTTCCATTCCTCCCAAATGCCCTTAAACCGGGCCCAGGCCTCACTGTCTGGCACCCGTAGTGGCTTGGGGACAGTAGGTAGGTAGTCCCAGACCCAGAATAGTTGTTCTCCCACTCTTCCCGGGAGTTCTCCACAACATCTATGATCTGGGAAGGCCCCACACCAAAGCCACCCTCCTTTGCACTTCTCTTTGGAACTGAGGGAATCTTGGCAGTTCCCAAGGATTCTCTGTTCCCTGGAGAACGCAGGCATCTGGGGCCCTCACGACCCACTGACGGTAGCTGGGCACTCTGGTCTGGGTAGTGGAAGGCCTGTGTAGAAAGAGCTGCCTGCTACTTGTCAGTGTTCCTGCAGCTTGCTCAGGCCCCACTGCTGGCTCTGGTCCACCTCCTCCTTAAAGGAATTGGGACTGCCTGGTCTCCCACTCCTCTTCGGAAGTCTCGCAAGGGGATAACCACTTGGCCAAACTCTCCAGGGACCTAAACTCAGCTTGCATTCTGGGGGAACCCCAATCAATGACCCGGCCCTCGCTTACCTCATCCACCTCACTTCGGTAAATGCTCCTTCTGGGCGGGTATAGCAAGGGACTTAGAGCTGGTCGGCTAGTCATGGGATATCATCTGGCTCCTGCATAGTAATGTTTACGGTTGCCAGGCCCCTGGCCAGGCCAAAGGTCACGGCAGTCTCTCCTCCATTAATGTTCTCGGCGTTCACAAAGGAGTTGCCAGGCCGCAACTCTATTCCGCCTTTTAAGGGTGATTCTAGGCCCTCCCCAGCCCTCCTGTTCCTCCACAGCTGTAAACTACAGAGTCCCGATGGCAGGTCTACAGGGTAGTACTGCGGTTCTTTCTGGATGGGTCCCAGCCGGGTGAGTGGCTCCCCACAATTGGCCCAAGCAGTGACCACCGCGGTCAGAATCCGGCACTCAGGACAGAGCAGGCAGAGTCGCTCCGCTCCACCAATCACCCCGAGGGCGAGTCCTCCACGAAACTCCAAACAGACACCGGTGTCCACCAGCGTCTTTTCCTGCATGTCAGGCAACCACTGTAGGGTGGATAGCAGCCGACTACCTTCCTCCATTTTTCCCCCCTCCCTCGTATCTGCAGCTAGCAGGGAACACTGGGTCTCCTCCAGGGCATGGCACCACCCCCTCGCTTCCAGACTGGCTGGCACCAGTAGCACTGATATGCAGACTCCTCCCTGGGCACGCTGCTGTAACCTCCTGTAGAACATACTGAAGTTTGCAGGCATGCAGACTCTAACAGGACTTGTCCAGGCATGTCGCTCAGCATCGCCTGTGCCTAGGCCTGTGCCTAAGGTAGATGATAGCAGACTTTCCTGGTGGTTCCTGGTAGCAACAATAAAGTTCACAGCCAATGTCCTACTGAAGGGAACAACTTCAGCACAGTCGTGCCTGCAGGCACATTATCACCCCGGGCAACAGTAGACACTCTCCGGCTTGCTTTACTGTCTTTAGCAGGAGTTTGGAGCAAGAGTTCAAGATGTCCAGCATTGGCAGAACGCTGGACATATTTGTAATCCACAGTGAAACATCCAGTAGTAGCAGAACGCTGGGCGTATTTGTAACCCAAAGGGCGCGGTTACCTGGCATAGTTACCACGGGTGACAGCACATAACGAACAGTTCCTGAATTGCAGGATTGATACAAGTGTCCATCCCAGTGCTGGTTGGGGCAGCTGGGTAAGCAGGAACAATAGGTAGCGACAGTGCTTGCTGGTTGCTATGGACAATGGCACTTGTTACAGCACTGAAACAATAGGCAGAGCACACAAGTCCTTCCCCAAAGTTCAATCCTCAATGGTGGCAGAACAAAGCAGAGTTTCACAGCTCGGTCAACCTCGGTTGCTAGGGGCAATAACTGGCAGGTTACCCATGAACAGGTGGTCCTGGAACGAGCCCCCAAATGTAGCAGTACTCCCGTAGGGGCTGCTGAGTGATTGTGGTCACTTCTAACCCTGCCCAGCCTGGCATTCACTTCCAGACACTCCAAGACAATGAACAAGTCTATCAGCTTTGTTTTTGTATTTTTATTGAGGGATTAGAACTTGGATGGGGTTAAGGAATTCATGGGATGCCTAGAAAAGATTCTTGCATGGCTTGGGACAATTTAGATATTCTCCTCCTGCACAAGACTTGCTGCAAACTATCTCTCCTTTTCCCTTCAGCACAGTTCATCGGGCACAGCTAGCACATGGTTAGGCCTAACTCTGGTTCCAGCCAGGCCTTAGCAACCGCCATTTGCAGGCAGGGACCGCGGGACCCTTTAGTGTAGCAACAAAATAGGAAAGTCTTCAGTACTAGCTGCCCTCTTTGGTGGACTACTGATCCCAGTCAGCCCTTTGCAGAGCCTGACAGCCCTCCTGACTGCAGCAGCCCGACTTCACTGCCAGTAACATCACAGTCTCTCCCGCTGGCTCTACCTTCATCCCTGACTGCACACGCCCAGTCCACTCCAGCATGTCTCTCCCAGCTCTCTCGACTGTGCCTGTCACTCACCGACACCGGATGGATCCCTCCTGGAGACTTGCCTGGCAGTATTCCCTGCTGTCATCTCCTGCTCCTGTTCAGGACACCCCTTGGGTTGTATGGGGTTCCTGTACAGCTCTAAGCCCCTGGCAGAAGGTCACCCCCCCAGACTGGGGGGCTCCCTCCAAGGCCCCGACAGCCCAATACTCCATCTCCAGTTCTACCCAAACAACTCCTCCCAGCTGGGCTGACTCTAGGTATTTAAGGAGGCCTGCCCCCTGCCAATCCAGATTAGGGATTGGTCAGGGCTCCTTAGAACACCTCAGGCAGCTTCACCTTTCTTCCCCTCCTTCCTTCTAGAAGCCTCTAGAAGCTGAAGGGAGGTAACCGAAAGATAATGCTATCTGTGAGTTACCAGCCTTCTCTGAGCCACTCCCTGCCCACAGATCAAAACAAACAGGCCTAGCTTCTGGCTAGGCCTGCTTAAATTTACCTGTACTACAGCAAAATTTCACTCTAGCACCTACACTAGGTAGAGGGTGCTACATGTGTAAAAAAGGAGAACTTATCCTTTAATGACTTCTGAGGTGATAGTTTGCTCTTATCTACAGCCACAAGCCTACAAGGTCCTCCTATCAAGGATTCGCTGGCAGCCAGTTGTTAGTTTCCTTGAATGCCCTGGCCCTAAGCTAACTATTCAAGTTCCAAATTGGGAACATTTAACTACTGACCACTAAATCAAGAAAATATCTGTAATGCCATCTGACTTCTATATTTTAATGTCACACTGGTCCAGAAGAACGATGTGCAGTTGGGGCTGGAGTGAGTGCATGTAGACAGTAAAAAGATAAAATATGCTGGAGTTGATCAGTAGTACTAATATGGGTAGAGTTTGGCCTACCAGGTAAGTGTGTTTTATGGAGGAGGAAAATCTGTACTGTGAGAGGAAATCTGTACTAGTGGGAGAGGGGCGATCTGCAATGGATGGGTATTTTGACAATTGGGGGAGATAATTTTTTGTTGCACGCTATCTTCTGACCCCTGCACTCTGTGTTAGGCATATCTACACCTTGCACTCTTTTTTTTTCACAAGAAAAAATGTTTATTGAAGATAATTAACAATACAAGTGATGCATAGACACAGTTGCTTATAGTAGTATTATTACATAGGTAGTCACAAGGTGATTGGTTTATTCACATAGGCAGGAGAAAGATGTTTGAGGTTGTTACATAACACTGCAGCAAGATATAGGTGCAAAGAAGACAGACTAGAGCAAATTAACCAAGAAGGTTTTGTAGGGAGGGGCGGGGAGGAGGAGAAAGAATAGATGAGGGATGAGGGGGGTGGGAAGGGAGGGGTAGGGGGAGGGAGGCAGGAGAGGGATCTCAAGTACCTCATTAAGTTTAGTTAGCATAAACAATAAGTGGTTATTCAAGAGATCCTGGCCGTGGTTCATAATCATGGAGCTAGTACATCGGCAACACCATGAACATCATCTACAACCCAGTACCCCATGCATCTATGCATCCCAACCATATCTTGTCAAATTTGTTAGGGCAGTTACAATTGACATATGTGAGTTTGTACAATGGGAACACAGAGTTCATTGCCAGGCGCCATGAAGACACTCTAGGGGGTGTAGCGTCCTTCCAGTGGAGGAAAATCTCTTTCCGGGCATAAAAAGTAGCATAACTCAGAAACAGTTTGGTATACCTGCCCCGTACACCGGGACTGAAAATATTCAACAACATTGCTTTGGGGCTAGCTCCCACATCTAATGAGGTAATCTGATCGAGAGTATTAACTATTTCCGACCAATAGTCCCAGAGGCGGGGGCAAGACCATACCATGTGAAGAAAGGAGGCGGACTCTAGACCACACCTAGAACAGGTCACCGGGGTACTAGGAGTCATAGTCGTCAGTCCTTTCGGGGTGTAATCTGCCCTGTGGAGGAACTCGACCTGCATAAACCAGTCTCTAGCCGGTTCGCCCCTCTAAACACCACGTTGCTGAGGGAGGAGTAGGAACCCATGATAGCGGCCTCCAAGGTCACTGCTGGGTTGTCTTGTGGTTGGGAGAACCACCATCTAACTGTCACCAGGACAGCCACCCAGAAGTAGACCTGAAAGTCTGGTAGAGATAGGCCCCCTTGAGTGATGGGTAGCTGAAGGGTGGTGATGGCCAGTCTTGGGGGCCTTCCGTTCCAGACAAAGGAGGATATTATACTTTTCAGTTTGGCGAAAAATGAGGCAGGGGGGATCAAGGGTGAATTCCGAAAAAGGTACAGAAATTTAGGTAGGTATATCATTTTAATTTAGTTTACCCTACCCACCGGGGAGAGGGGAAGGGTTCTCCAGGCTGCACATTTCTGCGAGAGGTTTTTTAGTAGTGGTTGGAGGTTCAGCTCAAAATATAAAGACAGTGGAGTTCCAACCCTTACTCCTAGATATTTAAACTCAGGTGTTCAGTTTAGGGGGGTACCTGTCGGTAGGTTCTGACCACATGCGTTCAACGAGAAAAGGAGTGATTTCCCCCAATTTACCTTGATTCCTGAGAACGTGCCAAATTTGTCTATTATTTGTAGTGCTGGTGGGAGGGAGGAGATGTCTTTGAGGAAGAGAAGGGTATCGTTGGCATATAAGGATATTTTGTCCATTATTACACCTACTTGAATGCCTTGTACTGAGGGGGCGGATCTGATACGGGCAGGCAACCATGGGTTCCATGGCCAGCGCAAACAGTCCGGGTGAAAGTGGACAGCCCTGTCTAGTGCCCCTGGACAGAGGAAAGGGCAAGGATAGCGAGTTGTTTGTACATATGCGAGCCGTGGGATTATGATACAACATCTGCACCCAACTAATGAAGTGGGGGGCGAATCCAAATTTACGCAGGACAGCCCAGAGGTAGCGCCACTCGACCAAATCAAAAGCCTTTTCGGCATCAAGAGAGGCTACCACCTCCGGACCATCCCCGTCCGCCCTGGAAAGATGTGTAAGGAGGCATCTAATGTTGATATCTGTCCCCCTTCCTGGCATAAATCCAAAATGATCTGGATGGACAAGTGCCGTGATCACAGTGTTTAATCGTCCAGCCAATATTTTGGCAGATAAACCTTGCACTCTTTAAATTATTTGCTCAGGGCCCCTGTACACTGTACATTATGTACTCCTGACCCCTGCGCTCTGTGTTACTTACTCTTGACCCTTGCATTTTGTGTCTTACTCACTCCTGACCACTACTGAGGTATGACATCATGACACCCCTGGATCGCTAACACAACTGACTTCAATGCCGGCAACAACAGAAGAAGTTAGCAGCAAGCTGCAATGAACCTTTAATTTGTGTACTTGTTGCCTTCTGAGCAGCAGTGATGTGCATATCTCAGTGTGTTTGCCTTTTGCCCCATTTTATGGGTGGTGATCAAGTCCATCTGTTATGCGAGATGATAAAAGCTGTTTCATGTGCCATCTCTATTCTAATAATGAATGATCTATTATCGACAACCAGGCATTGCGTATATTAATGTCTTTATTGCTTTAATTATTGCATTACAGCCTAGATAGTAAGAACTACCCAAAGTTGACCTAAATGCAAATGTTACAGTGTAGATCACGGCAACATTTTTCATTATATATCTATATATATATCTATATATATATATATAGATATATATATATTTGAAAAAAAATTGACATACATTATACAGTATCTCACAAAAGTGAGTACACCCCTCACATTTTTGTAAATATTTTATTATATCTTTTCATGTGACAACACTGAAAAAATGACACTTTGCTACAATGTAAAGTAGTGAGTGTACAGCTTGTATAACAATGTAAATTTGCTGTCTCCTCAAAATACAGGTAACTCAACACACAGCCATTAATGTCTAAACCGCTGGCAGCAAAAGTGAGTACACCCCTAATACAAAATGTCCAAATTGGGCCCAAGCAGCCCTTTTCCCTCCCTGATGTCATGTGACTTGTTAATGTTTCAAGGTCTCAGGTGTGAATGGGGAGCAGGTGTCTTAAATTTGGTGTTATCACTCTCACTCTCTCATACTGGTCACTAGAAGTTCAACATGGCACCTCATGGCAAAGAACTCCCTAAAGATCTGAAAAAAGAATTGTTGCTCTACATAAGGATGGCCTAGGCTATAAGAAGATTGCCAAGAATCCCGAAATTGAGCTGCAGCACGGTGGCCAAGACCATACAGAGGTTTAACAGGACAGGTTCCAATCAGAACAGGCCTCGCCATGGTCGACCAAAGAAGTTGAGTGCACGCAGCGTCATATCCAGAGGTTGTCTTTGGGAAATAGACATATGAGTGCTGCCAGCATTGCTGCAGAGGTTGAAGGGGCGAGTGGTCAGCCTGTCAGTGCTCAGACCATACGCCACACACTGCACCAAATTGGTCTGCATGGCTGTAGTCCCAGAAGGAAGCCTCTTCTAAAGATGATGCACAAGAAAGCCTGCAAACAGTTTGCTAAGAACAAGTAGACTAAGGACATGGATTACTGGAACCATATCCAGTGGTCTGATGAGACCAAGATAAACTTATTTGTTTCAGATGGTGTCAAGCATTTGTGGTGGCAACCAGGTGAGGAGTACAAAGACAAGTGTGTCTTGCCTACAGTCAAGCATGGTGGTGGGAGTGTCATGGTCTGGGGCTGCATGAGTGTGGCAAGCACTGGGGAGCTACAGTTCATTGAGGGAACCTCAATGAGCTTTTGGTCAGAAATTCCGACCGTGTGTATGCTCCATCTGACTTTTGCTGGCAAAATTCCAGCCAGCAAAAGATTGAGAGCATGTTCTCTATTTTTCGGTCGGAAAAAGTTCCTATCCGAAAATGCGTTCGTCTATATGCAATTCGGACACGCGTGCTCGGAAACATTGAACTTCATTTTCTCGGCTCGTCGTAGTGTTGTACGTCACCACGTTCTTGGCGGTCGAAAGTTCAGAGAGCTTTTGTGTGACCGTGTGTATGCAAGGCAAGCTTGAGTGGAATTCCAAGTTTTTTCTGACGGAATTTCTGATCGTGTGTACGGGGCATAAGGACTCATGCACACTGGACGTTAAAATAACGTTATAAAAACGCCAGTAGCTTTGCAGTGAGTTTTTCAACTTTTTTCAATGTTTTATCAATAGCTTTTTTTAGCGTTTATTAGCGCTTATTAGCCTTTTTTCTGTGTTAGTTTTTATTTTGAAGAATTTTTTTTTTCTTTTATCAATGGATCAAAAACGTTAAAAAACACAGGTGAGCAATGTTTTTGAGCATTTATCGACGTTTATCAGCGTTAGAGCGTTTTTACAGCTGAAAAACGTCTCTCAGAACCCACTAGTTTTGGGGTTATTTTACTGCTCAAAAATGGCACTACCCAAAACTGCTGATAACAGCCTATGTGTGCATGGATACATAGGATAACATGATGGAGAGTTTAATGACTGTAGAAAAAAACGTCTACAGCCAAAAACAGCTGCTGTAAAAATGTCCAAAAACGTCCAGTGTGCATGAGGTCTTAAGATGATGGACTGGCCAAGCATGTCTCCAGACCTAAACCCTATTGAGCATCCGTGGGGCATCCTCAAACTTAAGGTGGAGGAACGCAAGGTCTCTAACATCCACCAGCTCCATGATGACGTCATGGAGGAGTGGAAGAGGACTTAATGCAGTGCTAGAAAATAATGATGGCCGCACAAAATATTGACACTTTGGGCCCAATGTGGACACTCTCACTTAGGCCCCTTTCACACTGGGGCGGTGGGGGCTTCGGCGGTACAACAGGGCTATTTTTAGCGCTGCTGTACCGTCGTTCTTGCAGCGGTATTCGGCCGCTAGCGGTGCGGTTTTAACCCCCGCTGGTGGCCGAAAAAGGGTTAAAATCCCTCGTACAGCGCGGCTATAGCCGCGGTATTGCCGGCGCTGTGCCATTGATTTCAATGGGCAGGAGCGGTTTAGGAGCGGTGAATACACCTTTGTGCGTCGGATTTGTGTACACACAATCAGAATTTAAACAATCGGATTTTGTTGTCGGACAATTTGATATCCTGCTCTCAAACTTTGTGTCAGACATTCCAACGGAAAAAGTCAGAGGGAGCCCACACACGATCGGAATTTCCGACAACACAATCCGATCACACTTTTTCGTGTGTACAGGGCATAATACAAGCTGTGCACTAACTACTTTCAATTGTAGCAAAGTGTCATTTCTTCAGTGTTGTCGCATGAAAAGATAGAATAAAATATTTACAAAAATGTGAGGGATGTACTCACTTTTGTGAGATACTGTACATATACACAAACACACTATATTGTTAAAAGTACTGGGACGCCTGCCTTTACACGCACATGAACTTTAATGGCATCCCAGTCTTAGTCCGTAGGGTTCAATATTGAGCTGGCCCACCCTTTGCAGCTATAACAGGTTCAACTCTTCTGGGAAGGCCGTCCACAAGGTTTAGGAGTGTGTCTATGGGAATGTTTGACCATTCTTCCAGAAGCGCATTTATGAGGTCAGGCACTGATGTGGACGAGAAGGCCTGGCTCGCAGTTTCCCGATCTAATTCATCCCAAAGGTGTTCTATCGGGTTGAGGTCAGGACTCTGTACAGGTCAGTCAAGTTCCTCCACCCCAAACTTTCTCATCCATGTCATTATGGACCTTGCTTTGTGCACTGGTTCAAATCATTTGGTGGAGGGGGGATTATGGTGTCGGGTTGTTTTTCAGGGGTTGGGCTTTGCCCCTTAGTTCCAGTGAAGGGAACTCTTAAGGCGTCAGCATACCAAGACATTTTGCACAATTTCATGCTCTCAGCTTTGTGGGAACAGTTTTGGGATGGCCCCTTCCTGTTCCACCATGACTGCGCACCAGTGCACAAATCAAGATCCATCAACATTTTCTATGGGACACTATACTACAAAATACTCCCACAAATGCAGGCCATTGATTGCAACCAATATTTGTTAATTTGCACATACAAAAAAGTATTTTTCCTAACAAATTCATTCAAGACCATGTTGCAAAAATGAATACACCCCAATGAATGTCTTAGAAGCAAAGCTACATTTTAGACAACAAAACCCTAATGAACAAGAATTCAAGTACAGGTGAGTCTAATTAAGCAGGTGTCCAGCAGACAGCTGTTTATAAAAGGGCATTACTTAAAGTGGATGTAAACCCTCCCCTATACCCAGTGAAGTGAACAGCCTCAGACGATACACAGAGATGAAACAAATCTCCCTACATAAGTATTACATGTATATCTGCTGTCTTCAGCTTGCTATATTCTTTAGAAAGCGCAAATTGTGTTAGAATATTCTCTTCCTGTTCAGCAGTGGGAGTGTAGTCTTGGCATACACTCTGTGATAGCGGATTGGAGGAAAGGCACCCCCCCTCTCCACATAGGCAGATGAAGGAAGGAATGTGCTTTGAATAGACTAGCTCTCTGCTAATCTATTTATAGCACCCACCCCGACACAAATTTCAGGCTGGTTCTATCTGGGTTGTTGGACACCTTGTCAGAAGTTATCCTGCTGATAACAGAAGAACGGAGCAGCAGAAAGACACGGGACTTTGGGCTTTGGAGAGAGATAAGAAAACACTGCAGATATATGTGCCTAGTTCAAATCTCATGAATCAGGTTTACATCCACTTTAACAACGAAAACCCCTTTCCATTTCATGCTGTCAGCAATGGCACCACATGGAAGAAAAATGTCACAAGGCCTGAGAAAGAAAATAATTTTTTTACACAAGAAGGGGAAAGCTACAAGAAGATCAGCAAAGCTTTACTTAACAGTCACAATAGTGGAGCAAAAGTGATACAAAAATTTAACAAAGATGGAAATGTAACCATCTCACAGAGACGTCCAGGCCGTCCAGGGAAGTTAACACCTCGACAGGAGTGTCTTCTGATGAGAAGGGTTGAAAAAAATCGGCATGCAAGTTCACTGCAGTTATCTAAAAAAGCAGAAAGCCAAACTGGGGTGATTGTTTCCCGTGACACAATACGGCGTACACTGAAGAGGAATGGCATGCATTTATGTAATCTGCGAAGGAAGCCTCTCCTAAAGCCCATGCACAAAAAAGCTTGCCTAGAATTTGCCAGGGCCCATGCTGAAAAAGAAGAAGACTACTGGGACTCTACTCTGGAGTGATGAGACCAAGATAAATATTTTTGGAACTGATGGCTTCAAAACTGTATGTCGTCACAAAGGTGAGAAGTACAAAGAAAAATGCACGGTGCCTACAGTGAGACATGGTGGTGGCAGTGTCCTTCTGTAGGGCTGCATGAGTGCTGCTGGTGTCGGGGAACTGCATTTCATTCATGGTATCATCAATTCACAGATGTACTGCTCTATATTGAAAGAGAAAAGGCTACTATCTCTCCGTGCCCTAGGTAATCGTACATTTTTCCAACATAATACAAAACACACATCTAGGGCCACTGTTGCATTTCTAAAGAAGAACAAGGTGAAAGTGATTCAGTGGCCAAGTATGTCTCCTGATCTGAACTCAATCGAACACCTATGGGGACTTCTGCAGAGACAAGCTGAGCATCACTCTCCATCCAACATCCAGGCTCTAAGAGAGGTTGTTCTTGAAGAATGGAAAAAGATAGATGCAATATGTCGCCAACTTGTTCATTCTGGGACGACAGCCATGCAGACCAATTTGATTCAGTGTGCGGCGTATGGTCTGAGCACTGACAGGCTGATCCTCCCCACCCCTTCAATCTCTGCAGCAATGCTGGCAGCACTCATACGTCTATTTCCCAAAGATAACCTCTGGATATGACGCTGAGCACGTGCACTCAATTTCTTTGGCCAACTATGGCAAGGCCTGTTCTGAGTAGAACCTGTCCTGTTAAACCGCTGTATGGTCTTAACCACCGTGCTGTACCTCAGTTTCAGGGTCTTGGAAATCTTCTTAGAGCCTAGACCATCTTTATGTAGAGCAACAATTGTTTTTTATTAGGTCCTCAGAGAGTTCTTTGCCATGAGATGCCATGTTGTTGACTAGGAAAAAAAGAGAGTGGAGCGATAACACCAAATTTTGCTCCCCAAAATATTTACAAAAATATGAGGGGTGTACTCACTTTTGTGAGATACTGAAAAAATATATATATATATATATATATATATATATATATATATATATATATATATATATATATCAGGTAAAAAAAGGATTGAACACGTCACCATTTTTCTAGGTAAATCTATTTCTAAAGCTGCTATTGACATGAACTTTTCACCACATTTCGGTAACAACCCATGCAATCCATACATACAAAGGCACCAAAACAAATAAGTTCAGAAATGAAGTTATGTGTAATAAAATTGAATGACACATGGAAAAAGTATTGTACATGCTAACTGAAATGTATTTAATACTTGGTACAATAACCTTTGTTGGTAATGACAGCTTGAAGATGCCTCTTGTATGAAGAAATTAGTCGCATGCATTGCTCAGGTGTGATTTTGGCCCATTCTTCCACACAAACTTCAAATCTTGAAGGTTCCGTGGGCCTCTTTTATGAACTCTGAAACTATGAAATCTTTAGTTCTTTCCATAGATTTTCTATTGGATTCAAGTCAGGTGATTGGCTGGGCCATTCTAGCAGCTTTGTTTCCTTTCTTTGAAGCTCATTTGAGAGTTTCCTTGGCTTTGTGTTGGGGATCATTGTCTTGCTGAATTGTCCACCCTCGTTTCATCTTCATCATGCTGGTAGACGGCAGCAGATTTTTATCAAGAATGTCTTGGTACATTTTTTCATTTATCCTTCAATGATATGAAGTGTGCCCGTATGCTGAAAAACAGCCCCACACCATAATATTCCCACCTCCAAACTTCACTGTTGGTATGGGGGGTGTTTTTGGAGTGATGTGCAGTGCCATTTGACCTCCAAACATGGCGTGTATTATGGCATCTAAAGAGTTCAATTTTGGTCTCATCTGACCAGACTATATTCTCCTCGTATTTCACAGACTTGTCTAAATGTTGTGCAGCAAACTTTAAACGAGCTTCAACATGCTTTATCTTCAGCAATGGAGTCTTGCGTGGCTGTTCGCCCGTTCGCTGAACAGCGAACAATTTGGGGTGTTAGCAGCAAATTCGAAAGCCGCGGAACACCTTTTAAAAGTCTATGGGAGAAATCGAAAGTGCTAATTTTAAAGGTTAATATGCATAGTATTGTCATAAAAAGTGACAATACCCCTTGTTAAAGGGGGCTTCCAGATTTCGATAAGCCCCCCGCTTGCAGACCCCCACAACCACCGGGCAAGGGTTGTGGGGATGAGGCAATTGTCCCCATCAACATGGGGACATCCTTCCCATATTGAGGGCATGTGGCCTGGTATGGTTCAGGAGGAGGGGGCCGCTCTCTCATCCCCCCTCTTTTCCTGCGGCCTGCCAGGTTGCGTGCTGGGATAAGGGTCTGGTATGGATTTTTAGGGGGACCCCCACGCCATTTTTTTTAAAACTTTGGCACTTAGACCTGAAGGGCCTGGTAATGGACTGTGGGGGAATCCCATGCCATTTTTTTCAATGACTTTTATGTGTATTGCAGAGACCCGACAATTCATTAATAGCCGCAAGTACTTTTAAATTACTTTTTTTTTGCTTTAGAAATGTCATTTTGCTCTCGAACTGTTGTAAACACGGAGAACATGTGCCACTTTACAGGCATACTATAGACACCCCCCGGGTACGAAATTTAAAGGAATATTACACTATTATTGTTTCATTTTAAACATTATTAAAATCACTGCTGAAAAAATGTCAGTTTTTAAAAAAATTTTGTCTTCGATCTCTTTATTAAGTTTTTACAAATAGGCAATACAAACATACATTGGTGGTATATCCACACCAAAAAAACAACTTTTTTTTGCATTGATACATGTCCCCTGGGGCAGGACCATGCAATCCATACATACAAAGACACCAAAACAAATAAGTTCAGAAATGAAGTTATGTGTAATAAAATTGAATGACACATGGAAAAAGTATTGAACATGCTAACTGAAATGTATTTAATACTTGGTACAATATCCTTTGTTGGTAATGACAGCTTGAAGATGCCTCTTGTATGAAGAAATTAGTCGCATGCATTGCTCAGGTGTGATTTTGGCCCATTCTTCCACACAAACTTCAAATCTTGAAGGTTCCGTGGGCCTCTTTTATGAACTCTGAAACTATGAAATCTTTAGTTCTTTCCATAGATTTTCTATTGGATTCAAGTCAGGTGATTGGCTGGGCCATTCTAGCAGCTTTGTTTCCTTTCTTTGAAGCTCATTTGAGAGTTTCCTTGGCTTTGTGTTGGGGATCATTGTCTTGCTGAATTGTCCACCCTCGTTTCATCTTCATCATCCTGGTAGACGTTGCGTGCTGGGATAAGGGTCTGGTATGGATTTTTAGGGGGACCCCCACGCCATTTTTTTTTACATTTTGGCGCGGGGTTCCCCTTAAAATCCATACCAGACCCTTCAGGTCTGGTATGGATTTTGAGGGGGACCCCCACGCCATTTTTTTTTAAAACTTTGGCACTTAGACCTGAAGGGCCTGGTAATGGACTGTGGGGGAATCCCATGCCATTTTTTTCAATGACTTTTATGTGTATTGCAGAGACCCGACAATTCATTAATAGCCGCAAGTACTTTTAAATTACTTTTTTTTCCTTTAGAAATGTCATTTTGCTCTCGAACTGTTGTAAACACGGAGAACATGCGCCACTTTACAGGCATACTATAGACACCCCCCGGGTACGAAATTTAAAGGAATATTACACTATTATTGTTTCATTTTAAACATTATTAAAATCACTGCTGAAAAAATGTCCGTTTTTAAAAAATTTTTGTCTTCGATCTCTTTATTAAGTTTTTACAAATAAGCAATACAAACATACATTGGTGGTATATCCACACCAAAAAAACAACTTTTTTTTGCATTGATACATGTCCCCTGGGGCAGGACCCAGGTCCTCAAACACTTTTTATGACAATAACTTGCATATAAGCCTTTAAAATTAGCACTTTTGATTATTCATGTTTGTGTCCCATAGACTTTAACGGTGTTTGCGTGTTTGAACAAATTTTTTGCCTGTTCGCATGTTTTGGATGCGAACCGAACCGGGGGGGGGGGGGTGTTCGGCTCATCCCTACCCACTGTATACAGTTAGTATTTATTACGTTTGAGAATACTAGGAGCAATGTGCTATATACTTACAGCAATAAAGATTTTTTGATACAAAGAAAAAAAGAATGTGCGGTTTTTGTTTGGAATCTGGTAGGCCAGAGGGGAATGGACCCGATTGAGTCAGTCGGTGGCACAGTCCACCAGATTCCACTATGGCTAAAATATTTATTTTAGTTACCTCAACCACATGTTCACTACCACACCACTTCCTTGTATGCCAAAAAAGAATTATTTCTTTAATATTTACAACCGTGTTTATTACTGAAAGACAATTTCTACCCTTCCAACATAACAAGAGTGATAGGAACACCATTATCCTTGTATACGTGGGGCAGGGGTCAATGATTGTTCCTTTATCAGGTGTTCATAGCTTTGCTTTTGAACATATACAGACATACTAGAGTACATCAGTTAGCTGTTTTTATCATCAGTGATAAGGAAAAATAATTATCATGCATTTTTACCAATGTTTAAATGTCATTACTAAGTGCTGTTAGGTCTTTTATATAAGAATAGGTTCGCTGCTAGAATTAAGCCTGCCATAGATGGTTCGAATCTTGGCCAGTGCAGCAGGAACCAGCCGAAATTCAAACCATCTATGAGCAGGCTGATAGTACCCAAGTCGATTCATTGATCTTCTTGGGTACAACCAGCATGTCGGATTTGTACATGCGATTATTGCCAGCGGCTATTGCTGCTAGCAAGAATCACTGTGTTCTCCCGAAAGGGACAGCTCCCCATGCCCTAGAGCAGTGGTTCTCAACTTTCCTAGTGCCGTGACCCCTTGATAAAATTTCCCAATTTTACTAACAGTAAAATTATTTTTGTAGCGTGGGTTGTCATCACCACCCAAAGCAAGACAAGTAATTTGCGCCCCTAACCCATGGACATTTAGAGTCCCTTCCACTTGTACAGTATTAAAGCCCTTATGGTACATTTTAGGATGTACCACTCTTTCTCTTTGTTCAGCTTTCTTTCCCTTTTATCCCTCTCTATCCTAATTTCTTGTTTTTTTTTCCCCATCCCACTCTCTAGCCATCTTTTTATTTTTTTCTCTTATTCTTTTTCTCCTTTTTTCTTTGTTCATCCCCCTCTTTTCCTTTCCCTTGCATGTATTCTCTATTTTTATTTATTTTCTTACTCCTTGATGGGGGGTGGGGGGAATGGGATGAGTAGCAGTGCTGGCGGGGAGTTGGGATAAGTGGCAGTGCTGGCAGGGGTGGGATCAGAGTTCTGATCAGTCTAGTTAGGTGCTCTTGATTAAGGTCATCTGCTGATCTGAGAACTGTAGTGGGGACTTTTAATGGCAACTGTAATCACAGGTAGTGTTACTCACTGTATCTCTGGCTTCACTGTGTCTCCAGCTCTGTGGTGTCTCGCAGCAGTGACACCTATGCCAAAATCAGGAGATAGGGTCTCCTCCAGCCCCTCCCACTTCACATTCCTCGCCAGTCAGCTGACCTCTTGTCTCTACCCCCCCAGCCATGCCGTGAACTGAATGCGCGGCTGCGAAGAGGCTGAGTGGGCGGCCGTGGGCTCCAGGAATAGCTCAGCTGGGCGGCGGCAAAAAGGCTGGGAGAGCGGTGCAGGCTTCAGGAACAGCCCAGGATTCGGTGTCCCCTGGCAAATCGTCATTCGACCCCCAAGTTGAGAACCACTGCCCTAGAGAGAACACAATAACTCCGCAGGAGGAATTGCCACATCAACATTGTCCAAATTGATGGGGAAATCGAGTGATCATATCATCTATGGCCTGCCTTACTTTCAAACAAAAAATGTGATTGGAACAAATTGTTGTCCTTTTCTTTTTCTTGGAATGCATTGTTGTGAAACAGTTAGCACATTTGTGTTACAGTAAGGGATCTGGGAGTCTAGGGGTCTAGGGGCTGAGATAGCAGAAATGAAAGCTTTTGTAATTAATAGGTTGCTTGTGCTAATTCTTCAGTAAATGATTTAAATATATGAAATGTTTATGTTTGGGAAGGTTCTATACGGAGACTGTTCAGGGTTGGTGCTTGAGAGGTCTCCAGGTTGACCAGACGGTCAGGTCTTGGGTAATGCCACTCTGAAGATCTCCAGGTGTGCTAATTTCTCTACTTTCTAATCTTTACTTTTACTTTGTAATTCTTCTCTTATAAGCTTTCAAGGTGAACAGAGATTGTTGATTTTTGTATCATTAGTTACACACAACACACATTTTCAGTTATTATTCTAACAAAGTCATTTTGGATGCAACACATTTTTGCTTGCTCGCACTGATATACAATTGTGTAGGTTGTCCTCTAGTGGATTTACAGCAGTTGTGCATTCGGAACCTAGTAGAACAACAGCGTTTACAAAATATGTATTCCACAGTCTATTCCAGGCTTTCTCAACCTAGGAACAAAGAACACTTGAAATACTTTTTAGGTCTTGGGGACCCCCTTCTAAGATTAGTCCATCTGGGGTCATTGGGAAAATACCGCTCATATTGGTGGTCAGTGGGAAGAATGCTCCTTACAGTGGTGGTAAGAATGCCACACTCATAGACAGCTAAAAAGTTTATTGCTGTCATTCTGCTGGCTCTGCCAAGTGATGTTGGCCCTGGAATTATGCAAGCACTGTCAGATGGAAAGGCAGTTAGTTACAGCTCAAAAAAACCCTAATGCCGCGTACACACGAGCGGACTTTACGGCGGACTTTGCCCGGCGGACTGGATTTCGTCGGACAATTCGATGTGTGTGGGCTCCAGCGGACTTTGTCTTCTCAAAAGTTGGACGGACTTAGATTTGAAACTTGTTTAAAATTTATCCGTTGAAATCGAGTCCGGTCGAAAAGTCCGCCGTCTGTATGCTAGTTCGACGGACAAAAAGCCACGCTAGGGCAGCTATTGGCTACTGGCTATGAACTTCCTTGTTTTAGCCCGGTCGTACGTCATCACGTACGAATTCGACGGACTTTGGTGGATTGTGTGTAGGCAAGTCCGTTCATTCAGAAAGTCTGTCGGAAAGTACGTCAAAAAGTCCGCCGGGCAAAGTCCGCCGTAAAGTCCGCTCGTGTGTACGCGGCATAACAATCTCTGGAGGAACCCTTGAAATTATTTTTAGGTCTCAGGAAACCCCCGGATAATAATAATGCTAGCCTTATAGAAAGCTAAAAAGATTTGGTGGCATCCTGTTGGCTCTACCAAGTGATGATGGCCTCCGGGACTGTGCAGGCACCATCAGATAGGAGGTTAATTAGCCACAGCTCATTGAATCCAAGACAACCTCTGGAGGGGCCCTTGAAATAATTTTTAGATCTCATGGAACCCCTTCTAGGATTAGGCCATTGGGAAAATGCTCCTCGCATTGGTGGTCAGTGGTAGGATTGCCTTCCATACAGTCGTGGTCAGAATGCCACCTAGGAGCTCCATGCACACTGGACGTTAAAATGTTATAAAAACGCTGGTAGCTTTGCAGTGAGTCTTTCAACCTTTTTTAACGTTTTTTGCAATAGTATTTGTTAGAGTTTTGCAGTGTTTTTCCGCGTTAGCGATTTTTTTTTTTCAATGGATCAAAAACGCTGGTGAGCCACGTTGTTGAGTGTTTATCAACGTTTATGAGCATTTGACGTTTTTTGTGGTCAGAAAAACGACTCCTGAACGCGATTTTATGGCATTCAGAAAACAGCCCATAAACTCCACTGCTGATAAACATCCAAAAACAACCAGGTGTGCATGGACACATAGGATAACATAGAGGGGAGTTTATGGGCTGTTAAAAAAACCACCCAAACTTCCAAAAACGGCCGTTTATGAGCTTCAGTGCCGGTTCACACAGGGGCGACTTGTCAGGCGACCTAGTCGCCTGACAAGTCGCCTCCCGTTCTGTACAATGGAACCGTTCTAATAGGAGCGACGCAAGTCGCTCCGACTTAGAAAAAGGTTCCTGTACTTCTTTTGGGGCGACTTGAGGCGACTTGCATAGACTTCTATACAGAAGTCGTTTTGCAAGTCGCCGTGCATGTCGTGTGCAGGTTGCCTCGGTGAGGCGACCTGCAAGTCGTGCCGCCCCTGTGTGAACCGACCCTCAGTGTGCACGGAGCCTTATAGATAACTAAAAAGATCACTGGTGTCATTCTGCTGGCTTTGTTGTGTCATTGGTCTACGGAACTGTGCAGGTGCCATCAAATGGGCGGTCAATTAACCACAGCTCAAGGAACCCAATAAAACCTTTCAAGGGAGCCTTAAAATAATTTTTAGGTCTCGGGTACCCCTTTTAGGATTAGTTCATTGGGAGTCATTGGGAAAATGCTCCTCACATTGGTGGTTAGTGGGAAGATTGCCTTCCATACAGTGGTGGTCAGAATGCCACCCTTATGGACAGCTAAAAAGATCACTGGAGTCATCCTGCTGGCTCTGCCAAGGGATGTTGGCCACCAGAACTATGCAGGTACCATCAGAAGGTAGGTCAATTACCCACAGCTTCAGGAACCCCTAGCAACCTCTGGAGGAGCCCTGGTTGAGAATAGCTGATATACTCCTTTCATTCAGTACACTGGCAGACATGAACAAAGACAAAGGAGCTATCTCTGTGCTACATTAACAAGAAGAATAAACAGCACATACCATATGAGCATAAATAACAGCAGTTATCGACATTACAAACTATACATATACTATAAAGACTCAAAGCGATTGTTTACTCCAACAGAAATCAGTTGAAATGTTCCTACAATGCTGAAGACATATATAAAATGTTCTGCTTTATTGTGCAATATCCACACCACCTCATCCTGCCAGCTTAATGCAGAGAACAGTTCCCTCCTGTAGAAGGGTGTAGTTATCAATTCAAGAATGGGGAAGAGGCCCTATCCTTTTGCTGTTGAGTGACTACCCAGAACGGTAAATGAAATAAAGGCTTCAGTAAGTAGAAGGGCATTTAAATGTATAACCCTGCTGAATTATGGCTGTACATGAATTTTAGAAAACTAATATTTAGCAGATAAGTAATAGGCTTGCTTATGGGCCAATTTACTTCCTAGTTACTGTGCATTGCATTAAGGCAGTCCATTGAATTGGATGAGCAACCAATGCACCGTAGTGTGCCAAAAATAAGACATGACTGTTTGTTTGTAATGCAATACAACACTGCGCGTTGCGTAACGAAAGACCGTTACTTAAAGCAGAGGTCCGCCCACCGCAGCAAAAATTAAAAGCCAGCAGCTACACATACTGCAGCTGCTGACTTTTAATAATAGGGCAATTACCTGTCCTGGAGTCCAGCGATGTTGGCTCCGCAGCTGATGTTTCCTTCAGCTATCGGGTGCATGCCACTGCCATTGTGGGTAAGGGAACCCGGCAGTGTAGCCTTACGGCTTCACGCCAGGAACCCCTACTGCGCATGCGCGAGGCTCTGCTCCTCTCTCCTACTGGCGCGGCGACAGGGAAGGAGGGAGCCGAGTGGTGACGTCAATATCCAAGGCTGTGGGAACAGGATACCTGTCAAAGACAGGTATCCTGTTCCCCCTCCCCCCGAAAGGTGCCACCAGAGGGGGGGAGGGAACAAATGAGCGGAAGTTCCACTTTTGGGTGGAACTCCGCTTAAAGTGCACTGAGGTACCATTCAAGATGAATGGCACGACAATGCATCCAACGTGTGTTACAGTAACACGTAATAGCGTAAATGGGCTCTAAGTGTTTTTTGGCACGGTAATCTTGACATGATTGTAGCCATATTAATGCACTTGTAACAAAAACAATTGAGCGCTGTCCATGATACTTTTTTTTATTTGCACTAACATCCAAATTTTCAGGAGTTTTCGGAGTGTACCCCTTCTTCAAGGTCCAATCAGAAGGACGTCCCTCAAGGAAGATTTCTGAAGAATGCACAGCAGGTAAAAATTTCAAGAAGTTTGACATGATGCTCATGTAGGCACCAGTGGTTAAAGACAGGGGTTAGACAAGTAACCCCAAAAATTTTTTATTTTTTTTTACAGGTACATTATACACCTACTGAAAATAGATGATTTGTGAAGGAGGCAGGGGCCTGGACCTTGTACTTTACTGCAAGGTCCACTTTAACTGTGCCCATGACATGTGTTCCCATAGATTTGCTTTTGCTCCATGTGTGATGGGGTAGTAGGAGAGCTCCTGATAAGGCTGGCCGCAGACGGAGCAAATTTCTTTCATGCAACCACAAAACTCGGTGACCCCATCAACACAGACAATATTGACAGGGTAATCCCTCCCGAGGAGCCATTGTGTTCTCCAGGCAGGGGGAACCCGTCCCCGCTGGGAGAACACAGTGATTATTGCTAGGGTACATTCAGCCTGGCCATACATGGTTCCAATCTTGGCCGGTTCCTGCTGAGTCTGGCAAAATTTGAACTGTCTATGACCGGCTTATGGACCCATTCACATTTTGTGCCACATCTAGGCACATCATTTTCAACATTTTCAATCCCTTGTTGACATCTCCCGGTGGCCCTTTAAGTGGATTTTATAGGAGAAGTTCCCCTTTACAAAAAAAAACTATAAATGCACATTTTTTTTGCAGTCTTCGCAATCTTTTGAAGTCTTCCAGGGCAGCATCCGAGAGATAGGCTCCTCCTCCCTAAAACAGGAAACACATTAGTCCACCATTATAAATTTCACAGTCTTACCTGTGTGCCTCAGTTATGTTAAAGCACCGAAGGAATTCCCTGTAAGCTGCAAGCTCCGCCGCTGTACCTGGTTTTTGTCATTTCAAGGGTGGGAACTAGTGCTGCCCTGGAAGACTTCTTAGAAAAAGAGTTACCAGGTACCTAACTCTGTTTTCTCGAATCGTCTTCCAGGGCAGCATCCAAGAGGATGTATCAAGCAATACTTACTAGGGTGGGGTTAATGACTGGAGCACTTTGCGACCAAATATTTGGTCTTGGTCAGACAGCTGGTCTATCCGGTAGTGCTTTGCGAAAGTACTGAAGCTCGACCATGTCGCTGCCCTGCAGATCTGCTCCGGAGTTGCCCCTGCTTTCTCTGCGGCCGAGGTTGCCCAGGCTCTAGTTGTGTGCGCTCTGATTTCACTAGGTGGAGTGAGATTCTGTGCCTTGTAGGTAATCTGTATGGCCATCCTTATCCATCTGCTGATGGTACTTTTCGAAGCTTGTTTCCCTCTGTTGATTCCTGCATAGAGGACGAAGAGGGAGGTCGTTCTACGCCATTCCTTTGTTCTTTCGAGATACGTTATGAGCGTGTTCCTTACATCTAGTTTGCTGTAAATGTCCCTTTTCCTACTATCCATGGTTGTTGGAAGTGAGGGTATGACGATGTTTTGGGTTCTGTGAAATGTAGAAGAGACCTTGGGTAGAAAGGCCGGATCTGCAGAGAGAATTATCTTGTCCAGATGTATTAGACAGTATGGTTCTATTGTTGACAGAGCTTGTATTTCACTCACTCTTCTGGCGGATACTAGGGCCAGAAGGAGCGCAGTTTTTAGCGTGAGGTTTTTGTCTGAGCTATCCTCGATAGGTTCAAACGGAGGGGAAAGAAAGCCCTTAAGTACCGTGCCCATGTCCCAGGTGGGAGTTCTGTACATTTTGGCTGGTTTGGATCTTTTAAGTGCTATGAGGAATCGTCTTATCAGCGGGTCCTCCGCTAGTCTAGTATCCATGACCGAGGAAAGTGCTGCAACTTGTACTTTCAGGGTACTAGGTGATATGTTTTTGTCTGCACCATCTTGTAGGAAGTCCAAAACTATTGGAATTATCCCACCGTTGGAGGTTGGTCTGTCTTTGTACCAAGAAACTAATTTGTTCCTTATTTTCTCATAGATAGCTCTAGTTACCGGCTTTCTGCTGTTTAAGATGGTGTTGATTACTCTGTCTGACAGGCCTTTGTTCTGGAGTTTTACCCTCTCAGTAACCAAGCCGATAGCTTCAGGATTTTGTGGTTCGGGTGGTTGACTGGGCCTTGTGACAGTAGATCCAGGCGGTCCGTCAGTGTCAGCTGAGGTTGTATGCTGAGATTTTTCAAGTGACTGAACCATGCTCTCTGGGGCCAGTGTGGTGCTATTAGTATCACCGTTGTTTTTTCCGCCTTGATTTTTTGGATTACTTTTGGGATTATGGCAGTTGGAGGGAATGCATAGCACAGATGCCATTTCCAGTTTTGGTTGAAAGCATCCACCCCGCTGTTGCCATCTGTAGGGTCCAGGGAAAAAAATATCGGAGATTTTGCATTCGCCCTGGAAGCGAACAGGTCTACTTCGGGTATTCCCCACTTTTGGGTGATTTGAGTGAAGGTTGTTTGGTTTAGTGACCATTCCGTTTGTTTTATCGTTTTCCGGCTCAGGAAATCTGCCAATGTATTGTCTGTTCCTTTCAGATGAATACCGGATATTGATCTTATGTTCGCTTCTGCCCACAGTAGGATTGATTGTGTCAGTCTCATCAATTTTTGGGATTTTGTACCACCTTGTCTGTTTAGGTATGCGACGGTCGTGGCGTTGTCTGATTGTATTTTTACATCTCTCCCCTGTAATGCTGGCTTGAAGGCTTTTAGCGCTTCCCCCACAGCTTTCAGCTCTCTCAAGTTTGAGGAGGCTTGTGACCATTTGGATGTCCATTTCCCTTGTGAGTACAGCCCTTCCGTGTGGGCTCCCCATCCTAGGGCGCTTGCATCAGTGGTGATCCTGACTGGATTGACTTGAGCCCATCTGCGCCCCTCGATGACCCGAAGTGGGTTGAGCCACCAGTAGTGTTTGTTTGACTGTGGCTGGGACGGTAATGGACTTGTCTAGGGATGCTTGCCTGCCATCCCACTGGGACAGAATGTAGTTCTGTAAGGGTCGCATGTGAATTTGTGCCCAGGTAATGGCTGGAATGGAAGACGTCATCAGTCCTAATATGGACATTCCGTGCCTGATTGTTGTGGAATGATTCCTTAGCAGGGAGGTAATTGCTTGTGCAATTTTTTCGTCCTTTTCCTTTGTTAGGAAAATTTTTGACAGTCTGGAGTCCAGCACATATCCCAAGTATACCACTCTCTCGCTTGGGGTCATTTGAGATTTTTCTGTGTTTACTAACCATCCCAGGTTTTGCAGATAGGTCATACTTGTGCGCAGGTTGTTTTCTAAGATTGCTGCTGAGTCCGCAAAGAACAGTAGGTTGTCTAAGTATGGTATTATACCAATGCCCTGCTGTCTTAGACCTTTTAGCGCTTCCGCCATTATTTTTGAGAATATTCTCGGTGCCGAGGAGATTCCGAAGGGGAGAGCTGTGTACTGTAGGTGCAGAGTAGCTGCTGGCCCCTGGATTGCGAACCTTAGGAACTTTTGGTGACCCTCCCTTATGGGGACATGTAGGTAGGCATCCTGTAAATCTAGTGTTGCCATGAATGTCTCCCGCGGTAGGATGTTCCTGATTGAATAGATAGATTCCATCCTGAATCTCTTGTATTTTATCCCTCGGTTGAGCGGTTTGAGGTTTAGTTTCAGCCTTAGTTTGCCTGATGGTTTTCTTTTTGCAAAGATGTGTGAGTAGAAGCCCTTTTGTTCCTCCTCTTGAGGAACGTGACAAATCACCTTCTGATCCAGTAGTTTCTGCAGGGATTCTAAAAACACTTTTGCTTGATTGCTGTCCTTTGGTAGCATGGTCGCTAAGTATTTGGTTGGGGGGCGGGTGGAGAATTCTATTGCGTAACCGTCTGCTATGGTGCACAATATGAATTTTGTTTTCTGTTATCGTCTCCCATTGGTGGGAGAAAGCCGCCAATCTGCCCCCCACCTGAAGGCAGTCATTGTTTTTTGTTCTTTTGGGTATTAGGCTTGAGGATGAATTCACCTTTGCCTTTCTTGTTTTGTTGACCCCAGCGCTTTTTTGCCCCTGGCTTATTAAATTTCTTGAAATGCCGAAAGGGCGCTTTCCCTTGTTTCTTCTTGGTTTGAGGGAACCCCTTATTTTTTGCTGCAGTCCTATCCAGGACTGTTTCTAGCTCAGGACCAAACAGTAGGTCTCCAGTGAATGGGATCCCACATAAACAGTTCTTGGAAGGGGCATCCCCCCCCCCAAGATTTTAACCACAGGGCTCTGCGGGCCGAGTTCAGTAGTGCCGTGGTCCTAGAGGATATTCTGACAGTTTCTGCTGAAGAATCTGCTAAGAAAGCTGCCGCTCTAGTTAGTGTGGGGATGGTTTTAACTAGTTCTTCCCTGGGCGTGTCGTTTTCCAGTAGTTCTTGCAGCTGGGTTAGCCAGATTAGCGAGGTTCGGGATGTGCAGGTGGAAGCAATAGCCGGATTTAGGTTTGCCGCCCCTGCTTCCCATGCCCTTTTCAGGAGGGCTTCTATTTTCTTGTCCATGGGATCGCTTAGGGTACCTGCGTCGTCAAATGCCAAGTCAGATTTGTTCGTGATTTTTGCCAGAGAGGCATCCACCTTGGGGCATTTAGCCCAGGCTTTGATGTCTGCTTCCGCAAACGGGTATCTGCGTTTGATTGTGGCGGGTATAAAAAGCTTTTTCTCTGGGTCTTCCCATTCTTTTTTGACTATGTCTTTAAGGGTTTGGTGTACAGGGAACGTTCTTGGCTTCTTGGGCTGTAACCCCTTGTACATTCTGTCATGTATAGTGAGTTCTGCGGTTTTCTGTTCTTTAATGCCTAGAGTGTCAGTGATGGCTTTGAGAAGACTGTCTGTATCCTCTGAAGGAAACAGGTTGCAGTCTGTCGTGTCATCTTCCTCCTCTGAGTCTGAACAGATACCGTCTTCTGATTCAGATTGTTCAGATTCATCTGAATCCACCTCTTGTTCTGCCTGTACCTTGTTATCCCTCGGAATGTGTGTTCCGCTGGTAGATGGGATACTGGCCTGAGCGACACTTGATGGCGTTTCTAATTTTTCAATAGCTGAGCGTAGTGGCGCCATGGTGCTCTGAATTTCTTTCTTAAAAGAATTGAGCAGGTCTTTCAAAAATCCCTGTGATTCTTTTGCCACCATTTTGTCTATGCATTTCTGACACAGGGGCTTTTTCCAATCTGGGGAAAGCCTGTGGCTGCATGAGGCACATGTTTTGCCTTTAGCCTTCCTTTCCTCAGGGGTCTTTGCCTAGAAGCAAGCATAGAGAACAAAAATCCCCGTAAGACAGGTGGTCAAAAAGACTGCCTGTAGGTAGGCAGTTTTGTAGAGAGGTTAAGACAGAGATAATTCAAAAGTATTCTGGCTTACCTTGGAGCTGTCCTGACTTGCAGGATCTGCAGGTCAGGGTGGGGAAGCGTCAGACATGATCAGCCACCAGGATCCTCTGCTTAGAGGGCCTTTTTAACTGCTTCCTGCATAAGCTCCGGCCCCGCCCCCGGCTGACCCTGTGCAGGTTGGTGGACACACCTGCACATGCCGCTGCGTTGAAGTGTACCCATGATGCTGGGGTAACATTAAAAAAATTTTATTCTAATTTTTGTTTTCTTTCTTTTCTTTTTTAAATTCCCACCCCTGGGTGTCCTGTGCATCCCGCTCTATCTCCTCCTGGAGCTAGGCTACGGGAAAATGGCCGCCACCCGGAAGCGGAACCTCCTCCCGGCGCCATCTTGGTACACCCCCAGGCTTCATGTAGCGGCCTGTGTGGCGGCGAGGACGCCGCTGCGCCGCCCGGAGAGCGGGTGTCGGATCCGTTACCTGGGGAGTCAGCCGCGGCCACCAGGGACCTGTAAGGAAGGTAAAAAACACTCCCTCCTTGATCCCTGTTGCTGTGGCTTTCGGCGGCGGCCAGCAGCGCCGGCGGTGGGGGGGGGGGGCGGCCATCTGTGCATCTAATCCATCCCCCCTGGTGGGCTCCAGTTTCTCCGGAAAGCCAGTGAGGGGGTGCTTGCTGAGGCAGACACAGGGCCTAGAACAGCGGCATGGGGTGGGGATGACAGAGTCCTCCTGCAGCCTGGGGGGATGATTGCAGACCCCTCAGTAGGGGCGAAATGTCAGGCTTTGAGCAAAGTTGCTCAGTGCTGCGCCTGCTCGCCCTCCCAAGGCCCATTGGGCTGTATGGGATGCTGGCAGGGGGTCTCCTGCAACAAGCACAGAGACAGATGAAGTAAAATAACAAACGTTTTGCAGCTCCTGTGGGTCCGGAGGAAACACAAAACAACTGAGGCACACAGGTAAGACTGTGAAATTTATAATGGTGGACTAATGTGTTTCCTGTTTTAGGGAGGAGGAGCCTATCTCTCGGATGCTGCCCTGGAAGACGATTCGAGAAAATAGGATTTTTAAAACAGCTTACCTGTAAAATCCTTTTTTTTGAAGTACATCACGGGACACAGAGCCAATAGCTGCCGTCTCGTACTTTCTTCAGATCATGCGTCTTTTTTGGTCCGTCAGACCAGCATACAGACGATCGGTTTTCCCGATAGGAATTGGGTTCGTCGGAAAGATTTAGGACATGTTCCATTTCTAGGTCTGTCAGATTTTTCGAAAAAAAAAAAATCTGATGAGGCCTACACATGAACGGTATATAGGATGAAAAGCTTCCATCTGACTTTTTCCTTTTTCTGTCGGACATTCTGCTCGTGTGTACGCGGCATAAGATTCACCTTGTTCTGGGCCGCACAACTTCTTGTGCCCCCTTGGTGATTAATATAGGCCATGGCTGTGGCATAAACAGATTGACTTCTAGCAGGACAAAACCTTAAACTAAACGTTCAGGCCCTCAGAACCAAGTGTTCTGCCTGAATTTTTAAAATGTTAATGGGCAAGGCCATTTCTGATCTAGGCCACTTCTCCTGGACAGCTGCCTCTTTCAGGACTGTCCCCCAACCTTAACAAAAAAAGGTTGGCATATGTTGAAACTATTTCCCAGGTAACTGAAAAAAGGATTTTCCCCTTTGCAGATTTTTGGATGTTAACCATAAACTGAGGCTCCGGCGCACTCAGCCTAAAGCATCTGGTATTTCCAGGTGGTTTTTCAACTGGGTACTAACCAGGCCCGACCCTGCTTAGCCTCCAAGATCGGACAAGATCATGCGCTATCAGGGTGATGTGGCCGAAGGCTTTGGAGTCAGACACATTGGGAATATAGGGCTTGAGTTCTCTGTTTCAAGCCGATAGGATACTGCTTTGCAGCAGTCTGGAATGAAATTGAGCATAAAGAACGGCCTTGAATGAAGCCACCATCTTTCCCGACAACCTCACGCAAAGTTGAATAGGAGAAAAACATCTTGCTTTGACTACCTAGATCAGACCTTTATGGCGCTGATCTTAGCCTGAGGTACGAATACCCTCTTCTGGGTGTACCTATGATCAGACCAAAGTATTTTCTTCATGTTTTAAAGAAGATTGCTCATAGGTTGAGAATCCGACCTAGATATTCCAGGCAGTCGAATGTGGTGACCACACTTTTGGTCTAAGCTGGCTACCGACTGGTCTAACAAGAACAGATCGACTAGATAAAACAAAATCGTTACACCTTGGGCCCTCACTCTGGCTAGAAAAGGAGGCAGAACCTTGTACACGAGGTGTAGCAGCTAGATCAGAAAGCAGAGCTACACACTGAAAAAGAAGATTTTCCACTTTGAAAGAAAATATTACTAGTGAGCGAGGAAATAGCCATATGGAGATATGCATCTTCATGCAAAAAGGGGGAGATTATATTCAGAAATTGAATTTGAGATTTTTAAGATCTAGAATGTCCATTTGGATTTAACCAAATCCCAATCTTTGCTCTTACATTGGGCCACCATGAACACTTTTGCCAAAAGATGGACCAATGCTAGAGAGAAAGATTTCTTTTTTCACTGGATCCTTAGGAACGTTTGATCTGAGAAAACCAGGAGATGGAAACTCTTGGAACTCCAGTTTGTACATTGGAGCTATTGAGGAAGTCCCTCATTCGTCTTGACATTCCTTCTGCCAGATCCCTGAGAACTGTAGAAGAATTCTCCCTATTGAGCAAGCGGGGGCACCTCCTCATAAGGAGGCTACAGTATCTTGTAGGCTTCCCCCCTCAAGACCTCTTTTGTCCCTGGGGTTAACCCTGAGGATTACCCTTTGAACCTGATGGCGGAGGCCGTCGTGACTGCCTGGAGGCTGATGCCCCTGGCACAGAAGAAGAATCTTTAAAACAAAAAACACATTTACTCCTTCACTTAAAATAGCAAAAGGGGTATCTTTCTTTTGGTAGAAATTCTTTGGATATATCCAAAATATCTCCAGATAGTTGTCTTACCGCAAAAGGGAAGACTAGCCAGGAGCTTCTGGCATGACGCTTAGCGAAGGAGCAATCTGTCATAGCAACTATAGCAAACATAAAGCTGCCTCCTGAACCTGCTGAGCAGGATAACCTTAAACACCTGTTAAAATTGGTTTCTCAATGATTAACCAACTACTTTCAGCGCAGGCTGAGACACTCAACCTGCCGGAGAAAAAAGTGGTTTTTTTTTTGTTTGTTTGTTTTTGTTTTTTTTTAATAGGAATTCCAACCTTTTATCCATTGGATGCCTAAGTATTTGAGTAATGTCTGCCGGACAAGTCAAACTTACTTACAAAGGATATAGTAGCATTAATTGCTGGTATACCCCGCTTAGTGAATTTTCTCTACCATAGGATAAAGTGTGAAAACTTTTTAGAATGGAAAATAATGCTTATCTGGGTGATCCTCCAGATACAAAAAACTTTTCCCAACAAGAATGGACAGGAAAAAGCATGCACAGCTTGAGGAGGCTTTAGCATACCCTAACACTCAGTTAAGGGCACATAAATGTGGAGCGGATCATTCAGCAAGAAATTGTACCATCAATCTTACAGATTGTGAAAGCTGACTCTCCCACAATTGACACCTCAGAAGAGGAGTCATCAGCCTCACCACGGTCCCCTGAGGGAATCATCTTCTCCTGCCCCTAGTTCCTCAGTCTGAGGGTCTTAGGAAAATGAAAGAGAACCTGTCGCATCTTGACCATACTGGGATGCGATTAACCACTCAGGGATGCAATTAAAGTTGCTAAACTTCTTTTAAAAACCTACCATGGCTGAGGAAAAAGAGTAAAATGAACAGGGGCTGCAGTGTTAAAACAGTTGCAAACATTTCATGGTCCCTATGCTCACTCTGACTAGCCACCCCCTCTCAGGGGAGGATGCCATTTGAAGAATAGGATTTCCAGAGCTTGAGGGAGACCCTTTTAGTTCCTTTTTTGGGGGTGTTTCAACCCCCCCTTTTGAATATAGCCTGATGCACAAAGCAGAGGTACTACCAGAAAAAAAATCACATCCATTGCTTGAGCAATAGTCAGCCACTAACGCTGCTATTAACGCTCAGCCTGATGCAATAGTAAATGTGTCAAAGAATGTTTGTGTCACCAACCTCTTTCATGCCCCTCTATGCTCTTGTGTCCCTCCGCAGCTTGCAGCAATAACACTAGTGCTTTTAAAAACACTCTTTCCTGCGCTGAGCATCGAAGGACGCCAACGCCGCGCTAAGCCCCACCTCCGTCACCTACAGCCCCCCTCCTCTCTTTCAAACAAAGAGTTTTCCAGCGCGAGCGCAGGCCTCTGATCCTATGGGATCTTACAGAGAGGAGAGAAAATGGCGCGGAGAGCCTGGAAGCCGCCGGGTAGTGCAGCGTGTCATTCATTTTTTTTTTTTTCTCAGTGCTTCTTCCTCTTGAAGAGGGGTAGCAAATAGCACAGGTGGGGGCGTCTGGTGGGGAGGAAAACCCCCCCAGAATTACCGGGGGTCTGCTGCTGCTGGAGGAAATGGAAGTTGCTGCTCCGGACACATCGTGAGCTCTCTGGAGTAAGCGTGAGAAGGTATGTGCTCTATACAGCCCCCAGTGGTGACACATAGACATGACAACATTTACTAGCTTAAAGGAGACATTCATAAGAAAATTCAAAAATGTCTTTTTCTCCCCTTCCTGCTAATGACTCGCAAGCGATGTATAAAATGTCACTTCTGAGTCCTGGTGTCCACCTATACCCAACTAATATGTCTGGGGAAAGAAGCTAATGAAGCGCCATCTGTGCTCCAATAGCTTTACTGGGGGACAGGTGAGACATCAGGGGTCTTCTAGACACCTAATGTCTCATTAAAAAAAAAAGTGTAAAAATGAACATACACATACATGCACATAAGAACATAAATACACGCGTCAGGGAAACCTATGCACCAAAAAGTTGATTGCGATATAAGTGATAGATATCACTGTGCAATCCAGAGTGGGAGTAATAATTCCAGGCCCCTTATTCACGGTTAGCTCTAAACTGATATCCTGTAGCGGCTTTTAAAGCATCATCTATGGAAATTATAGGGTATTGAAGTTTGTCGCTGTTTCATTAGGCACACAAAATATTAAGCCCCGTTATGTTCGGTATTGATTTACTCGGCACAACCTAATTTTTTTATATTAAAAAAAAATTGTAATATATTGCATTTCTGTGCCTTAAAATTAACTTTAGTATATAACATTGTCTGACATAAAAAAACTGAAACTACGGTAAAACCTTGGATTGCGGGCATAATCCGTTCCGGAAACATGCTTGTAATCCAAAGCACTTGTATATCAAAGCAAATTTCCCCATAAGAAATAATGGAAACTCATATGATGCGTTCCACAACCATTTATTCATAGGTCCTTCAGTTTACAGTCCATATAAAAAGATTATAGCATAAATAAAAGAGAAGAGAGGCGCCTCTAAAGTGTAGTAATATGGTTACATTTAATGAAGGTACAACATTTAGCAACTCACATGGTTGATGATTAAAAGAGGCACATCTAAGTATGGAGGCATCCGGGGTAAAGCTGTCCACATAGACCATCCCCCGCACCGCCGGCTCTCACCTCTGTCAGTCTGCAATCCTGATCGGGAAGACTACCCTGCAGCAGAGCGATTGAACCGCTCGTGGAGCGCAGCATGGAAGGGATGATGTTAATGGCGGTGAGGAGGTCCGTCTATGTGGATAGCCTTACCCTGGATGCCTGCATACTTAGATGTGCCTCTTTAAATCATCAATCATATAAGTTGCTAAATGCTGTCCCTTCATTAAATGTAACCATATTGCTACACTTAGAGGCGCCTCTCTTCTCTTTTAAAGTGTGTTCAGTTTTGCTTCTAAGGTTTAAACCGAGCTGCGGGAATGAAGATGTGCGAGTTTAGCTGAACTCGCACAATTTCCATCCAGCATGTCAGTCCTGATATCAGCCGCGATTTCAGAGACATCTGTGCAGATGTCAATGTAAATCACAGCCCGAAATCGCAAAAAGTAGTACAGAAACTACTTTTTGAAATCGGTACGGCGCCGTAAATGCAGCGTCGCACAGATTAGGAACGGTGCCATTGCCGGCAATTGCCGCCGATTTGACATGACAAATCGTACCAATGTGAACCAGGGCTTATACTCAGTTGTGACGCTAGTTGTATATCAAGACATCAATTGTATATCAAGTCAAAATGTATTAAAAAATGTTGCTCATCTTGCAAAACGCTCTCAAACCAAGTTACTCTCAATCCAAGGTTTTACTGTACCACCATTTTATTCTCCAGGATGTCTGCCTTCAGAACATATATTTTTTGGGGGGTTTTAACTAATCTCAAGGCTTAAAAATCTTTTTAAAACGTGTGCAAAAAAAAAAAAACGCAAGGAGAAATGCTAGAGTTCTGTTTCTAAACTTTATCAGTCATCGACTCAGAAAAAGGTAAGTTGGAGAAAAGAATCCCTCTCTGTGTACTTGTTCTAAGTCACAGCCCATGTCAGTAAAAAGTCAAAAGGGCCATGACAGCCAGGAAGTTAGTATTTTAGAAGGGGAAGTCAGCATATGTATTTCTCTCTTGACAAGTACTCATTAAAGTATAACTAAAGGCAAAACTATTTTTTATTAGTTTTGGATAGTGTGGAGAGGGATTAGACCCCCTGTCAGGTTCTACTGCTGCCTGTGCACCCATTAAGGAGATTCGCTCTATTTGTTCTGTTTACCAATATCATTGAAAGTGAAAGTAGAAATTTTGTGTTGTCCCCAGAAAAGTAATAGGGGGGAAATCTTCCAATGGGGACACTAGTTCTGGTGACGTTAAAGTCCCCAAAGAATTCCCTTAAAGCGGAGTCCTGCTTAAAAAAAAAAAAATTAAAAGTCAGCAGCTACAAATACTGCAGCTGCTGACTTTTAATAATCGGACACTTACCTGTCCCAGGGTCCAGCGATGCGGGGGAACGAAGCCTCGCTCCTCTCTGCCGCAACGGCATTTTCACTGTGGGCGCCCGGTGCGGGCACGCACTGCACATGCGTGAGCCGGGCGGCGCACTGTGACTGGCTGGGCAATTTTTCTGGGACCTGTGACGTGTCCCAGATGATTACCGAGAGGGAGGGGGGAGAGTCGAACTGACTTACGGAACCGCAGACCCCCGGGAGGAAGTGGGAGCTGGGACCCTCTAAAAAAGAGGGCCCCCCCCCCCAAAAAAAATGACATGCCAAATGTGGCATTTCAGGGGGTCACCTTCCCTTAAAGCGGAAGCTTCATTTTTGGGCGGAACTCCGCTTTAACTTGCAGGGATTTCCTTTCACTTCTTGTTTGGTTATGTGACAGGAAGTGAAATCTCCCCAACGGGACAAATATGGCAAAAATAGACCCTACCAGGGTTATAACCCTTCCTAGCTCTATCCAAACTGAAAAACAAAAACAAAAAGGTTTTGCCTATCGTTCTAGTTTAATGAGGTGCTCTTGCTTGAAACTATATCAAAAATACAGCAAGCATGTTTTTTTTTTCTATGCGTAGAGAAGATCTGCACCATAGTCACATGGCTCCAGCTGATGACAACCACATAGTGGGTGTCATTGGTTTTAAAGATCGGTTAATTTTAAAGATTGGCCCAAACAACATTGTCCTTTTGCTGAACGTTGATATGTAAAATATTCATTTTTAAACCAACTCATAAGGAGCTCCTAAGAGTTCATCCCCACAACTGTCCATCTATTGCTTGTATATGTAGCAGTCCAGGGTGCAGTACAAACGTCCATAATATAGGCAATGGCGGGTGGCACTTCTCTACCGTTGGCACAAACAGTTCCCGAGTTGTGTGCAGTGCAATGCAATAATCCTTCCCACTCAAAAATCTGTGGCTAAATATTCCCCTGCACAATGCTCTGTGTTGAAAGAATGTTATTTTATGTTCCACCTTTGACAGTCAGTTGCCAACACTGCACACAATGTGCCTAACAATTACAGTATTAAAAAAAATGGGCAATGCCATTTTTAGAGGAAAAGGTTTATCTTGTGAATGAAACCTTCACCCTACATGTGATCACCGCGTCATAGCCGACACAGTGATCACATGACCAGGAAGCTGAAACTGCCCGAGGCTGCTACCTGCCATGATGTGTCTAACAAATACAGTATTAAAAAAAAAAAAATGGACAATGTCATTTTCAGAGGAAAAGGCTTACCGTATATACTCGAGTATAAGCCGAGTTTTTCAGCACATTTTTTTGTGCTGAAAATGCCCCCCTCCGCTTATACTGAAGTCAAGCACTTTTCTGCAGCAGAGAATGACATTTTCCGAACCAATTTTGGGGTCCTGTATCTCGGGGCCATTTGGTGCTAGGAACCCCACATTTGGTGTGCAAACCCAGTGGAACTAGCATTACAACATACCCAAGCTGGGGTTCCTAGCACCAAGTGGCCCTGAGATACGGGGCCCCAAAGTCGGTTCGGAAAGTGCCATTCTCTGCTGCAGAAAAGTGCTTGACATTCCAAACCAACTTTGGGGCCCCGGGTCACTTGGCGCTAGGAAACCCAGCTTTAGATTTGTTGTAGTGCTAGTTCCAGTGGGTTTGCACACCAAATTTGAGGTTCCTAGCACCAAGTGGCCCTGAGATACTGGGCCCCAAATTCGGTCAACTGTGTCCATCTGCAGCAATGTCATTTCGGGACCCTTTGGGTCCAGAGACCCCAAATTTTGGCTGCAGCTAGGGGGCATCTAGGAACCCTTAACTACCGAGTTTGAAGTTCGGGGGACCTATGGCTGCAAATGGGCACAGTGAGGCTGCAAATGGGCATTGTCGACCCTCTTTTCCACTTACAGTAGCTGTGCATTTCTCACCCTAGGCTTATACTCGAGTCAATAAGTTTTCCCAGTTTTTTGTGGCAAAAGTAGGTGCCTTGGCTTATATTTGGGTCGGCTTATACTCGAGTATATACGGTAATTTGTGGATGAAGCCTTCACCCTGCATATGATCACTCTGTTATAACTGACATAGTGATCACACAATTAGGAAGCCGACACTGCATGAGGCCGCTATCTGCATCGATGTGTCTAACAATTAGAGTAGAAAGTAAAAAGAGGGGCAATGACCTTTTCAGAGGAAAGGGCTTAATTTTTTAATGAAGCCTTCACCCTGCTGACATAGTGATCACACTTTCAGGAAGCTGACACTGCAAAAGGCTGCTACCTGCACTGATGTGTTTAACAATTACAGTATTAAACAGAGGCATAATACCATTTACAGGCAAAGGGCTAATTTTGTGAATGAAGCGCTCCACCTGCATGTGATCACATGATCGGGAACCACTCTGATTGGATTTGTGGAACCAGAGCTCTCAATGCACAGTGAGGAACATTTGTGAGTATGAGTCAGTTGGCTTTATTGAGGTTCCGGGTCCTGCCCAGCCCGAATGACCCTGAAAGGAGGTCCGTGTCCAGGAACGATCACATCCGCCAAATTCAACAAAGTCCTCCGGCTCTTCTCTTGAACCTCTGTGTTTTCGCTAAGTTCCCTCCAAGAGTCCTCATCTCCCTCCCGCTCAAAGACATCTCCGGCCACAGCCACTATGCCGAGACTGGTGCCAGGAACGAGGAGGGTTATATCGCTGCCTGTGTGACCTGGCGTTGCCACCACCTTCAGCCCTTCCCCACCGGGCAGCAAGTAGGGTTCCCCTCCACGGAAGTTGTGATAGACGTAGGAGCCATCCCGCCACAGGTCGTACGACACCAGAATCTCAGCCTTTGGGAAGAGGTTGAGGTTGCCGGCATGATCTGAGTGTCCGTGGGTGCATATTACGTGGGTAACATCACTGGGGGTCACGCCGTGGCCCTGGAGAGCCTCCAGGATAATATCACGGGACCACGGGCCACCAGTATCCACCAGGACAGTCAGCGGGCCACTGACGAGAGTGACTGAACCATCAGCCTCGAAACGATCGGACCCAACATCTCTGCAGTACCCTTCCAGTAGGATATGGACCGAATGGGGGGAGCCGGGAATGTCATGGGTAGAAAGAGGGGACGTCACATACTGCAAGAGGAGATAAAAACAACAGGTCAGGACAGCCCAAAGTTATTATAACAGTTCAGCCTTAGGAAATATTGAGAATTGTCTGCTTATGTGGATTTAGTTACTGTGCCTAACTCTGGAGCCGAAATGTGGAGCTGAGAGGTCCATGAGAACCGGACGTGTTGACTAGATGGCCTCATGCTAGTTACATATGTTGGCTCCCAGGTCCTGAGTGTGTACCACAGCACACCTCTTAACGGTGGGCTATTATTTAACCCCCTCATGACTGGCCATTGTACTTAAACAGCTGGTCACAGGACCAACTGTTCTTCTGAGTGGATGCTTTAGAAATGTCTTTGTATGTCCTGCATGTGCACTGCCATTAGATCCATGCAGATCACAGGCAAATTCTAAAGAGCCAGCCAGAGTGGATCTGTGCCATGGGATCTCATAACAACTAAGCAGCTTGGTAAAAGATGAATGAAACATCCATCTGGCCTCCTATCCTAACCCCCTGTCCTTGAAAACATCCCCCTCTCCTATCCCCTTAAGGCTACATTCGCAGGGGTGTTTAGTCACGGTATGATGTCATGGTGGACGGGACAGATCAGGGGGTCTCCTGGCCTTTCAGTCAAGGTATGATGTCATGGTGGGCGGGACAGATCAGGGTTCTCCTGGCCTGTCAGGCATGGTGTGATGTCAAGGTGGGCGGAACAGATAGGGAGTCTCCCAGCCTGTTAAAGTATGATGTCATGGTGGGCGGGACAGATCAGGGTCTCCTGATCTGTCCCGTCCACATGACATCATACCTAGATTAAAAGGCCAGGAGCCCCTCTGATTTGTCCCGCCCACCATGACATCATATCTTAATTGAAAGGCCAGGAGACCCCCCTGACCTGTCCCGCCCACCATGACATCATACTTTAACAGGCTGGGAGACTCCCTATCTGTTCCGCCCACATGACATCACACCATGCCTGACAGGCCAAGAGAACCCTGATCTGTCCCGCCCACCATGACATCATATCAAGGTATGATGTCATGGTGGGCGGGACAGATCAGGGTTCTCTTGGCTAAGGATGAGCTCCGGCGTGTTCGCACGCTGCACGTGCCGAGCCCGCCAGTAAAGTCGGCACAGCGCTGCGCTAATCACAGGCAGTAAGACATTTCCCGATGTGCGGCTGCAGAGATCGGAAAATGTCTCACTGCCTGTGATTAGCGCTGCACCGTGCCGACTTCCTGGCGGGCTCTGCACGTGGAGTGTGCGAACACGCCGGAGCTCATCCTTACTGATCAGGGGGTCTCCTGGCCTTTCAGTCAAGATATGATGTCATGGTGGGTGGGACAGATCAGGGTCTCCTGGACTTTCAATCAAGATATGATGTCATGGTGGGCGGGACAGATCAGGGGGTCTCCTGGCCTTTCAATTAAGATATGATGTCATGGTGGGCGGGACAGATCAGGGGGTCTCCTGGCCTTTCAATTAAGATATGATGTCATGGTGGGCGGGACAGATCAGGGTTCTCTTGGCCTGCCAGGCATGGTGTGATGTCATTAGTGGTAGGATCGGTCTCCTGTTGTCATGGTGGGCGTAACAGTTCAGGGGTCTCCCAGCCTGTTAAAGTATGATGTCATGGTGGGCGGGACAGACTGGGATTCTGAGATGCCTGGGTCCTCCCACCAGCGATGACATCATTAAGTACAATATGCATTACATGGGGGGGGGGGGATATTGGATGACCAGTGGCCCCGAGAAGGAGCGGAAACAGGGGCCACCAATCTTGCAGACAGGAAATAGGGGGCACTGAGCTCCTAATACGTCAGGCTGGTGTCACAGTGGCTGGAGCATTTGAACACAAAATAAAATCATTAAAAGGTAACAAATGCCATTTCTAAAGCTGCTTTAAAAAAATAAAAAACTTGTATTTGTCTGCGACACCCCACTGCCAATATTTTTGCTCCCTTCCTGTCTCCGTGACACCCATACAAGAAACAGGAAGGTCAGTTGTCTCCGGGCAAGGACAGCAATAAACACATTGCCAGAGGTTGTAACCCTTCCCCCGCTCCACCCCCAATGTGATGGCAATGAGAAAATGATCATGTGACCAAATAATAAACCCATTCCAGTGAATGGAGAGTGTTATGTCCTTGTAAACAAAGCCCAGTGGTGACGTCTCCCATTGTACATTGTATCCATTCATCATCTCACCTCCATCCTGCGGCTGGACACTCACAGCTCACCACGTGACCCAGCGTCCGGCTAACCGCCTTTTGATTGGCCAATAGACTCATCCCTAGAAGCGCCCTCTAGAGAATGAGTCTCTTGTCCAATCAGAAGGCGGGCTGCGGGCAGCCATACAAAGCCCGCCATTCTGATTCTGTGACAGGGGATGTTAGTGTTCCCGCGCATGCGCACTGCTGCCATAACAGTTAGAATTTGATGAAATGTTTTTCGTGTGTTACACGAAGACCGCGCAGGCGCGGTGCGGCCGCAAGAGGAGTTGGTGTAGTAGTTGATGACTTTTACGTCGCAATCCGACGTGCACTGTCGCGCGCGCATGCGCAGTACAAGATTATGACGGAACGCCGTCAGATTAGGCGCCTTTTACGCATGCGTGCCGCGGCTTTGCGCTCTGCGTTCCACAGACGCGTTCCACGCCAGGTCTTGGAAGATACATATAATACACCCGCAAATATCACATGTGAACGAGTTGACGAGAAATGTAAAGGTTATATATATATATATATATATATATATATATATATATATATATATATATATATATATATATATATATATTTTTTTTTTTTGGTCAGCACGGCTGGAATATTATTTCGTCGTGGAGGTACAGGACCTTTGGAGGCACAACCGGAAGTTTACCTGGGAAGCGGAAGTGACCCAGGGGGTTGGTACAGGAGAGCTGCGGTGAGTACTGTATGGGGTGGTGGAGTGCTTTGTACTGATATAATCATGTTTAATACCAGTCTAATTGTGGATGTTATGTCTATGTATGGTGGGCATGCAGTGATAGGAGTGTAGCATGCAGGAGGGGTTGCATAGATAGGACACCGTGATAATCGGGGACCAGGTCTGGGAAGAGCTGTTCACAAACTGGGGGAGCTGTTCTGCTGGGTCCTGGGCCTGCTGGGCGTCTTCCTCTGTATCAGTGTCCCCACAGGTGTCATTTAATAGGAGGAAGGTCCAGGTGTCACCCTGGGACGGGACATACTAAAAAGAATGACATAAACGAATGCCCATAGACTTTAACAGGATTAATTTGATATTGGGACCCTCCAGATACCCCATACCCACATCTCTGTTCAGGAACATGTACCCTGTGTTATCCCTCCGCCCCCCCGAGACCGGTGTCACCGACCAACGCTTTCACCAGACAGGAAGTGAGCGGAGATCTGCAGCTGGTGACACACACACAGCCATAGGAATATAAATAGGGTCCAGTCTTCCCTTAAAATGTTTCTGTCTGTGTTGTTGTTGGAGGTCCCCCTCCCCCTCCTCACTTCAGACACTGCAATTTCGCCTGCAACAAATTTTTTTTTTTTGGTGAGCTACTCCCCATAGGAAATCACGTCTAAAGGGATGCCAACCCAGCAGCTTTCCTCATTGGAGCCCTGCAGTTGCATCAGCTGATTGATGATTATAAAAATCCCTCCCATTAGATGCACTCTGCACAGACAAAGGGTAGGACTCTGCAAATATAGGCAGGACCATACACTTACACCGCCTGAGTCTCCGGGACTTTTTACTGCTAAATCCCATTCAGTTCCAGAGCTTTTTTTTAAAAAAAAAATTTTTTTAGTGATGCCTCCTATCCGTATATTATTCTTTTTAGCCTTTAAAGCTAATATCAGTGTTTTTCAAGCAGGGTTTTACAAGCACAGGACCCAGCTTGCTCTGGATCAGCGTCATGGTGTGGGATGGCTGGCAACAACCAGTGACGCTTAAGGGCTAGGATGCATGGCATCATTCAGTGCTTCAGAGATGACAATGCAGGACTCTAATCCAGGAGAGGTGCATGCTGGGTCTTCACCTTCACCTTCATCTTCTGCCATGTTGCTGGAGTTAAAGATATGGTTCTTATGTAACTTGGGGGGCTCTGTGATGGTGGACTGTGTGATCGTTGGGTTCTGTATTTGGGGCCCTCTGATGGGGGACTGTGTGGTTCTATGATGGAAGGACTGTTTGCTGGAGGTCTCTGTGATTTGGGGGGGGGGGAGACTATGTGATTGGAGGGGCTCTGTGATCAGAAGGACTGTTTGGGGGAATCCCTACAGGACTCAGTAGGGGCCCGTTGGAAGGAAGAATTGAGTTCAGTGGGGACACGGGGATTGGACGCTTTAATAAAGGCTGCAACACTGGAAGATGGAGACGTTCATACTATTCACCAGCTGGAGTGCTAAGTATATACAGTTTTTCTGTTATTGGGGGTGGCTCTTTAGATTATTTGGGGGAAGCATGTGAGTGGTTTTAACGAGGAACTTCCAGCACCATAACAATCAGTGATGCTCTAGGGCGAGGATGCCTTGCATCATTCATTGCCCATCATTCATTGTTGGCTGGCGTGCCCCCACAATGGCAATTGCTGGAGCTAAAGGTATGGCTCTCATGTGATTGGAAGACTGTGTGATGGGGGACTGTGTGATTGGAAGACTCTTTGATGGGTTTCCTCTGTGATTTTTGGGCTCTGTAATGGGGGAACTGTGTGGTTCTGTGTTGGAAGCACTGTTTGACTGGGGGGCTTTCTGATTGGGGGGAGGGGCTGTGCGTTTGGATGGCTCTGTGATCACAGGGACTGTTTGCCTAGGCGACTCTATGATGGGGGGACACTGTGGCTCTGCGATGGGGGAGTGTGTGATTGGAAGACTCTGCGATGGGGGAGTGTGTGATTGGAAGACTCTGCAATGGGGGAGTGTGTGATTGGAAGACTCTGCGATGGGGGAGTGTGTGATTGGAAGACTCTGCGATGGGGGACTGTGTGATTGGAAGACTCTGCGATGGAGGACTGTGTGATTGGAAGACTCTGCGATGGGAGAGTGTGTGATTGGAAGACTCTGCGATGGGGGAGTGTGTGATTGGAAGACTCTGCGATGGGGGAGTGTGTGATTGGAAGACTCTGCGATGGGGGAGTGTGTGATTGGAAGACTCTGCGATGGGGGAGTGTGTGATTGGAAGACTCTGCCATGGGGGAGTGTGTGATTGGAAGACTCTGCCATGGGGGAGTGTGTGATTGGAAGACTCTGCCATGGGGGAGTGTGTGATTGGAAGACTCTGCCATGGGGGAGTGTGTGATTGGAAGACTCTGCCATGGGGGAGTGTGTGATTGGAAGACTCTGCCATGGGGGAGTGTGTGATTGGAAGACTCTGCCATGGGGGAGTGTGTGATTGGAAGACTCTGCCATGGGGGAGTGTGTGATTGGAAGACTCTGCCATGGGGGAGTGTGTGATTGGAAGACTCTGCCATGGGGGAGTGTGTGATTGGAAGACTCTGCCATGGGGGAGTGTGTGATTGGAAGACTCTGCGATGGGGGAGTGTGTGATTGGAAGACTCGGCGATGGGGGAGTGTGTGATTGGAAGACTCGGCGATGGGGGAGTGTGTGATTGGAAGACTCTGCGATGGGGGAGTGTGTGATTGGAAGACTCTGCGATGGGGGAGTGTGTGATTGGAAGACTCTGCGATGGGGGAGTGTGTGATTGGAAGACTCTGCGATGGGGGAGTGTGTGATTGGAAGACTCTGCGATGGGGGAGTGTGTGATTGGAAGACTCTGCGATGGGGGAGTGTGTGATTGGAAGACTCTGCCATGGGGGAGTGTGTGATTGGAAGACTCTGCGATGGGGGTCTATGTGATTGGAAGACTGTGATGGGGGAGGGGGGATGTGTTTGGAGGGGCTTTGTAATGAGGGGGACTCACTACAGGACTCAATAGGGACCCAGTGGAAGGAGACATTGAGTGCAGTGGGAACACAGGCATTAGACATTTTAACAGAGGCTGCAGCACTGGAAGACGGAGATGTTCGGACTCGGCACCAGCTGGAGTGGTAAGTATTTACGTTTTCTTTGTTGTTGGGAACAACTCTTTAGATTATTTGGGGAACGCAACATATTTGTTTTAAAGAGGAGCCTCCACCTCCCAAGGAAAATTACATTCCTTTTCCCCTTTCCTTTGGTGCTCTTTTTATGCTGCATTAATATACTTACAAGTCCAGGGCGTCCTGTGTTGCCCTCTCTCTGGCACCGCTCTCCTACTACAGGTCCTTTCCTGCACCATCTTCCTTATGGGGAGCCGGTTGTCTCTTCCTGGTTTTTGCGGCCGGCCCCTCAGTGACGCTGCGTCAGATCTCGCACATGCACAGACAGATATCTGGCGCCGTGTGTGTTTGAATGTTGCCATGGATTTTATGAATAGTGGAAAGTAATGCCTGCTGGGATATATGGCATCAGTATGCCATGTGCTTGCTATAATAATTTTTCAATAAAACCTTCAAATGATACCTTGTTAAACCAACAGAGATGATGTCTTTTCTTGGTATTTTAGTGGGGTGATTTAGTTGCTGAAGAAGGAGCACATTGTCTATTATACCTCCATGTTCATGCTGTTTGCTTCTCTTTGCACCCTCCAGGCTCTCCAGACACGCCCTCTTGCCATGGCGGAGGGGAAGAAGATCGGGAATGCTCTCCTTCCCAGCGAGTCCATGAAAGTGATTGCAGAGTCTATAGGGGTGTCCCAGATATCAGAGGAGACCTGCCAGATGCTCACACAAGAAGTCAGCTTCCGGATAAAGGAAGTCACTCAGGTCAGAGGTCACCTCATTTGTAGAGAGATGGGGGGAGCATAGTCAGATACTTTCTAAGATATTCTGAACCTCTAGCCCAGCATTTATTAACCAGCGTTCTTCTAGAGCAGGGGTGCACAACCTTTTGAAGAGCGGTGTTCTGGCGAAAAAAATGCTTTTTAAAGCCAGCAGCTATAAAAAGTGTAGCTACTGACTTTTTTAAATAATCGGACACTAACCTATCCCACGGTCCAGCGATGCAGGCGTACAAAGTCCCGCTCTTCTCCCCCTCCTCTCAGCGGCGCCGGCATTCTTACTGTGGGCGCCCGGCTGTGGCTCCACAGCCGGGCATGCAGTGCGCATGCACGAGCTGCACGCTGTGAATAGCCGGGCAATCTTCTGGGACCTGTGATGTGTCCCAGAAGATGGGAGGAGGGGGGAGAGGTGAACTTCCTTCCGGTGCCGCGGCGCCCGGGAGGAAGTGGGAGATGGATGCCTCTAAAAAGAGGGCATTCTCTCCCCCCCAAAAAATGACGTGGCATATCAGGGGGTCAACATCACTTAAAGCGGAAGTTCCATTTTTGCGTGGAACTCCGCTTTAAGTGTGCCACAGTGAAATGGTTCAGAATTTTAATTGTTTATTTTGAATAGCATAATGAGGATTTTCCTCCTGCAGCCACTGAATGCCGGTGAGAGGGAGAGGAGCAGAAGCCAGCTTTCAGCGGTTGCAGGAGGAAAATGGAGAGGATCAGTTGCTGTATATGTCATCCCCACCGCCCTCTCCTGTCCAAGTGTGAAACAGAATCTTACAGGGAGGCCACACAGGTCCCCTGGAGCATAGCGTGCGATCATCATTGCAACCCCTGATGCTATACCAGTGTTTTGGGGGAGACACGTCTCAACTATGGGGTTTTTACCGCTCCCCAAACTGCAAATGTAAACAAGCCCTTACTGTTCTGACGCCCCCTATAAGGCCCCTATCACACAGGGCAGGATCTGCTTGCTCAATGGGGATCTGTCTGCTGATCCACCCCCCCCCCCCCCCCGAGCAGAGCAAAACAGACATATGATAGGTTCATGTCTGCTCCGCTTATGCAGAGTGGACACAGCCCGCTGTACTCTATGGGCCCTTTGATCTGCCCAGACAAAGGGAAATAGATCCCCTTCCCCTTTTTTTTTGGTAGATCCGATAAGAGGTATGCGAGTGTAAACGAACACAAGTCTGTTTACATCTGTCGCTCCATAGAGGTGAATGAATTGTCCAATCAGGTCTGTGTGAAAGGGGGCCTAAAGCTGCTTTCATACAGATGCGCTGCAGTTTACCTGCACCACAGATGCAGGTAATGCAGCTGAGGCTTTCTGCGGGTTAGCTGCGCTTTGCCATAGACTTCTATTATATCTTGTAGGTGTGGTGCACTTTCTGAATGCGCACTAAACCGCAGGATATAATAGAAGTCTATGGCTCAGTGCAGCTAACCCACAGGAAAGCCGCAGGTGCACTACCCCATTTCTGCTGTTATATTCATAAAGTGACCTTTTTATCCTGCACTATCGGCACTCATTGCTGGCTGTTATGTAGGAAATGATGTCATCTCTCTCCTGCCCGCCGCACCGCAGACAGAGATCTGCAGCGAGCGCTGCGCAGGGACAGGGGGAGGAGGTCTGACCAATATCGGTACGTTTCTGATCAATACCGATAATTTGAAAAATGTGACTATCAGCCCCCGATAATCGGCGGACCCCTAATCTATATTGGTGCTTTCTTACCTTGAACAAATGCGGTGTTCGCTGCATTAATAGGCAGACTGAACATGAGATGTCCAATTTTATTCTTTAGCTTTGCAGTTCTGATTCACCTGCACATCTGTATTTGTTAGACCGGTGGCTGCTGCACCCTCTGTTCTCCTGGCCACCAGGCTGGAAACCTCCCCACCGTGATTCTATAACAGCTTGAGGTGACATAATTTCAACAGCTCTGTATTCATTAATATACATTAATAATACATTCAATTCAAATTGAAGTGTGTTACTTTTAAATGCAAGTAAGTGCAAGTGCCTCAATGTGACCTGATATCAGCTTATTGCCGCCCCCTGTATGCAGCATAAGGAGCCATTTACTTGTGCTGTAGTGGTTATGTGCTATCAGGAGACATGCTGATAGGTGGGGAGAGCAGAGTGGTAGAAAAATTAGCTCATCTGTCTTCTGCTTTTCCTTTCAATGTCAATTCACAGACTGAAGGAGGGACTGGACCTATTTCATCTGTATATTTAGCCTAAAATTCTGTCTTGATATTCTTCACCCATCAAACTTCTGACTCACTTTTCCCCCCCCCTGCAGGATGCTATGAAGTTCATGCACGTTGGTAAGAGGCAGAAACTCACCCCAAATGACATCGATTCTGCTCTCAAACTGAAGAATGTGGAGGTAACAGAATGACACAATAGGAAGAAAATGTACAACCTCCTCAACAGGATTGGGGTTGATTTACTAATATAAGAGACTGCACAATCTGGTGGAGTAGAGCATGGTAGCCAATCAGCTTCTATTTTCAGCTTGTTCAATAAAGCTTTGACCAAAAAAAAAAAAAACCTGGAAGCTGATTGGTTTCTATGCAGAGCTGCACCAGATTTTGCATTCTCCTGTTTTGGTAAATCAATCGCACTGAGACTTCCAATAAGGCATCAAAGATAATTCTGTCTATTTAGTAACACCTCGGGGGTCCCCTTCATAAAAGATCAGAACTGATAGTTTTTATTGGGAGATATTAATTCAAACAGTTTTGCCTGTTGTGGACATTCCTCGTTGTTTATTCCCCCATAGTGCAAAAATAGTGAATATAATGTATGTTGTGAGTAAGGATAACAAGCAGGCATGCCATTGTACTGGGGCAATTTTATTCTGAGCGAGTTTCAGGGAAAGACTCTTCCTTGAAGCAGAGTTCCACCCAAAAGTGGAACTTTCTCTCATTTGTTTCCTCCCCCTTCCGGTGCCACAATTGGCACCTTTCAGGGGGGAGGGACAGGTATCCTGTTCCCACTTCCGGGAGTCCAGGCCACGGCCCGTGACATCACCGCGGGGCTCCCACCTCCTCTCCCTGTCGCCGGGCCAGTAGGAGAGAGGCGCGGGGCCTCGCGCATGCGCAGTAGGGTTCCCGGCGTGAAGCCGTAAGGCTACACTGCCGGGTACCCTTACCCGCAATGGCGACAGCAGCACCCGACAGCTGATGGAAACATCAGCTGTGGTGCCGACATCACTGGACTCCAGGACAGGTAAGTGCCCTATTGTTAAAAGCCAGCAGCTGCAGTATGTGTAGCTGCTGGCTTTTAATTTTTTTTTTTGGGGCGGAACACCGCTTTAACCCCTCCCCACGGACCGCCTCCCGGCCCTCTAAGAGTTCTAAAAGTCAGGAGGTAGAGGCGGGCATTCGGGTCATGTGACTGCTATGATTAACTGTCACAACGGTCACATGATCGTAAGCTCCTGATTCCCGCTGGCTACCATGCTGGGAGCATGCTGTCAGCGTGATAAGTTGTAAACACAGGGCTGTATATATGTGGCCGCTCTGTGTCAAGGCCCACCCGCCGAGAGGCCGCATATATGCGTACGGCTGGCGCCAAGGGGTTAAGCCCTGATTCACACAGGTATGCTTCAGATGCTTTCCAGAACACATAGATTCATATGGTTAAGTGAAATAGCATTGTTTTCTATGAAGGTTATTCACATCTATGTGGTGAGGTTCTGATGCTGTTAAAAAAAAAAAAAGGGTCCTGTGCATGATTAGTGCAATGCAATTTTAAAATTGCATTACAATTGCAGCTGTCAAGCAAAAATCGCACCGCAAATTCGCACTCCAGACTGCATGAAAATCGCACTGCATCACACCGCATCCAGTATAAACTTAGGCTATAAAGCTGAACACCAGCCAGAAGTAATAGAATCATATCAGGAAGGTACTAGCTTGCCTTGTGCCATATTATACACCCTTTAATTTTACAGTCCATTTTTTGGCTAATTCTTCTTTCCCAAAATGTCCTTTATGCTCCCGGTCACATTTCCTCAAGCAGAGTGGTGATATGCTTACATCATGATTCTTTCTGTGGGAGTGTGGGTGGGTACAATCTCCACAGCACCCGGTTGCTCCCAGGCCACAGACATTGATTGGCAGCTGTGCTAACTGGTGCAGCACTGCCGCCTAGTATTTAGCACTCATGCTTTGCGATTTGAATCCCAAACTCAACACTGCCTGCATGGCGTTTGCGTGTTCTTCCTGAGATTGCTTGGGTTTCCTCCGGGTGCTCTGGTTTTCTCCCACACTCCAAAGACCTGATGGTAGGTTGGTTGAAGCCCGCACTATAGCCGAAAGACAACTACAGCGCGGGCTTAAATTGCTGGTAGGGCATACATGGACGTCGTCCCGTGCGCACACTGCCCGCGCCCATCCCCCTGCGGCGAGCTCTGTGTTTACTGAATCCTTGGATTTGGCTGATCACAGATCGGAGGAGAAAGGGCCGATCCCGGGCCTTTACCACATTATGTAAACAGAAGCTGGTAATTGAAGAAAAGAACAAGCTGATTATCGGCTCATGTAAAAGGGATATCGTTCTCCCACACACGGACAGCTACTACTGCCAACCAGTGCCACCTAGCAGTGCCCATCAGTACTGATAAGCAGTGCTGCCGTTCAGTGGCACCTACCAGTACACATCAGTGCCTATCAGTCCAGCCTATCCGCACACATCAATGAAGGAGAAAAATTACATGTTTGCAAAATTTTATAACAAACTATGAAAATGTGTTTGTTTTTTCAAAATTTTTGGTCTTTTTTTGTTTGTTTAGCAAAAAATAAAACCCCAGTAGTGATTACCGTATTTATCGGCGTATAACACGCACCCCCATTTAAGAGGGAAGTTTCAGGAAATAAAACTTTTTTTTAAAATAAACCACTTTGAAGCAAAATAATGGTCAGTGAGCATCAATGCAGCCTGATCTGTGCCCATCTGCAGCTTCATTGCAGGCTGATCAGTGGCCATCTGGAGACTAATCAGTGCCCACCTGCAGCATTGCTCCTCACTGCAGCCTGGTCAGTGTCCATCTGCAGCCTTGCCGAAATATAGGCTGCCACCGAGGGGAAGGAGGGGACGAGCGCTGCTGAAATAGAGCCGGATCTCCTGTGTACTCGGCTCGGCGTCCCGCCCCTTGGCCCGGATCCTATGATGGACATAGCGCCTGTCCAATGCCGGGACGTCAATGCTAGGAGATGTCCAGGGGGCGGAACTGAGCGTGACTGCGAGCCAAGCCGAGTACACAGGAGATACGGCTCTATTTCGGCAGTGCTCGTCCCCTCCTTCCCCTCGGTGGCAGCCTATATCGGCGTATAACACGCACACACAGGAAAGAGTGTGTTTTATGCTGATAAATATGGTAAATAACCCTAAAAGAAAGCTCTATTTGTGTGAAGAAAATGCTAAAAATTTCATATGGGTACAGTGTAGCATTACCGCGCAATTGTCATTCAAAGAGTGACAGCGCTTAAAGCTGAAAATTGGCCTGGGCAGGAAGGGGGGTTTAAGTGCCCAGCAAGCAAGTGTTAAAATGGCTCCTGTCTAAATTGGTCCTTATATGTGTATGCATGTGAGGTAGGGCCTTAGATTGTAAACTCCTTGAAAGCAGGGACTGAAGTGAATGTACAGTATGTAAGGGGCTTTGTCAACTGTCAACACTATATACTGTACATGCATATAATAGCTGCTCTTTAGTTAAAACAATGGTGGAAGTACTGCCTGCATGCACCCCATCACATCACTGCATTCCCATGGAATGATGGGAAATGTAGCTCTTCCTCTAGAAAGTATTCCTTTCTAGAGGAAAATTGTATTAAATTTTAAGAGAGAAAAGCATTAGTATCTTTAGGCCTGATTCTCACCTATGCATTTTTTAGTGCGTTATCGGTTTTGCAGAAACACACTACAGTCCATTTATCATGGTCTCCTACAGTCACGTTCATGTCTGCGTTTTATGGAACGAGCCGGGGATGTTTTTCTGGTTTTTGGTTCCATAGACTTTAATGGATCAAAAACGTGTATTTAAAAACGCAAAATGTACCTGCAAACTGCAACCTGCATAGGTGTGAACCAGGTCTAAAAAGTTAGGATTATTTGACAGCCTTTTCACTATCATCAGGGAGTTAAGGGTCAAAAATGCACACTAAAAGTGGAACTAAAAACATCAATTTAACTGTTTCACAGAACAGTAGGCATGCCGTGAGAGATAACTGTCGCAGTTGCTTGTGCTCTCAACCGAGCTGTCAAGCCATCAAATAGCTGGTATCATAACTGATCACACATGTGCAGCATGGCAACTGCTGATCAAACAAAGGCCAAAAATAATCTGTGGGCCCATGTATTTCTAATTTTTACTTTATAGAAATATCACAATAAAATGTGACATTTCATTTACTTCCAAATCAAAATAAATGGCGTTTTCAGTTTGGTGCTCAGAGTTCAGCTTTAACTGTGTCTCCAATAGGGAGAATTTCCTCAGTTTGTCCCTGCTCGCACTAGTAAACACAACAGGAAGTGCAATAAGATCTCCCTTATGGGGACAAATGCCATATAAAAGTATACACAGAGGTTTCTTTTTCACTCCATCCAACTGTAATCAAAAATGAAGAAAAAAAAGTTGGCTTTCGCTCTAGAAGAAACTTTGATTACTTTTGTCTATTTACAGTATTTTACTTCAGTGGTGTTGTCCTCTCTTGCAGCCTATATACGGTTTCCATGCAAAGGAATTTCTGCCGTTCCGGTACGCCAGTGGGGGAGGGCGGGAGCTGCACTTCTATGAAGAGAAAGAGGTTGATCTGTGTGATATAATCAGCACCCCACTTCCTCGAGTGCCTCTCGATGTCTCCTTGAAAGGTAAGAAAGGATCTGTCTTTAATACTGTATTTTAAAAGAGAAGTAAATGGGTTTTGTTTTTTTGGAATCATACTTACCTCGGTGGATGCACCTCTGCACGGGGAACCAAGTGATCGAACACCGCTGATCTCTCAGTTTTCAGAGCTCCCTGAGCAGAGAGCTGTAGACTGTCAGTCACAGCTCTCTGCTCTTCTCCCCTTCTCGCTCATTGGAAAGCTGAGCTGTGGAGGGGGCGGCTGGCTCAGCCAGGTCGAGTCGGGTGTCAGTCCAGGCACCTGGCGGATCCCGACTTCCATTGTCGCAATGACGCGGAGCCTGGACTGATTCCAGTGACGTCGGCAGAGAGAGGACTTCAACCCGCTCTCTACTGAAACCGATCACAGGAGTGCAAAACGGACTGCACTTCTGTGATCCATAGGAGAAGTACAGCCAAACGAGCTTTGGCTGGACTTCTCCTTTTTTAATCGCTTTTGGGCAGAGTTTCCAATCTTTCCTAAAGTTGATCCCCACCTTTGCTATCCCTTTAGCTAGTTTGGGTCAATCTGGCCCAAGCAATCTAATTTCTATACTAACTGATGCACCCACTGGGGGCGCTGTATGTAGCCTCAGCAGAATAAAATTGAGTATACATTTTGTATACCTATGTGCTTCATTTAAAGTCCCACCTCCCCTTTCCCCATTCTCATTTAGACAGGGATGGAGGCACTAGACCTTACCAGGTCACCGCCTCATATAAAGTACCAAATTGTTCTATTTCTTTTTCTTTATAGTAAAATACTATTTTTCCAAATTGCCATTTAGGGCCTTGATAGCTCTTGGAAAAAAAAATTCCTTGAAACGATTTGTCCCCACCTTTTTATATTTCTGAACCTCTTGCCAGATGACAGTAGTTCAAAAAGATAGTTCCCAGGGTGGGACGGGTCACTCACTATTTTGCCTGCCCTGTTGACACAACGGGACTTATACATTTCGTTTAGAGAAGCTAATCTGCATCCCACACCCCTCTGTGCAGCATTTATTATTTTCTGAAGGGAAGCTTTTTCTGCTACTGTGCAGTTGGGATACCAGGCTAAAGTGCAATATGTCAGCACTCTTTCAATACAGGAGCGATAGAAGGACTCCAAGATGTGTTTGTTTCTTTAGGCCATTTTTCCTAAAGTCCTAATGCAAGGAATACATTAGGGTAAAAAATGTTTAGGTTTTTTAACCACTTTACCTAATATTATAAATTGAAACAAAAAAAACCCAAAAAAAAACGATTGTACATCTAGCATGCAACATAAATGATATTGCACACTGAAAGCAAAAACAGCACAATGTATCACTAAGTTCATATTTTTCATCACATGCAGTATTCAAAATACCGCATTGATGTATGTGTTACCTTTAGACCCCTTTCATACTGAGGCAGTTTTCAGGCGTTTTAGCGCTAGAAATAGCGCCTGAAAACTGCCTCCCATTCATTGCAATGGGTGCTTTCACACCCGGGCAGTGCACTTGCGGGACGTTATAAAAAGTCCTGTAAGCAGCATCTTTTGGGGTGGTTTGGGAGCGCTGTATACAGCGCTCCCAAAACGCCCCCGCCCATTGCAATGAATGGGCAGTGCTTCCAAAGCGCTTTGAAAGTGCTGCAACACAGGAGTTTTTAACCACTTTTTTGGGGGTTTAAAGGGCCACGCCAGCGGCCGAAAAGCGCTGCTTTAAACAGCGGTAAAGCGCCGCTAAAATGAACAGCGCTTTACTAGGAATGCACGGGCGACCCCAGTGTGAAAGGGGTCTTAAACACCGCAATACGAGTGCTGCGCTACTTGGAGTGATTTCAAAAGAATTTGGTGAAGTGAATGAATTCTTTGTAAAGCCTCAGAAATGGAATAGACAGGGCTGATTTAGTAAAACTGGAGAGTGCAAAATCTGGTACAGCTGTGAATAGTAGCCAATCAGCTTCTAACTTTAGCTTTTTCAATTAAAGCGGTGTTCCACCCTTGCATGAAAAAGTTAAGTCAGCAGCTACACATATTGTAGCTGCTGACTTTTAATAATAGGAGACTTGCCTGTCCTGGAATCCAGAGATGTCGGTACCCCAGCTGATGTTTTATTTGGCTCGCGGTAGCTACAGCCACCGGCGCCATAGCTGGTAAGGGAAACCGTCAGTGAAGCCTTGCGGCTTTAAAGCCAATACCCTACTGGTCATGCGCGAAGCATGCTGCTCTCTTACTGGCCCGGTGGCGGAGGAAAGAGGAGGGGGCTGAACTTCTGACGTACCTCGCAGTGAGGTCCAACAGAAGTGGGGATAGGTATCTGTCAAAAACAGGTACCCGCTCCCCCCTCCCCTCCAAAAGGTGCCAAATGTGGCACCTGAGGTGGGGGGAGGAGACGGATAAGCGGAGATTCCACTTTTGGGTAGAACTCGTCTTTAAAGTGGAGTTCCACCCTAAAAAAAAAAAATTGTTTTCCTTTTTAAAAGACTCCTTTTAACCTATAAACAAACATTTGGAGGAAATTTTTATTTTTTATTTTTTTATACTTATCCTAAACGCCCTGTTATGTAGTCCTCGTCGTAATCTCCCACTTCCTGGTCCGCGGAGCTCCTCGTGACTTCCTCCCTCGTCTATGCTCCTGGGAAATGATGACACATCATTTCCCAGGAGTATGTGGGCAATACGCTACTGCCGCCGTGGAATCGCGCATGCGCGAAAACGAGAGGTGCATGCTGGTTACCCAGCATGCACATCTCCAAAACTATTCTAGGAAGCGATCTCGATTAGACTTCACATGCCCAGATTCATGATGGAAACGGCCACAAACTGAGTCATACAATATTACAGTAAGATATTTATATTTTTGAACAATCGATCATGATCATTGTATAGTCTTTTTTTTTTTTTAAATTTCATTAGCAATAATGCTAGGAGTAAAAAAAAAAGAACTCCACTTTAAGCTTTGACAAAAAAAAAAAAAAAAAAAAAACAACCTGGAAGATGATTGGTTTTTGAGCAGAGCTGCACCAGATTTGTCTCTTCAGTTTTAGTAAATCAGCTCCCGTGTGTTGTCATGCCAAAGGGAAGGGTAGGAGCACACTATATTTTTGGCACATCAATAGTGTATGTACATGTATTTACTCTTTAAAAAGAAGTGAGCCGTCATCACAGGAATTATTTTTTTTCTTTTAATACTGATCTTCTATTTGTGTGCTTTTTTTTTTTTTTTTTTCTTTTCCAGCTCACTGGTTAAGTATTGAAGGAGTTCAGCCCGCCATCCCAGAGAACCCCCCTCCAGGTGATTTTAGTCCTTCTTTATTTCTCTATTCAGTATTCTCCTTCTCTTCTGGGCTTCTTGTCGTTCCTGCCTTCTGTCCTTGTCCTTCTTCCATCCTTCCCCTTTTTTCATATTCCTTTTCTTTTTTTCCATCCTTTTCTTCCACCCCTTTTTCTTTTTGTTCATCCATCGCTTTTGCCCTTTCTTCCTACTTTCCTTTTCCTCCTTCCTTTCTCTTTTGTCTTTCTGTCTCTCTGCTATTACTTTTTTCTCTTTTTTTCAATAATGTGGTTCCTCCTTTTTTCCTTGGATTGCTCTTCTTCTGCTTTTACCTCTGGCACTTATATTTTGTATAAACAGAAAAGTCAGTGCTACTACCCATACATCACATATAGCAGAGCTCCCAGGTGCTCCATCCACAGTCGCTGGCTGAGTAGAGTAATGTAGAAAAAATGATCCGCACTCCGTTTTTTGCTCATAAAATGTCTTCATTTTATTGAATAGCCACAGTGAACAAATGCAGATTAAGTCAGTTGACGCGTTTCAGCCTATAAGGCCTTAGTCATAACCCATGACTAAGGCCTTATAGGCTGAAACACGTCAACTGACTTAATCTGCGTTTGTTCACTGTGGCTATTCAATAAAATGAAGAAATTTTAAGAGCAACAACCGGAGTGCGGATCATTTTTTCTACTTCTATTTTGTATCCCAGGATAATTCACTTATGTCCCCTTTTTTTTTTTTTTTCCTTTTTTTTTTCTTTTTTTCCTACCTGCAGTCCCGAAGGAGCAGCAGAAGATGGAGGCCACTGAGCCCTTGAAGGCTGCCAAGCCAGGACAAGAGGAGGCTGGGCGGAAAGGACAGGGGGCAAATGCTGTTGAGGGTAAAGGTCATCTCCGTGTGTGTGTATGGGACCCTCAGTCTAACTATCAGCTGGTCACTTACCTGTTTTTTTTTTCTTTTTCTTCCACCCAGGTAAGGAGAAGAAGAACACCATTATAGAAGGTGCCCCTCTGAAGCTAAAGCCACGCAGCATACACGAGTTGTCCGTAGAACAGCAGTTGTATTACAAGGAGATTACAGAGGCGTGTGTTGGTTCTTGTGAAGCCAAGAGAGCGGTATGTAGACACATGAGCATTTTTAGATTGTAAGCTCCACGGGAAGGTCCTGTACTACTCCAAACTGAATTGTACTGTTGTTCATCTGTTCTGTCTGCCTTCATTTTTGCAAAGTACTGTGCATGACAGACACCGGACTGATTTCCAGATACATTATCCTTATTACCAAAAATAAAGCTACAAATTATTGCACAGCACTACTCATTAGCAAGAGTATAAAAGGAAAGTCTTTAGACAAAAGCCTATACAAAGATGTAAAAAAAAAAAAAAAAAAAGGGCAAAGAGGATGAGATAACAAAGGTTGTGGGTGTTTGGGGTTGGTTACATGGTGACAAAAGATTGTAGGAGAGAGGAGGCGGCATAGGAAATTTTAAGCTGAGGGACTGCTTAAAGAGGAACTGCAGTCTGCTCACATAATTTGTAATAAAAAAACATCTTTGCCATTCTGAAGCTTCCCTCCAACCCCTTTGCATATTATTTTATATATACTGTGATTCTGTACTTGCCAAATATGCTGCAGAAATCTCCCTCCACTGAATCTGGCCGCAACCATTTTAACTGTGGGCAGCGGAGGCTGCTGTCTGTTCACTTCCTGGATTCACACAGAGACACACCTCCAGCTCTGCAGCTCTCATTGGTCCCCCTCTTATGACTCATCCCCCCCTCCCTTCCTGGCAAACTTTCACAAGAGTGAGAGAGAGAGAGAGAGCTGTGCATGATGTCATAAGCCTAGGCTAATGACCAGACAAGAAAGCGGAAGTGGGCTGTATAAGGTATTTACTGGAAGAAAAAAAATGTTTTATTATCCAAAATTAAAACAACAAGGGCAGAAGATTTAATAGATGGAAAGTTGAAAAAATGACTGAAGTTCAGCTTTTAAAGGCCAAGTTTATTTTTAGGTAATGGGAGGGATAGAAAATCTTTCTGCATAATTGATTATTAATTATATAGGTGAGAGTCTTGCCAGTGGAATATAATTTTGGCACTCAATGTGAGAATTGAAAAGAGCACAAAGACTTTGGTGGTCTCTTAGGGTTGTAAGGGCGTATGTGACTCTTGTATTCCATTTTATTTTCTGCAGGAAGCACTACAGAGTATTGCCACTGACCCCGGCCTGTATCAGATGCTTCCTCGGTTCAGCACTTTCATATCAGAAGGGGTGAGTATTGTGCATCAAGGTATACTCTAACCTGTTTTTTATTTTAGCAGTCTAGCTGCATCATATAAGAAAACCGTCATTTTGATTCTTAAAGAGGAACTTCAGTCTTCTCACATAATTTGTAATAAAAACATATTTGCCATTCTGAAGCTTCCCTCCAACCACGTTGCATATTATTTTATATATACTGTGATTTTGTACTTGCCAAATATGATCCACTGAGTCCGGATGCATCTATTTTAACTGTGGGCAGCTGAAGCTGCTGCCTGTTCACTTCCTGGATTTACACAGCGACACACCTGCAGCTCTCATTGGCCCCCTCTTATGACTCATTCCCCCCCCCCCCCCCTCCCTTCCTGGCAAACTCACACGAGAGTGTGAGAGAGAGCTGTGCATGATGTCATAAGCCTAGGCTAATGACCAGACAAGAAACAGGAAGTGAGCTCTATAAGGGTTTTACTGGCAGAAAAAAAATCTTTTACTATCCAAAGTTAAAACAACAAGGGCAGAAGATTTAATAGATGGAAAGATGAAAAAATGACTGAAGGTCCTCTTTAAGAACCCCGCTGATAAGAGACTGGAAGCTTTGTATATATTCTCTTTGACAGGTACCACATTCCACCAGATTCTGGCACTAGTTCCTCTATGCCAAGACCGTGGCTGACTATGTTAAATGCCATAAGCATGATATTACTGATGCTGGCATTCACTTACAATCATTGATCACGTCTACCAAATGTCTTTTGGAGTAGAACTAAAAGCAAAACTTTATTTTTTTTCTTCCCTTTGGATAGAGTAAAGGAGGGTTATAACCCCTGTCAGATTGTTTTGCCTTCTGTGTCCCATTGGGGAGATTTACCTTCACTTCCTGTCTCATACCCAAACAAGAAGTGAGAGGAAATTCCTTCAAATGAAGGGAATCCCTTGGGGACCCCCAGGTCGCCAGAACTAGTGGCCCTTATTGGAAGATTTTCCCTCTATTACTTTTCTGGGGACAACTCAAATTTGGGATTTTCTTTACTGTCACTTTCAGTGATAATGGTAAACAGGACACATAAAGAGGGGGAATCTCCCTAATGGGGGTCACAGACAGCAATAAAAACCTAATAGGTGTTCAGGCAGAGCAAGCCAATCGGTCAGTTGTTCTGCCTCAAGACCGATTATTTCTGTTGGCATTTTAGAATGTGTTCTGCTTAGATTGCCTTGATTTTAGTGAAGAGCAGCTGGATCCTGTCTCATGCAGTAAGCAATTCAATAAAGTCCAGAGTTCATATAGTAATTATCAATGCAGTTCAAATATAAATCCATACAATTCACATATAAAACTCCATCCAATGCTCCTTTTTTTTATATATGGACTTATATATGAACTGCTAGGATAATGACTGTATTCTGGATGTTGTTTCATAGCACACATTGCACTTTATTAGAAGAGATAACACAACATAATGTATTATTATTTATTGCCTTTGATGTGTTACATTATATTAGTCCTTTGCAAATCTGATGCGTTTTTGAAGCGCATCAGGTTCGCATAACATGTGAACCGGCAGCCTTCTGAATGCAGCCAGTTCACACGTGTGTGGGGCAGCCGAGGTGCCGCTTTAAAAAGAGTCCTGTGTATTTTTGCGGTCCGGTCTATGTGTGATATTAAGTATAAATTTTACCGCACCTGACTCCTGCTCTGAAACCGCGACTGCAAATATGTGAACAGAGCCTTAAAGGGTAAGTTCACCTTTTACAGAAAAATCTGTAAGGTGAACACCGGACCAAACGGGACCCCCTTCCCAATTCTCACCACCCCCCCGCAGCATGGCGATCTCCCATTTTGAGCCCCGGTATAGCCGCCTCATGGCTCCGGGGCTTAGCAATCCCCAGGGCTTAAAGTGATTGTAGAGGTAAATAAAAAAAACACATCATACTTACCTCCACTGTGCAGCTCATTTTGCACAGAGTGGCCCCGAACCTCGTCTTCTGGGGTCCCTCGGCGGCTCTCGTGGCTCCTCCCCACATCTGATAACCCCCTTGGAGAATCGCTTCCCTGAGGGGGTTACCTTGCGGGTGAGCTCCCGAGTCCAGCATTCGGTGTCCTTAGAGGCCTAATGTATGACTTGGCCCCGCCCCCCGCAGCGCTCACGTCATTGGATTTGATTGACAGCAGCAGGAGCCAATGGCTGTGCTGCTATCAATCTATCCAATCAAGAGCCAAGAACACTGGGCAGAGACACAGCGCGTCCCCACCAGGTCAAGTTCGAGGTTTAGGTATGTAAAACGGGGGGAGGGGGCTGGGGGGGCCGGTCACTGGGAGGTGTTTTTTCACCTTAATGCATAGGATGCATTAAGGTGAAAAAACACGAAGGTTTACAACCTATTTAACCTCCTTAACGTATCCCGTCAGGAGGGAGGTTTAGGAGCATTCGAATTGGTCGTCACCGTCACATGGGCAGCGTTGACAGATCAGAACCTGCGTAGCCCGTCCTCTTAATGGGGAAGAAGAAGAGAGAAAGCTGAGGGGATTTCTAAGCCATGAGGCAGCTAGAACGGGAGATCGCCACGCTGCAGGGTCCTTTTCTGTAAAGGTGGACTTACACTTTAAAGAAACAATATAATATTGGTTATAGTTTTTGAAATATTGTTTATTTTTTGATTGGACAGCACACCGTTTTTTCACAAAAAATGTTTGTTATCCAGTATTCGAATGTAATGGTCGCAGCGATCTGGATTTGTGACAGGTGCCAAGCGCAGTTTACTTTTTGCACGAATCACAAGACAGGCTGAACTGTATACTTGTTTCATCCGTTGGTCCAGTGTTACACTTTTTAATGTCCAGCTTGAGCCTTTATTATAAGGTATTATGGCCTTTCGCATTACTGATTTTTCACTTTCAAAGCTCTGTGCCCGTTTTTGATTTGTAAACATTACCTCTATCTTTTTTTTTTTTTTTTATAGGTGCGCGTGAATGTTGTACAGAATAACCTGGCATTGCTTATTTATCTCATGCGAATGGTAAAAGCTCTGATGGACAACACCACTCTGTATCTAGAGAAATATGTAAGTGTGAAGACACTGGAAAGACAAACTAGATTACCTTTGCTGCTTATTATGGCTGAGAAAGTTCCACCCTGATACGGCTGACACGCAAGATCAGAGACCTGAAGGCTAGACAATTTTGTGTGGGAAGAGTTAAAACTTTTTATGTCTGTGAACACGCTTGGGAGATTTTCTCTCACTTTCTGTCTTGATGCCTGTACAGGAAACTTGGGGAGTGGTTGTCAAAGGAAGGTACAAGCCGCAGATTTACACTTGTGAGAAAAATGTGGGAAATTCCTGAGCTAAACCCAAAAATGTGAGAAAGCAGCTAACACTCAAACAAACAACGTCCAGACAGAATATAAATTACAAAATAATGTATACACAACATGTAGTCAGTAAGGTGAACAAAATGAAATCCAATGTTCACTGTTGTGAACTAAAGAAAATGAAAAATAAATAAAAAGATTGTCCATCTAATACATAATGGTGAGTCTTCAATCAAGTGAAAATAGTGCAGACAAAAATAGCAGTGAAGCTTATAACGGTGAAGAGATCCTCTGTCATAGTAGTGTAGATGGATACTCTTACCGGATGCGGTGGACCCACTTACCAGCGGTAGTGGGTCAATCGGGCTTATGTGGGCCGAATGCCCCACGGTTTTGGTTAGGCAGGAAAAGGGTGACTTCAAGCAAAATCCAGGCACTCTTCAGCGATGGTGGTCCAAACAGGATTGCAGAATCTCTGTGGTTCTCCAACTTATAGCGAAAAACTCCACTCAACGGGGGAGCCTTCAGGGAGTTGGGATCATTTCAACAAAGCTCAGATACTGCCTGCAATACCAGACAGTGGGAATAATAGAAAGGAAGGAAGCCGAGAAATTAAATGCGTCTCTCTTTAAGATTTGCACTTTTTCCCCCCAATATCTTCAGATCCAAACTCCTGATCGTGTCCCAATAATCAGAGATTTTCAGCCGAAAACAGATTTACACTTGTCTTAAAGGATAAGTACAGGTTAAAATAAAGTGCATTTAACCATTTTGCCCCCCTCACCTAACCCACCCTTCTGTACAGATGCATGCTTACCTGGATCTGACATCTGCAGGACTGCCATTTTGTTTACGTCTTGAAGTGCAAGTCTTACATATTGCTCACTACAGCCCCATAGACTTCCCTGGGGCATTGTCCCGAGGACAGAGGCGACCAGAGACAGCCCATGGAAGTCTATAGGGCTGTACTGCGCAGTTACAGCCAAGGCTGTGAAGACCTGTAGGTCTTGATTGAAACAAACAGCAGAGCTGTAGCTGTTAACGGGGTAAATCTCCATGGGGGGGGGGCGGGGGGTAGGTTAGAGCAGGGGAAGAAGCTTGCAATCTGATGTCCCTACCGCACTCATACAGCAAACACTACTACCAATTTTAGGCCATATTTGAATAAGGGCCCTTTCACACCAAATGCAGTTGGATGCATTTTGGACTGCACTACATCTGCATAGACCATCCAAAATCCAGGCTCTCCTATGGGCATAGTTCACACCAGTGCAGTGCAGGAAAGTACAGTACATGCTGCATTTTTCTGCACCGCAAATGTGCAAAAAACGCATTCAAACGCACTGCGACGCATCACAGTGCACAAAGAAGCCCAAGGAAGGAAAGAAGTAGGAAGTCACCTCACAGGACAAATGCAGATAGGAAACTGCATGTCATGTAAAATGCGTGTCAAATGCATGCATGGGTACAAGGAAAAATCGTGCAGTCACTTGCAGTTTCTGGTGTGATTGGGCCGTAAATGTTCATCCGTTGATTGTGGGCACTAAGTAACTACAGGAAAATCACACAAATTCTATTTGAAGTTGAACCCTGGGGCCAGCGACGCACAGGGATAAGCGCTTAGCCACGCTAATGCTTAAAACTTTTGACCTCATCTCTTCCAGCTCCATGAACTCATTCCAGCTGTGATGACGTGTATCGTCAGCCGGCAGCTTTGTCTGCGTCCGGATGTGGACAATCACTGGGCATTGAGAGACTTTGCCGCTCGTCTCATTGCACAAATCTGCAAGAACTTCAGCACCACAACCAACAACATCCAATCCAGAATAACCAAGACATTTACCAAGGTACAAAGAAGAATATTACATTTGATCAGTGGCTTTTGGTTGCTCGGGGAACCCTCAGGTCCTTTCTCACCTACTTTTTCCTCTTTCTTTTTGAAGTGAGCCTGTCAGTGGGTTTATAGTTTTCAAAATAAAAGTCCTGTGTCAGACACTGTGAAATGCTTGTTTTTATCTGCTTAGAAAGCTTCCTCTGTGTCCCTCTGAAACTAGAAATGGACAGGTGTCTGTGCTCAAAAAAGCTTACATATTGATTGTAAAGTCAGAAGGTCTTTTTATCTTCATGCATTCTATGCATGAAGATAAAAAGCCTTCTGCGTGCAGCAGCCTCTCCAGCACTGCTAATACTTACCTGAGCCCCATGTCTGTCCAGCGATGTCCACGAGTGTCTCGCCCATCCAGGACTTTCCTCCTGATTGGCTGAGACACAGTAGCAGCGTCATTGCAGTAGTAAGGCCAAACCACAGCTCCATGTCTGAATGGACACAGGGAGCTGTGATTCGGCTTGGGTGCCCCAATAGTAAGCTGCTTGGTGTGGGGGCACTCAACAGGAGGGAGGGGCCAGGAGCACAAAAGAGGGACCCGAGAAGAGGAGGATCGGGCTGCTCTGTGATAATCCACTGCACACAGGGCAGTTAAGTATCACATGTTTGTTTTTTATATATATATATATATATATATATATATATATATATATATATATATATATATATATATATATATATATATACCTGTTGAGTACCCCCGTACTCAACAGGACTACAATCACTTTAAGGTTTTCACCTTTCTGAACATGTTACACCCATATTTAGGGTGTAACATGTTCAGCATCTGACCCCTACCCCACACTCGCTGTCACAATTCAAAGAATGCATGGTTGCGTGTATCTCCACCCACACAGCTGCATCATTTATTTCACAGATCCTTTTGCGGCTGTCAGCTTGTAGTTCTCAATGAACTACCTGGGCACTGTCGAGCACTCTAGGTAGTTCATTGGAGCTTCTTGTCATTCAGTAACTGCCTGCTCATATCAGAGGCATGGGCAGACAGATACACCGATAGTCTGCAGGACCGTGGCATTACACCCATGATGTGTTCGTGGGTACAATGCTTTACATACTATTTACCTGCAAAAAATTGTGCATTTTATTATTTTTTGTGTGCACCTTTTTTTTTAAAGGGGTTGTGAAGGTTCGTATTTTTTCACCTTAATGCATCCTATGCATTAAGGTGAAAAAACACCTGTCAGTGACTGACCCCCCCCCCCCCCCCCCCAGCCCCCCGTTTTACTTACCTGAACCCTCGAACTTGTCCCACGGTGATGCACTGTCTCTCTGCCCGGGGTTCTCGGCTGTTAATTGGATAGATTGATAGCAGCACAGCCATTGGCTCCCGCTGCTGTCAATCAAATCCAGTGATGCGAGCGCCGGGGGGGGGGGGGGGCGGGGCCGAGTCCTGCATTCGGCATCCATGGATGCCGAATGCTGGACTCGGGAGCGCACCCGCAAGGTAACCCCCCTCGGGAGAGCGCTTCTCCCAGGGGGTTATCTGATGTGGGGAGGAGCCGAGAGAGCGGCCGAGGGACCCCAGAAGACCAGGTTTGGGGCCACTCTGTGCAAAACGAGCTGCACAGTGGAGGTAAGTATGATATGTTTGTTGTTCTTTTAAAAACCCGGACCTTTAGTGTCACTTTAACTATAGGAATAAAAGCTGACCATTGTAAGCACCTCTGTCAAAGGTGAATGGTTTGTCTCAACCCTCATTTAAACGTGTGGTTGAGCCGTTTTTTTTTTTTTTTGTTTTTTTTAGCGCCCCCCTCCCCTTAAAGGATAAGTTCACCTTTTCAGAAAAAATAAAATAAATGCAAATTTTTTTCGCAGGTAAAAAAAATGTGCATTTGTTATTTTTTGTTGCAGGAGCCTGTAAAGCATTACGCTGGCGATTAGCAAATCTCTGGTGCCATGCATGTCTCCTGCAATCCTGTCGGTGTATCTGTTTGCTCGTACTAGGAAGCCGATACATGCTGACAGGAAGAATGAATGAACTACCACAGCGCCGTGGTAGTTTGATGAAAACTACAAGCCGACAAAAGCTGCCGGACCGTGTATTTTTCCATTCACAGAGCGCTGTATATGAGTGACACGGCCTGGTGGGCGGAGCCCCACATGGTTGCGTTTTTTTTTTTTTTTTATTATTAAATTTCGATAGCTAGTGGGTGGAGAAAAGCCCCTGCTAGCTGGAACAGTGGGAATCTGAGTGTACCATGTTATGAAAGGTGAACTTTATCCTTTAAGCTGCAATGGCAGCGGACAGGGGTGTTCACATGCTGCAGCAAAAACTATCCAACATGAGTAGCGGCAGGTCTAGGCGCAGCTCTAATCCTAGCCTAACTGTCATTTTAGCTGAACAGCTCGGTATGTTAAAGGAGGTTGAAAAATAACAGACCTATTGGCAGGATCACAAGGTAATACAACTATGTTGCAGGGGGACCCAAAAAAACATAAACTACTTTGTTATTGGGACTGATAGACTTCATCATATGTCATTTTTGATTTTGCTCATAGTTCCACTTTCAAGTGGAACTAAAGTCCAAGATATCTACCTTCGCTTCAACTGTCCGGCGCCCACGAGGTCACTTGCTGGTGCTGGCTTTTTCTCTCCGGCTACTTTCAAGTGCTGGCCTTTTCGGGCATCTTGATTGGCCGGCACAAAAGGTCATAACTCCCGTGCATGCGCAGTTCAATGTAAATTCTAAGAGAGGTTGTGAGCAGGCTTATCTCTTCTGCAATAAACAGCCTGCCTGCTCACATTGCTACTGTCTTGTTACTATGCTACCATGTGGTAGGTGGTATAGGAGTGTTGGCTCTTGTGCTACCAGGTTGTGGAATAGCTTCTTTCCTCGATCTGCGTGGCTCTTGAATGCTAGAGGTCTCCTGGAATAAATGAATTGGGAGTTACAGTATTTATTTATTATGGTATGTATGCTTTTTCTGGTTGTTGTTTTTTTTTTTTTTTTTTTTTTTTTTTTTTTATGCTGGGCGTGGAATTTTTTTTTTTATGTGAAGGAGCAACAACTCTATTTCATTTTATGATTGTTATTGTAAAATGACAATCCATTTTCTGATTCTGAATGTAAAAAAAAACAAAAACTTTTTGTTCCGCTTTAAAGAAAGTTAATGCCAAAATGTTGCAGATTTGTTGTCGGGAAAATATTTCTAGTCTCTATAAATAAATTGAAGTCAGATCACACTGTCATTGTAAATTTCCCCAGCCAGATTTTAGTTCCCTCCTGTGTTCTTGATGAATTTTTTTTTTTTTTTTTTTTATCTCGTTTTCGCAGAGTTTGGTTGACGAACGCACTCCCTGGACGACCCGATACGGCTCCATTGCCGGTCTTGCAGAACTGGGACCCGATGTAAGTAAAGCTGGCCATACACCATACAATTTTCGTATTCAATTTTCTTTAGATTTACCTTCAACTATGTAGTGCAAGGGCTTGCCAGACCGCGTACAAATTGAAAGTGTTTAGGTTTGACCTCATTATATGGTTTTGATAAATCTAAAGGAAAGTTGTACAAGAAAATTTGTATAATGTATGGCCAGCCTAACAGTAGGTTTTTTGCAGTAGGAGGAGCTGGACCACCTATCGTCTTACAATGTGGCTGATTTTCTTTATCCTTTTCCATAAGGTGATCAAAACTCTGATTGTCCCTCGTTTGTTGCTGGAAGGAGAGCGACTACGCACCGTCCTGGAGGGTCAGGTTCTTTCCAACATCGACAAAATTGGAGCTGACCATGTCCAAAGCCTCATGCTGGTAATAACGTGCATTCCAGTGTGCGTTTTTGTGTCTATGCCTAATAGTACATATTGTATTCCAACATAAGCCTCTTCTGCCATTGGGGAACCATAGATCCCAGTAAGTCCAACCAGCTGTTTAGAAAAGTACCACATCCACTGATTACAAAATGTACTGTGACAGTTTTTATGGTAGGACTCCGGGAAAACATACTCTGAGGAGCTGGGATTTTTAGGACTTGCACGTGGCGTTGGTTGAAGGAAAAACTTCAAAAAACCTCAATAGATCCAGGGAGACAGCGCCCAACACAGCAAAGCTTTTCTCAATGGCGCCTGACAGCAGCTCAAACCATAGAAATACAGGAAGGAGCAACAGACCAACACCAGATGAAATACTCTAAGATCACTTTAATTGTTTTTTTTTAACTAAAAAAGTTATGTAAAAACTTTAGTATCTGTACTCGTACAAATGCTTCGATACCTGAAACCAATATTTTCAGGCTTGATTCTTTAATCTGTCAGCGGGATTCCCCCACTGACAGCTGAAATGTAAAGAAAAAAAAAACAGCAATTATCGGTTTTTAGGAAGCGGGGTTGCCACGTACCTAACAACCGATGACTCATTTAGCTGTCAGTGGGGTTCCCCCTGTTGACAGCTGAAGTTTAAAAGAAGTCCCGGCAAATGGAGCTGTAAAAAAAAAAAAAAAGAAACCAGGCAATGTTTATCAACAACATTGCTCAGTCACTGAAACAGAAACATAAGAAGAAACATTGTTTCTTTTTGTATCGTTCTATTTATTCATCTACAGATCAAAAAGGATGTGGTCTGCAGATGAAGTCAGTTTAAAGCAACCTGTCAAATTTTTATTAAATGTTCCTCTGTTTAACCCCCTATTAACCCTTAATTTACTCTAATCAGCCTTAATTAAAGTGCTTGTAAACCCACTTTAAAAAAAAAAAAAAAAAAAAAACCTAACACTTACAAGACAAAGGCATAATGAGCTCGTATGCTTAGCATACTAGCTCATTATGTAATACTCACCTGAGATCGAAGCCCTTGCTGCGGTGCCCGTACACAGCACCGGCCGGTGACATCACTCCCGGGTGTTACTCCCGGGTGTCGCGGCTCCGGCGCTGTGATTTGCCGGAGCCGCGATGACGTCACTCCCGCGCATACGCGCGGTAACGGCGCACTCACTGAAGTCTTCAGTTTGTGTCAGTGTGCATGTGCCGATGACGTCGGCACATGCAAATACAGGGGTTATCTCCTAAACCGTGCAGGTTTAGAAGATATCCGGGGTAGCTACAGGTAAGCCTTATCATAGGTTTACCTGTAGCACAAAGTGGTCTGTAAGGATTTACAACCACTTTAACTCCTTAGTCTCCTCCTCCATTTAATTATTACTTTCCTGCTGATTTTTTTTTAGATATTTTTTTATATTTTATAAACTATTAATAATTAAAACTTTTTTTGTTTGCTTTATTCGTTAATATTTTTACACCTTTAAACCTTTAAAAGATCCTGTTTCTTTAAAGCTGTTTCTTGCTGTGGGGGCACCAGAGCAGGCTTGCTCTCGAGCCGCTGGTCTGTGTGTCCATTCACACACACAGCCGCGGCTTGGCACCGCACCCTCTCTCTCCTCATTGGCTCACTGGCTGTGATTGACAGTAGCAGGAGCCAATGGCGCCTGCTGCTGTCTTAGCCAATAAGGAGGGAGAGCCGAGGCTCTCATGCACATCGATGGAGCACGATCGGGCTTAGGAAAGTATTAGGGGGGCTGCTGCACACAGGAGGTTTTTTTATGTTAATGCATAGGATGCATAAAGGTAAAAAAAAAAAAATCTTCAGCCCTTAGACCCACTTGAACTTTGGACTTGGGGGGGGGGGGCTCCACACTAGCTTGTATTATGCCTGTCACCAGCGATATCTGTGAGGGCAATACTATTTCATTTTTTTTAACCCTTTTAATAAATAAACATTGCTACACTATTGGCTGCTTGGTGCTTCTCATCCTCCTCCTCTTCTTTTGCAGTGCGGTAAACTGCATGTGTTCGGATAGAGATCGGACCGCATTCCTTTTCAAGTCACATGCAATTCTTTGCAGTGCGATTTGCGCCTATTCGTTTTGTATGGGTTCAAATCGCACTGCAAAGGCATCGGTAGTTGGTATTGGCGCGTACCCTAGCACAAGTATCAATACTCACCAGTAAAGAAAAAACGGTATTGGAGTATTCCTAGTTAGCATTCATGCCAGGAATGTAACTCTTCTTTTTTTTTTTATTTTTTTTTAAGACTCTTAAATTGATGGCTTTAGTGCCGCTTTAACATCCATGTGTCACCGGTGAACGATATGTTGTCAAAGATAGCATTTGGTCCCAACTAAAGATTGATAGCTCGCAGGACCAGCTTCCGGGTTGTGTGACCACTCTGACAACCAATCACAATGGTTACAGGATTGTGAATCCCTCTTTTCCTGGGCGTTCAGAACCTTTTTAATGGACACCAATGAGCTTTTATGAGATTTTTAGTGATTTGTGCTGGCATCTGCTTTTTTACTTTTTTTTTTCTTAGCTGAATATTTACTGCAGAATTTGGATGCTAGTTAAAAAGACGAACAATTGTTTACTTTAGTGGATGGAATTTTACTTTTTAATGGATAGTTTTTCCTTTTTAAAGAGGACCTGAAATCAGGTGAAGATTTTTTTTTTATCCTTCCTCCTGGAAATAGCATTGTACTTCCTAGTATGTGAGTGTGCCTAGGCACTCCTGTGTCTACAGTGGTATAGCTGTATGTATGCAGCGTGAGATCTAATGCCGTGTACACACGGGCAGACTTTTCGACCGGCCTGGTCCGACGGGAGGAATCCGTCAGACAATCCGACCATGTGTGGGCTTCATCGAACTTGCAGTGGACTTTTTCGGTCGAAAATCAGACGAAGTTTAGATTTGGAACATGTTTCAAATCTTTCCACCGGACCCAGTTCCTATCGAGAAATCCACTCGTCAGAATGCTAGTCCGATGGACGAGAACCGACGCTAGGGCAGCTATTGGCTACTGGCTATCAACTTCCTTTTAGTCCGGTCGTACGTCATCACGTACGAATCCGTCGGACTTTGGTGTGATCGTGTGTAGGCAAGTCCATTCGTTCGAAAGTCCGTTGGAAAGACTGCCGGACCTTTTGATGCTGAAAAGTCCGCCCGTGTGTACACGGCATAAGAAACTGCTACCTGTGACCGATTAGTCTCCGGAGATTTGAGGTGAGATTTGGTGATGTCCTCACTGTACTGCTCACTGTTCTCCTTGCTGGAGGCTCTGACGTGAGGAAGCAAAGCCCTGCCTCCGCCAAGATGGCTACCTCCACATATAGCTACAGGCGTGGGAAGTCAGTAATGTATAAAGGATCAGCTGCAGGGATACCACAGGCAATACTGGTGACTAGACTTTTGACTTCCACCTGCTGTTTTTAGGCACAGCTTCAGTTCCTGAATGCCTATGGTATACAGACACACACACAAGCTGTGAAATCACTGGGATGCCATTGTTTCAACGTTTCTTTCTTTTTATGTTGTGTCTCAGAAACACACAGCTCCAGTCCTGGTGAAATTGCGCGCCCCTCCGGATGTCCCAGATGCATACCGTACAGATTATGGCTTCCTGGGTCCCACTCTGTGCTCTCATGTGATGAAGGCTAGGGCCCAGAGTGCTTTGCAGGGGCCCCAGGTCAACCGGACCACTCTGACAGTCACACAGGTAACCTTCTGCATGATATCCCTAGCTTTGTAGAATTTGTCAGATGTCTAATAATCTCCCCCGGTAGTCACGTGACCCCGGACTACTGTGTGGAAGCCATGATATAGTGCCTTGCCCCTAATGACTTATTTTTATGTCTCTTTCCTAATCCCCACCTCTTTCTCTCTTTGCCATCATCCTTTTTCTCTGTAACTTCTCTCTCTCTCAGCCTCGCCCTACACTCACCCTCTCTCAGCCGAACTCCGGCTCCATCACGCCATCCCCTCGCCCACCTGGGATAATAAAGGTGCCTGGGTCCTTGACTTTGCCCGTACAGACCTTAGTGAGTACCCGGCCGGCCACCCCTACTCAGCCTTCACCACCACCCACCAAGTTCATTGTGGTGTCTTCAGCAGGGAGCAGCGGGACCCAGGTAACTGCTCATTGTGTCCTGTGTGCCTGTTCTGTGCCATTTCTCTGTCTCATCACTAACGCCTCATCCTCTTCCTCCAGATCTCTGCCTGTTTTGTGTTCTTCTAACCGTGTTCTCTCATGCTGACCCTGGTCTCGCTATTCTGCTAGCACTCTGCCTGTGTTTTTATAACACCTCTTTTCAACCTTTGTGTAATTTCTCCTCTCAGGATTAAATCAATTAATCAGCATTCCTTATCATGATTGGGCCATGTAGGTATTAACTAGAGGGAAATGACGAGCCCTGCTGAGCGCTGGAATTGTTGCACCCATAGATTTTTAGATGTTTAGATCTTGCATTGTGCTTCCTGTCCCTTCTCTTACGCTGTGCATTCTCTCCCTCCCCTTCTACTCTGTACCCTCCCTTTCCTTCATGTTCACTTCCTTCCCTCACGCTGCCTCCCCCTCTCCCTTTCCTCGCGCTGCCTCCCCCTCTCCCTTTCCTCGCGCTGCCTCCCCCTCTCTCTTTCCTCTCGCTGCCTCCCCCTCTCCCTTTCCTCGCGCTGCCTCCCCCTCTCCCTTTCCTCGCGCTGCCTCCCCCTCTCCCTTTCCTCGCGCTGCCTCCCCCTCTCCCTTTCCTCGCGCTGCCTCCCCCTCTCCCTTTCCTCGCGCTGCCTCCCCCTCTCCCTTTCCTCGCGCTGCCTCCCCCTCTCCCTTTCCTCGCGCTGCCTCCCCCTCTCCCTTTCCTCGCGCTGCCTCCCCCTCTCCCTTTCCTCGCCCTGCCTCCCCCTCTCTCTTTCCTCGCCCTGCCTCCCCCTCTCCCTTTCCTCGCCCTGCTCTGCCTCCCTCTCCCTTTCCTCGCCCTTCCCTGCCTCCCTCTCTATGTTCCCCTCTCCCTTCCCCTGGCGCCTGCGTTCCCCTCTCCCTTCTCTTACGCTGTGCATTCTCTCCCTCCCCTTCTACTCTGTACCCTCCCTTTCCTTCATGTTCACTTCCTTCCCTCGCGCTGCCTCCCCCTCTCCCTTTCCTCGCACTGCCTCCCCCTCTCCCTTTCCTCGCGCTGCCTCCCCCTCTCCCTTTTTCTCGCGCTGCCTCCCCCTCTCCCTTTTCTCGCGCTGCCTCCCCCTCTCCCCTTTTCTCGCGCTGCCTCCCCCTCTCCCTTTTCTCGCGCTGCCTCCCCCTCTCCCTTTCCTCGCCCTGCCTCCCCCTCTCTCTTTCCTCGCCCTGCCTCCCCCTCTCCCTTTCCCTCGCCCTGCTCTGCCTCCCTCTCCCTTTCCTCGCCCTGCCTCCCTCTCTATGTTCCCCTCTCCCTTCCCCTGGCGCCTGCGTTCCCCTCTCCCTTCTCCTGGCGCCTGCGTTCCCCTCTCCCTTCCCCTGGCGCCTGCGTTCCCCTCTCCCTTCCCCTGGCGCCTGCGTTCCCCTCTCCCTTCCCCTGGCGCCTGCGTTCCCCCCTCCCTTCCCCTGGCGCCTGCGTTCCCCTCTCTCTTCCCCTGGCGCCTGCGTTCCCCTCTCTCTTCCCCTGGCGCCTGCGTTCCCCTCTCTCTTCCCCTGGCGCCTGCGTTCCCCTCTCTCTTCCCTTGGCGCCTGCGTTCCCCTCTCTCTTCCCCTGGCGCCTGCGTTCCCCTCTCTCTTCCCCTGGCGCCTGCGTTCCCCTCTCTCTTCCCCTGGCGCCTGCGTTCCCCTCTCTCTTCCCCTGGCGCCTGCGTTCCCCCCTCTCTCTTCCCCTGGCGCCTGCGTTCCCCCCTCTCTCTTCCCCTGGCGCCTGCGTTCCCCCACCCCTCTCCCTTCCCTGGCGCCTGCGTTCCCCCCCCCCTCTCCCTTCCCTGGCGCCTGCGTTCCCCCCCCTCTCCCTTCCCTGGCGCCTGCGTTCCCCCCCTCTCCCTTCCCTGGCGCCTGCGTTCCCCCCTCTCCCTTTTCTGGGCGCCACGTCCCCCTCTCCCTTTTCTGGGCGCCACGTCCCCCTCTCCCTTTTCTGGGCGCCACGTCCCCCTCTCCCTTTTCTGGGCGCCACGTCCCCCTCTCCCTTTTCTGGGCGCCACGTCCCCCTCTCCCTTTTCTGGGCGCCACGTCCCCCTCTCCCTTTTCTGGGCGCCACGTCCCCCTCTCCCTTTTCTGGCGCCACGTCCCCCTCTCCCTTTTCTGGGCGCCACGTCCCCCTCTCCCTTTTCTGGGCGCCACGTCCCCCTCTCCCTTTTATGGGCGCCACGTCCCCCTCTCCCTTTTCTGGGCGCCACGTCCCCCTCTCCCTTTTCTGGGCGCCACGTCCCCCTCTCCCTTTCCTGGCGCTTGCATTCCCCTCCCGTCCCCCTCTTCCTTCCAGGGCGCTGGCGTCCCCCTCTCCCTTCCCTGGCGCCTGCGTTTCCCCTCTCCCTTCCCTGGCGCCCCCCCTCCTTTCCTTGGTGCTGCGTCCCCCCCCTCTCCATTCCCTGGCGCCTGCATTTACCCTCTCCCTTCCCTGGCACCCCCCCTCCCTTCCTTGGTGCTGCGCCCCCCCCCTCCCTTCCTTGGTGCTGCGTTCCCCCCCCCTCCCTTCCCTGGCGCCTGCGTCCCCCCCCCCCCTTCTCTGGCGCTGCGTCCCCCTCTGTTTTTTTTTCCCTTGCGCTGCGTCTTTTTTTTTTTTTCCTGATGCTGCATCCCCCTCCTTTTTTTATTTTTTTATTTTTTTCCCTGGCACTGTGTCCCCCTCTTTTTTAATTTATTTTTTTCCCCTGGTGCTGCGCCCCCCTCTTTTTCCCTTGCGCTGCGTCCCCCTCTTTTTTTTTTTTTTCCCTAGCGCTGCGTCCCCCGCCTCCCTTCCCAGGAGCTGCGTTCCCCCCTCTCCCTTCCCTGGCGCCTGCGTTCCCCCCTCTCCCTTCCCTGGCGCCTGCGTTCCCCCCTCTCCCTTCCCTGGCGCCTGCGTTCCCCCCTCTCCCTCCCTGGCGCCTGCGTTCCCCCCCTCTCCCTTCCCTGGCGCCTGCGTTCCCCCCCCCTCCCCTTCCCTGGCGCCTGCGTTCCCCCCCTCCCTTCCCTGGCGCCTGCGTTCCCCCCCTCCCTTCCCTGGCGCCTGCGTTCCCCCCCTCTCCCTTCCCTGGCGCCTGCGTTCCCCCCCCCTCTCCCTTCCCTGGCGCCTGCGTTCCCCCCCCCCTCTCCCTTCCCTGGCGCCTGCGTTCCCCCCCCCTCTCCCTTCCCCTGGCGCCTGCGTTCCCCCCCCCCTCTCCCTTCCCTGGCGCCTGCGTTCCCCCCCCCCTCTCCCTTCCCTGGCGCCTGCGTTCCCCCCTCTCCCTTCCCTGGCGCCTGCGTTCCCCCCTCTCCCTTCCCTGGCGCCTGCGTTCCCCCCTCTCCCTTCCCTGGCGCCTGCGTTCCCCCCTCTCCCTTCCCTGGCGCCTGCGTTCCCCCCTCTCCCTTCCCTGGCGCCTGCGTTCCCCCCTCTCCCTTCCCTGGCGCCTGCGTTCCCCCCCTCCCTTCCCTGGCGCCTGCGTTCCCCCCCTCTCCCTTCCCTGGCGCCTGCGTTCCCCCCCTCTCCCTTCCCTGGCGCCTGCGTTCCCCCCTCTCCCTTCCCTGGCGCCTGCGTTCCCCCCTCTCCCTTCCCTGGCGCCTGCGTTCCCCCCCCTCTCCCTTCCCTGGCGCCTGCGTTCCCCCCCTCTCCCTTCCCTGGCGCCTGCGTTCCCCCCCCTCTCCCTTCCCTGGCGCCTGCGTTCCCCCCCCTCTCCCTTCCCTGGCGCCTGCGTTCCCCCCCCTCTCCCTTCCCTGGCGCCTGCGTTCCCCCCCTCTCCCTTCCCTGGCGCCTGCGTTCCCCCCCTCTCCCTTCCCTGGCGCCTGCGTTCCCCCCTCTCCCTTCCCTGGCGCCTGCGTTCCCCCCCTCTCCCTTCCCTGGCGCCTGCGTTCCCCTCCTTTTTTTTTTTTCCCCTGGCGCTGCGCCCCCCTCTTTTTTTTCTTTCTTTTTTTCCCCTGGCGCTGCGCCCCCCTCTTTTTTTTTTTTTTTTTCCCCTGGCGCTGCGCCCCCCTCTTTTTTTTTTCCCCTGGCGCTGCGTCTCCCTCTTTTTCCCTTACGCTGCGTCCCCCTCTTTTTTTTTTTTTTTTTCCCTGGCGCTGCGTCCCCCCCTCCCTTCCCTGGCGCTGCGTCCCCCCCTCCCTTCCCTGGCGCTGCGTCCCCCCCTCCCTTCCCTGGCGCTGCGTCCCCCCTCCCTTCCCTGGCGCTGCGTCCCCCCCTCCCTTCCCTGGCGCTGCGTCCCCCTCCTTTTTTTTTTTTTCCCCTGGCGCTGCGTCCCCCCCTCCCTTCCCTGGCGCCTGCGTCCCCCCCCCTCCCTTCCCTGGCGCCTGCGTCCCCCCCCTCCCTTCCCTGGCGCCTGCGTCCCACCCCTCCCTTCCTGGCGCCTGCGTCCCACCCCCTCCCTTCCCTGGCGCCTGCGTCCCACCCCCTCCCTTCCCTGGCGCCTGCGTCCCACCCCCTCCCTTCCCTGCGCCTGCGTCCCACCCCCTCCCTTCCCTGGCGCCTGCGTCCCCCCCCCCTCCCTTCCCTGGCGCCTGCGTCACCCCCCTCCCTTCCCTGGCCCTGCGTCACCCCCTCCCTTCCCTGGCGCTGCGTCACCCCCCTCCCTTCCCTGGCGCTGCGTCACCCCCCTCCCTTCCCTGGCGCTGCGTCCCCCCTCCCTTCCCTGGCGCTGCGTCCCCCCTCCCTTCCCTGGCGCTGCGTCCCCCCCCCTCTTTTTTTTTTTCCCTGGCGCTGCGTCCCCCCCCCCTTCTCTGGCGCCTGCGTCCCCCCCTCCCTTCCCTGGCGCCTGCGTCCCCCCCTCCCTGCGTCCCCCCCTCCCTTCCCTGGCGCCTGCGTCCCCCCCTCCCTCCCCTGGCGCCTGCGTCCCCCCCTCCCTGCGTCCCCCCCTCCCTTCCCTGGCGCCTGCGTCCCCCCCTCCCTTCCCTGGCGCCTGCGTCCCCCCCTCCCTTCCCTGGCGCCTGCGTCCCCCCCCTCCCTTCCCTGGCGCCTGCGTCCCCCCCTCCCTTCCCTGGCGCCTGCGTCCCCCCTCCCTTCCCTGGCGCCTGCGTCCCCCCCTCCCTTCCCTGGCGCCTGCGTCCCCCCCCTCCCTTCCCTGGCGCTTGCGTTCCCCCCCTCCCTTCCCTGGCGCTTGCGTTCCCCCCTCCCTTCCCTGGCGCTTGCGTTCCCCCCTCCCTTCCCTGGCGCTTGCGTTCCCCTCTCCCTTCCCTGGCGCTTGCGTTCCCCTCTCCCTTCCCTGGCGCTTGCGTTCCCCTCTCCCTTCCCTGGCGCTTGCGTTCCCCTCTCCCTTCCCTGGCGCTTGCGTTCCCCTCTCCCTTCCCTGGCGCTGCGTCCCCCCCCTTTTTTTTTCCCTGGCGCTGCGTCCCCCTCCTTTTTTCCCTTGCGCTGTGTCACCCTCTTTTTTTTTTTTTTTTTTTTTTTTCCCCCCTGGCGCTACGTCCCCCTCTCCCTGCTCGCGCACTTTGTCCCTTCCTCCCCTTCTCCCTTATACTCCCTTCTCTCGTGCCGCGTTCCCCTCTCCCTTCCCTGGCGCTTGCGTTCCCCTCTCCCTTCCCTGGCGCTTGCGTTCCCCTCTCCCTTCCCTGGCGCTTGCGTTCCCCTCTCCCTTCCCTGGCGCTTGCGTTCCCCTCTCCCTTCCCTGGCGCTTGCGTTCCCCTCTCCCTTCCCTGGCGCTTGCGTTCCCCTCTCCCTTCCCTGGCGCTTGCGTTCCCCTCTCCTTTCCCTGGCGCTTGCGTTCCCCTCTCCCTTCCCTGGCGCTTGCGTTCCCCTCTCCCTTCCCTGGCGCTTGCGTTCCCCTCTCCCTTCCCTGGCGCTTGCGTTCCCCTCTCCCTTCCCTGGCGCTTGCGTTCCCCTCTCCCTTCCCTGGCGCTTGCGTTCCCCTCTCCCTTCCTGGCGCTTGCGTTCCCCTCTCCCTTCCCTGGCGCTTGCGTTCCCCTCTCCCTTCCCTGGCGCTTGCGTTCCCCTCTCCCTTCCCTGGCGCTTGCGTTCCCCTCTCCCTTCCCTGGCGCTTGCGTTCCTCTCCCTTTCCTGGCGCCTGCGTCTCCCCCCTCCCTTTCCTGGCGCCTGCGTCTCCCCCCTCCCTTTCCTGGCGCCTGCGTCTCCCCCCTCCCTTTCCTGGCGCCTGCGTCTCCCCCCTCCCTTCCTGGCGCCTGCGTCTCCCCCCTCCCTTTCCTGGCGCCTGCGTCTCCCCCCTCCCTTTCCTGGCGCCTGCGTCTCCCCCCTCCCTTTCCTGGCGCCTGCGTCTCCCCCTCCCTTTCCTGGCGCCTGCGTCTCCCCCCTCCCTTTCCTGGCGCCTGCGTCTCCCCCCTCCCTTTCCTGGCGCCTGCGTCCCCCCCCTCCCTTCCCTGGCGCCTGCGTCCCCCCCTCCCTTCCCTGGCGCCTGCGTCCCCCCTCCCTTCCCTGGCGCCTGCGTCCCCCCCCTCCCTTCCCTGGCGCCTGCGTCCCCCCCCTCCCTTCCCTGGCGCCTGCGTCCCCCCTCCCTTCCCTGGCGCCTGCGTCCCCCCCTCCCTTCCCTGGCGCCTGCGTCCCCCCCTCCCTTCCCTGGCGCCTGCGTCTCCCCCCTCCCTTCCCTGGCGCCTGCGTCTCCCCCCTCCCTTCCCTGGCGCCTGCGTCTCCCCCTCCCTTCCCTCCCCCTCCCTTCCCTGGCGCCTGCGTCTCCCCCCTCCCTTCCCTGGCGCCTGCGTCTCCCCCTCCCTTCCCTGGCGCCTGCGTCTCCCCCCTCCCTTCCCTGGCGCCTGCGTCTCCCCCCTCCCTTCCCTGGCTGGCGCCTGCGTCTCCCCCCTCCCTTCCCTGGCTGGCGCCTGCGTCTCCCCCCTCCCTTCCCTGGCTGGCGCCTGCGTCTCCCCCCTCCCTTCCCTGGCTGGCGCCTGCGTCTCCCCCCTCCCCTTCCCTGGCTGGCGCCTGCGTCTCCCCCCTCCCTTCCCTGGCTGGCGCCTGCGTCTCCCCCCTCCCTTCCCTGGCTGGCGCCTGCGTCTCCCCCCTCCCTTCCCTGGCGCCTGCGTCTCCCCCCTCCCTTCCCTGGCGCCTGCGTCTCCCCCCTCCCTTCGCTGGCGCCTGCGTCTCCCCCCTCCCTTCGCTGGCGCCTGCGTCTCCCCCCTCCCTTCCCTGGCGCCTGCGTCTCCCCCCTCCCTTCCCTGGCGCCTGCGTCCCCCCCCTCCCTTCCCTGGCGCCTGCGTCCCCCCCCTCCCTTCCCTGGCGCCTGCGTCCCCCCCTCCCTTCCCTGGCGCCTGCGTCCCCCTCTCCCTTCCCTGGCGCTTGCGTTCCCCTCTCCCTTCCCTGGCGCTTGCGTTCCCATCTCCCTTCCCTGGCGCTGCGTCCCCCCCTTTTTATTTTCACTGGCGCTGCGTCCCCCCCCTCCCTTCCCTGGCGCCTGCGTCCCCCCCTCCCTTCCCTGGCGCCTGCGTCCCCCCCTCCCTTCCCTGGCGCCTGCGTCCCCCCCTCCCTTCCCTGGCGCCTGCGTCTCCCCCCTCCCTTCCCTGGCGCCTGCGTCCCCCCCCTCCCTTCCCTGGCGCCTGCGTCCCCCCCCTCCCTTCCCTGGCGCCTGCGTCCCCCCCCTCCCTTCCCTGGCGCCTGCGTCCCCCTCTCCCTTCCCTGGCGCTTGCGTTCCCCTCTCCCTTCCCTGGCGCTTGCGTTCCCCTCTCCCTTCCCTGGCGCTTGCGTTCCCCTCTCCCTTCCCTGGCGCTGCGTCCCCCCCTTTTTATTTTCACTGGCGCTGCGTCCCCCCCTCCCTTCCCTGGCGCCTGCGTCCCCCCCTCCCTTCCCTGGCGCCTGCGTCCCCCCCTCCCCTTCCCTGGCGCCTGCGTCCCCCCCTCCCTTCCCTGGCGCCTGCGTCCCCCTCTCCCTTCCCTGGCGCCTGCGTCCCCCTCTCCCTTCCCTGGCGCCTGCGTCCCCCTCTCCCTTCCCTGGCGCCTGCGTTCCCCTCTCCCTTCCCTGGCGCTTGCGTTCCCCTCTCCCTTCCCTGGCGCTTGCGTTCCCCTCTCCCTTCCCTGGCGCTTGCGTTCCCCTCTCCCTTCCCTGGCGCTTGCGTTCCCCTCTCCCTTCCCTGGCGCTGCGTCCCCCCCCCTCCCTTCCCTGGCGCCTGCGTCCCCCCCCTCCCTTCCCTGGCGCCTGCGTCCCCCCCCTCCCTTCCCTGGCGCCTGCGTCCCCCCCCTCCCTTCCCTGGCGCCTGCGTCCCCCCCCTCCCTTCCCTGGCGCCTGCGTCCCCCCCCTCCCTTCCCTGGCGCCTGCGTCCCCCCCCTCCCTTCCCTGGCGCCTGCGTCCCCCCCTCCCTTCCCTGGCGCCTGCGTCCCCCTCTCCCTTCCCTGGCGCTTGCGTTCCCCTCTCCCTTCCCTGGCGCTTGCGTTCCCCTCTCCCTTCCCTGGCGCTTGCGTTCCCCTCTCCCTTCCCTGGCGCTTGCGTTCCCCTCTCCCTTCCCTGGCGCTGCGTCCCCCCCCTCCCTTCCCTGGCGCCTGCGTCCCCCCCCTCCCTTCCCTGGCGCCTGCGTCCCCCCCCTCCCTTCCCTGGCGCCTGCGTCCCCCCCCTCCCTTCCCTGGCGCCTGCGTCCCCCCCCTCCCTTCCCTGGCGCCTGCGTCCCCCCCCTCCCTTCCCTGGCGCCTGCGTCCCCCCCCTCCCTTCCCTGGCGCCTGCGTCCCCCCCCTCCCTTCCCTGGCGCCTGCGTCCCCCCCTCCCTTCCCTGGCGCCTGCGTCCCCCTCTCCCTTCCCTGGCGCCTGCGTCCCCCCTCTCCCTTCCCTGGCGCTTGCGTTCCCCTCTCCCTTCCCTGGCGCTTGCGTTCCCCTCTCCCTGGCGCTTGCGTTCCCCTCTCCCTTCCCTGGCGCTTGCGTTCCCCTCTCCCTTCCCTGGCGCTGCGTCCCCCCCTTTTTATTTTCACTGGCGCTGCGTCCCCCCCTCCCTTCCCTGGCGCCTGCGTCCCCCCCTCCCTTCCCTGGCGCCTGCGTCCCCCCCTCCCTTCCCTGGCGCCTGCGTCCCCCCCTCCCTTCCCTGGCGCCTGCGTCCCCCCCTCCCTTCCCTGGCGCCTGCGTCCCCCCCTCCCTTCCCTGGCGCCTGCGTCCCCCCCTCCCTTCCCTGGCGCCTGCGTCCCCTCTCCCTTCCCTGGCGCCTGCGTTCCCCTCTCCCTTCCCTGGCGCTTGCGTTCCCCTCTCCCTTCCCTGGCGCTTGCGTTCCCCTCTCCCTTCCCTGGCGCTTGCGTTCCCCTCTCCCTTCCCTGGCGCTTGCGTTCCCCTCTCCCTTCCCTGGCGCTTGCGTTCCCCTCTCCCTTCCCTGGCGCTTGCGTTCCCCTCTCCCTTCCCTGGCGCTGCGTCCCCCCCCTCCCTTCCCTGGCGCCTGCGTCCCCTCCCTTCCCCGGCGCCTGCGTCCCCCCTCCCTTCCCCGGCGCCTGCGTCCCCCCCTCCCTTCCCTGGCGCCTGCGTCCCCCCCCTCCCTTCCCTGGCGCCTGCGTCCCCCCCTGCCTTCCCTGGCGCCTGCGTCCCCCCCTCCCTTCCCTGGCGCCTGCGTCCCCCCCTCCCTTCCCTGGCGCCTGCGTCCCCCCCTCCCTTCCCTGGCGCCTGCGTTCCCCTCTCCCTTCCCTGGCGCTTGCGTTCCCCTCTCCCTTCCCTGGCGCTTGCGTTCCCCTCTCCCTTCCCTGGCGCTTGCGTTCCCCTCTCCCTTCCCTGGCGCTTGCGTTCCCCCCTCCCTTCCCTGGCGCCTGCGTCCCCCCTCCCTTCCCTGGCGCCTGCGTCCCCCCCCTCCCTTCCCTGGCGCCTGCGTCCCCCCCTCCCTTCCCTGGCGCCTGCGTCCCCCCCCTCCCTTCCCTGGCGCCTGCGTCCCCCCCTCCCTTCCCTGGCGCCTGCGTCCCCCCCCTCCCTTCCCTGGCGCCTGCGTCCCCCCCTCCCTTCCCTGGCGCCTGCGTCCCCCCCTCCCTTCCCTGGCGCCTGCGTCCCCCCCTCCCTTCCCTGGCGCCTGCGTCCCCCCCTCCCTTCCCTGGCGCCTGCGTCCCCCCCTCCCTTCCCTGGCGCCTGCGTCCCCCCCTCCCTTCCCTGGCGCCTGCGTCCCCCCTCCCTTCCCTGGCGCCTGCGTCCCCCCTCCCTTCCCTGGCGCCTGCGTCCCCCCCTCCCTTCCCTGGCGCCTGCGTCCCCCCCTCCCTTCCCTGGCGCCTGCGTCCCCCTCTCCCTTCCCTGGCGCCTGCGTCCCCCTCTCCCTTCCCTGGCGCCTGCGTCCCCCTCTCCCTTCCCTGGCGCTTGCGTTCCCCTCTCCCTTCCCTGGCGCTTGCGTTCCCCTCTCCCTGGCGCTTGCGTTCCCCTCTCCCTTCCCTGGCGCTTGCGTTCCCTCTCCCTTCCCTGGCGCTTGCGTTCCCCTCTCCCTTCCCTGGCGCTGCGTCCCCCTCCTTTTTTCCCTTGCGCTGTGTCACCCTCTTTTTTTTTTTTCCCCTGGCGCTACGTCCCCCTCTCCCTGCTCGCGCACTTTGTCCCTTCCTCCCCTTCTCCCTTATACTCCCTTCTCTCGTGCCGCGTTCCCCTCTCCCTTCCCTGGCGCTTGCGTTCCCCTCTCCCTTCCCTGGCGCTTGCGTTCCCCTCTCCCTTCCCTGGCGCTTGCGTTCCCCTCTCCCTTCCCTGGCGCTTGCGTTCCCCTCTCCCTTCCCTGGCGCTTGCGTTCCCCTCTCCCTTCCCTGGCGCTTGCGTTCCCCTCTCCCTTCCCTGGCGCTTGCGTTCCCCTCTCCCTTCCCTGGCGCTTGCGTTCCCCTCTCCCTTCCCTGGCGCTTGCGTTCCCCTCTCCCTTCCCTGGCGCTTGCGTTCCCCTCTCCCTTCCCTGGCGCTTGCGTTCCCCTCTCCCTTCCCTGGCGCTGCGTCCCCCCCTCTCCCTTCCCTGGCGCCTGCGTCCCCCTCTCCCTTCCCTGGCGCCTGCGTCCCCCTCTCCCTTCCCTGGCGCCTGCGTCCCCCTCTCCCTTCCCTGGCGCCTACGTCCCCCTCTCCCTTCCCTGGCGCTTGCGTTCCCCTCTCCCTTCCCTGGCGCTTGCGTTCCCCTCTCCCTTCCCTGGCGCTTGCGTTCCCCTCTCCCTGGCGCTTGCGTTCCCCTCTCCCTGGCGCTTGCGTTCCCCTCTCCCTTCCCTGGCGCTTGCGTTCCCCTCTCCCTTCCCTGGCGCTGCGTCCCCCCCTTTTTTTTTTCCTGGCTCTGCGTCCCCCTCCTTTTTTCCCTTGCGCTGTGTCACCCTCTTTTTTTTTTTTTTTTTTTTCCCCTGGCGCTACGTCCCCCTCTCCCTGCTCGCGCACTTTGTCCCTTCCTCCCCTTCTCCCTTATACTCCCTTCTCTCGTGCCGCGTTCCCTCCCCTTCCCTGGCGCTTGCGTTCCCCTCTCCCTTCCCTGGCGCTTGCGTTCCCCTCTCCCTTCCCTGGCGCTTGCGTTCCCCTCTCCCTTCCCTGGCGCTTGCGTTCCCCTCTCCCTTCCCTGGCGCTTGCGTTCCCCTCTCCCTTCCCTGGCGCTTGCGTTCCCCTCTCCCTTCCCTGGCGCTTGCGTTCCCCCTCTCCCTTCCCTGGCGCTTGCGTTCCCCTCTCCCTTCCCTGGCGCTTGCGTTCCCCTCTCCCTTCCCTGGCGCTTGCGTTCCCCTCTCCCTTCCCTGGCGCTTGCGTTCCCCTCTCCCTTCCCTGACGCTTGCGTTCCCCTCTCCCTTCCCTGGCGCTTGCGTTCCCCTCTCCCTTCCCTGGCGCTTGCGTTCCCCTCTCCCTTCCCTGGCGCTTGCGTTCCCCTCTCCCTTCCCTGGCGCTTGCGTTCCCCTCTCCCTTCCCTGGCGCCTGCGTCTCCCCCCTCCCTTTCCTGGCGCCTGCGTCTCCCCCCTCCCTTTCCTGGCGCCTGCGTCTCCCCCCTCCCTTTCCTGGCGCCTGCGTCTCCCCCCTCCCTTCCCTGGCGCCTGCGTCTCCCCCCTCCCTTCCCTGGCGCCTGCGTCTTCCCCCCCTCCCTTCCCTGGCGCCTGCGTCTCCCCCCTCCCTTCCCTGGCGCCTGCGTCTCCCCCCTCCCTTCCCTGGCGCCTGCGTCTCCCCCCTCCCTTCCCTGGCGCCTGCGTCTCCCCCCTCCCTTCCCTGGCGCCTGCGTCTCCCCCCTCCCTTCCCTGGCGCCTGCGTCTCCCCCCTCCCTTCCCTGGCGCCTGCGTCTCCCCCCTCCCTTCCCTGGCGCCTGCGTCTCCCCCCTCCCTTCCCTGGCGCCTGCGTCTCCCCCCTCCCTTCCCTGGCGCCTGCGTCTCCCCCCTCCCTTCCCTGGCGCCTGCGTCTCCCCCTCCCTTCCCTGGCGCCTGCGTCTCCCCCCTCCCTTCCCTGGCGCCTGCGTCTCCCCCCTCCCTTCCCTGGCGCCTGCGTCTCCCCCCTCCCTTCCCTGGCGCCTGCGTCTCCCCCCTCCCTTCCCTGGCGCCTGCGTCTCCCCCCTCCCTTCCCTGGCGCCTGCGTCTCCCCCCTCCCTTCCCTGGCGCCTGCGTCTCCCCCCTCCCTTCCCTGGCGCCTGCGTCTTCCCCCCTCCTTTCCCTGGCGCCTGCGTCTTCCCCCCTCCCTTCCCTGGCGCCTGCGTCTTCCCCCCTCCTTTCCCTGGCGCCTGCGTCTTCCCCCCCTCCCTTCCCTGGCGCCTGCGTCTTCCCCCCTCCCCTTCCCTGACGCCTGCGTCTTCCCCCCCCTCCCTTCCCTGGCGCCTGCGTCTTCCCCCCCTCCCTTCCCTGGCGCCTGCGTCTTCCCCCCTCCTTTCCCTGGCGCCTGCGTCTTCCCCCCCTCCCTTCCCTGGCGCCTGCGTCTTCCCCCCTCCTTTCCCTGGCGCCTGCGTCTTCCCCCCTCCCTTCCCTGGCGCCTGCGTCTTCCCCCCTCCCTTCCCTGGCGCCTGCGTCTCCCCCCTCCCTTCCCTGGCGCCTGCGTCTCCCCCCTCCCTTCCCTGGCGCCTGCGTCTCCCCCCTCCCTTCCCTGGCGCCTGCGTCTCCCCCCTCCCTTCCCTGGCGCCTGCGTCTCCCCCCTCCCTTCCCTGGCGCCTGCGTCTCCCCCCTCCCTTCCTGGCGCTGCGTCCCCCTCCTTTTTTCCCTTGCGCTGTGTCACCCTCTTTTTTTTTTTTCCCCTGGCGCTACGTCCCCCTCCTTTTTTTTTTTTTTTTTTTTTTTTTTTTCCTCTCCCCCCGGCTCTGTGTACACCCCCTCTGCCTTCCCTGGCGCTGCGCCCCCCTCTCCCTGCTCGCGCACTTTGTCCCTTCCTCCCCTTCTCCCTTATACTCCCTTCTCTCGTGCCGTGTCCCCCTCTCCCTTTTTTTTTTTTTTTTCCTTGGATCCACTCTCCCATTTTTTTCTTGGATGCTGCCCCTCCTTCTCCCATTTCTCCCACTGCACCAGCTCTGCCTTTCCTTGGACCCAGCCTACCTCTCCCTTTCCTAGTGTTGGGTTTCCTTCTCCCCTCCTGTACCTTTGCTCATGTTGCACCCTTCATTCCCTCATGCCTCTCCCCTTCTCCCTTCCTTCTCACAACCCCACCCTTCCCCCTTTCTTTGTGCTGTGCTTTCTTCCCTTACCCTTCACTGCCCTTCCTTCTCCCTTCTCTCCTTTTTGTGCTTCCTCTCTCTTCAGTAGAACTGTTAATTCGCTCCTCAATCTGTATCGCCAGATATTCCTATATTTAACAATATACACCTTTTCAAGTGCTTTAACCTCTACTGCTTCCTTTTATTTTACATTTCCCAATATTCCCCCCCCCCCCATCTTATGCTACTGCTTTTTCACCTTTGATTCCTTCCTCCCAGCTTCCCCTGTTTTTGCATTTTCTCCATACCTTTTTGTGTCTGTACATTTCTGCTACATCCTCTACACCAGTCTTTTTGCATCTGAGCACCTCTGATCTCACTGTGCCCCTCCTTACAGGTTCTCACCTCTTCAAGCGGCCCTTCCCCATCCACACCATGCCCCCCTGGGGTCCAACCCATTGTGAAACTTGTGTCCGGTGGGCAAAGCAGCGGTGTAGGGGGCTCAGCGACGGGTGGCAGCAGCGGAATGCAGAAATATATAGTTGTGTCTCTTCCAACCGCTGGAGAAAGCAAAACCCCTCAACCCTCCCCTCCCCCCACAACAGAGACCTCCGGCTTGTGACAAGAGACCCCTGTGATGTGTGTGAGCATTTGGGTGAATGTATGGTCAATTGTGTGGCTGCATGCATGGATGTTTCTGGTGTTTTCTGTGTGTTACAGTTTATTTTGTGTACAAGGAATAATAACCTTTTCTTAATAAAAATGCTTAAAACTATGGGCTTTTGTTTCACTTTGTTTAACGTACAACTCCAGGCTAAGATACTAGGTAAAAATACACAAGACCTAAAGTTGAAGTCCGGCCTAGAACTAACTAAGCTTCTGACACCTATACGAACTATCCTGTAAAGCAGGGGTCTCAAACTGGTGGCCCTCAAGTTGTTGCGAAGCTACAAGTCCTATCATGCCTCTGCCTGTGGGAGTTATGCTTGTAACTGTCAGCCTAGCAATGCCTCATAGGACTTGTAGTTTTGCAACAGCTGGAGGGCCGCCAGTTTGAGACCCCTGCCGTAAAAGAAAGATGCATATACTTACCTATTCTCAGAGCGCCTCCGGTCACGTGATCTCCCCAGCTTCAGGGGAGATGAGAGAACATCCAAACAAATGGCAACCACCCCAACTTATAACTGGCCTTTGCAGCAAGGAGAACATAGAAGGGTAACACATATCAAAAAAACAAACAAAAATTTCCAGCTCACTTACCAGCCAGCCTGCAGCAAACCAAATATAATACCCTATCTAACAGTTCACATTAAAAACAAGGGGTTTTGTTTTCTCACAATGTCTTTCCTGCAATAAAAATCCATTATTCATTGCCTGTATGGAGATGATTGAACATGAACAACAGATGGAATGCCTGGGTGGTGATGTCACCTATTGGCTTACTATGGGGCATTCGTTGTTTGCTCTTCCTCCTCTCCCCTGAAGCCGACCGCTGGGAGACAATCACGTGACCGGACTAAAATGCCCTGAGAAAAGTTAAGTATAAGCATCTTTCTTCTACAGGGTAGTTAGTATAGGTGTTAGTCATACAGTGAGGAAAAAAGTATTTGAACCCCTGCTGATTTTGTACATTTGCCCACTGACAGAGAAATGATCAGTCTATAATTTTAATGGTAGGGTTATTTTAACAGTGGGAGAAAAACCCATTTTTAAAAGTTATAAATTGATTTGCGTTTTAATGAGTGAAATAAGTATTTATAAGTCTCTACCAATCAGCACGATTTCTGCCTCCCAGGTGACTTCTATACAGGTAAAAAGCTAAAATTAGGAGCACTCCCTTAACCACCTGGCATCCGCGCTATGGCCGAATGACGGCCACAGCGCGGACCTGAATTCCCGGGAGGCCGTCATATGACGGCCTCCCCTGTGCACACACAGGGCGCGCGCCAAGCGCGCTGTGATCACCGAGTCACTGAGACTTGGGTGATCACCGATCTAAGGAAGGGGCCGTTCCCGGCCCCTTACCATGTGATCAGCTGTCAGCCAATGACAGCTGATCACATGATGTAAACAAAAGATCGGTAATCGTTTTTTTTATTCTACTCACGCTAACAGCGTGAGTAGAAAAAAAAGCCGATCACCGGCTCGGATGTCAGGGACATTAGTGCCATGTAATAGTGCCCACAAGTGCCACCTATCAATGCCCACAAGTGCCACCTATCAATGCCCACCAGTAGTGCCAATCAGTGCTGCCTATCAGTGTAACTGATCAGTGCCCATCACTGCCGCCTATCAATGCCCATCACTGCCGCCTCATCAGCGTACATCAATGAAGGAGAAAAATTACCTGTTTTAAATTTTTTATAACAAAATATAAAAAAATTAAAATTAAAAAAAAAAAAATTTCAGTTTTTTACATTTTTTTGAACAAAAAGTAAAAACTGCAGAGGTGATCAAATACCACCAAAAGAAAGCTCTATTTGTGCTGAAAAAATGATAAAAATTTCATATGGGTACAGTGTTGTATGACCGCGCAATTGTCATTCAAAGTGCGTCAGTGCTGAAAGCTGAAAATTGGTCTGGATAGGAGGGGGGTTTAAGTGCCCTGTAAGCAAGTGGTTAAAGGGAGTGCTCCTAATCTCAGTTTATTACCTGTATAAAAGACATCTGTCCACAGAACAATCAATCAAAAAGATTTCAATCTCTCCACCATGGCCAAGACCAAAGAGCTATTCAAGGATGTCAGGGACAACATTGTAGACCTACACAAGGCTACAAGATCATCGTCGAGCAGCTTGGTTCTCACAACAGTGACAACAGTTGGTGCGACTGTTCGCAACTGGAAGAAACATAAAATAGCTGTTAATCTCCCTCGGTCTGGGGCTCCATGCAAGATCTCACCTCGTGGAGTTTCAATGATCATGGGAACGGTGAGGAATCGGCCCAGAACTACACAGGAGAATCTTGTCAATGATCTCAAGGCAGTTGGGACCATAGTCGCCAAGAAAACAATTGGTAACACACTACGCCATGAAGGACTGAAATCCTGCAGCGCCCGCAAGGACCCCCTGCTTAAGAAAGCACATGTACAGGCCCATCTGAAGTTTGCTAATGAACATCTGAATGATTCAGAGGAGAACTGGGTGAAACTGTTGTGGTCGGATGAGACCAAAATTGAGCTCTATGGCATCAACTCAACTTGTCTTGTTTGGAGGAGGAGGAATGCTGCCTATGACCTCAAGAACACCATCCCCACTGTCAAACATGGAGGTGGAAACTATGTTTTAGGGGTGTTTTTCTGCTAAGGGGACAGGACATCTTCACCACATCAAAGGGACGATGGACAAGGCCATGTACCATCAAATCTTGGGTGAGAACCTCCTTCCCTCAGCCAGGGCATTGAAAATGGGTCGTAGATGGGTATTCCAGCATGACAATGACCCAAAACACACGGCCAAGGCAACAAAGGAGTGCCTCAAGAAGAAGCACATTAAGGTCCTGGAGTGGCCTAGCCAGTCTCCAGACCTTAATCCCATAGAAAATATGTGGAGGGAGCTGAAGGTTCAAGTTACCATACGTCAGCCTCGAAACCTTAAAGTGGATGTAAACCCTCACATATACCCAGTGAAGTTAACAGCCTCAGATGATACAGAGATGGAACAAGTCTCCCTACATAAGTTTTACATGTATATCTGCTGTCTTCAGGTTTATATACTGTTTAGAAAGTGCACGTCCTGTTAGAATTTTCGCTTCCTCATTCCCCTGTAGGAGTGGATTATTGCTAGACACTGTGAGATAGCTGATTGGAGGAAAGGCACACACCCCCTCCCCACATATACAGAGGTTGCCTGTGACTAGTTTAGCTTTGTGCTAATCTATTTATAGCAACCTCCTCCGACAAACACTTCTATTTTCAGTCTCGGAGAGCTTGTCAAAAGTTATCAGGCTGATAACAGACAAACTGAGCAGGACAAAGCTACGGGACATAGTGATTTGATGAGAGATAACAAACACTGCAGATATATGGGCCCAGCTCAAATTTCATGAATCGGGTTTACATTCACTTTAATGACTTGGAGAGGATCTGAAAAGTGTAGTGGGAAAAAAATCCCTCCTGAGATGTGTGCAAACCTGGTGGCCAACTACAATGATATTGCCACCAAGTACTAAGTCATGTTTTGTGAAGGGGTCAAATACTTATTTCACTCATTAAAATGCAAATCAATTAGGGGGGTGGTTGCTCTGGATAACATCTATGATACCAATATTTTGGCTTCTTTTGATGACTTGCAGAGGAAATACGAACTGCCCCAAACCGCCTTTTACAGGTATCTTCAACTCAGACATGTGCTCCAGGCTCAGTTTGGCACCCAGGACACTGACTTCTCTGATTTAGCAGGGCTTTTTTTCAGCTGGAACTTCTGGCTCAGGCCCTCTGCTCCCTGCTAACCACCATCATTTGTAGACACAGAAGTCCGGCTTCTATGTTTCCAAGTGACAGCTTGACTCTCAATGGCTCCCGTAGATCTAATCTCCTGAATGGCTCCCACTGTATACAGGATGGGGACAAGGGAAATGCAAGTGCCCAGTGTGAAATGAGGATGCCGACACCCCCAATAGATGATCTCCCTGCAAGCAAAAGAGATGGAGCCACCTACAGTGTGTGGGGAGGTACTAGAGCCGACTGGGTGCTTCAACCAAATACAGCAACAAAAGTAAGGTGAAAGATGGTGGAGCTTGTAGCCTCCCTGACGGTATTCCCGAGTGTGGCTCGGGGTTAAATTTCAGTCCCATTAGCGGTAACCCCGAGCCACACTTGGTATTACATTGCAGGATTCTGGTGCGGTATACTTACCTTGTCCCCAGGATCCTGCGATGTCCCCCCGCTGTGTCTGCGGGCTCTGTCTCCTCCGAAGCCCCTCTGTGCCAGGCTCCGTTCCCTGCGAGCGTCGCGACGCATGGGGGCAGAGCCTGGCGGCAATTTCAAAAAAATGTACAAACCATAACACATACAGTACTGTAATCTTACAGATTACAGTACTGTATGAAATGATTTCACATCCCATTTGTCCCCAGTGCTTTGGCCCATGCCCTGCATGCAGTTTTATGTGATATATACTGTTCTTTCTGCCTGGAAACTGGAGATTGTCCATAGCAACCAAAAAGTGTCCCTTTACGTCAAAAGTGGCTTTAGACCAGCTGGAAAACAGCGACAGTAAATTAGAACACTTGCAGAATTGAGTGATAGTGAATCGTGGGGAAATTTATTTTATTATTATTACCGGTATATTATTATTTTTTTAATTATTTATATTTATTTATTATATTATAATTTATGTTTTTGTGTTTCAAACTTCATCATACCCGGGATATCTACTAGACTCTTGTTTGGACAGATTTAAGTGTGTTATTGTTAAGAATTACAGGCCTACAATCTCAAACGCCAAATTTCCATGCAAAATAATTGTACGGCTTTCAGCACCTAAAATCCGAAATAATCATACCGCCAGGGAGGTTAAGGAAGGGGGGGATGGAGGGGGTTGCACACAGAGGTCAGAGCTGAAGAGGGGTAAAAGTGAGATGTGGATGGGGAATACAGAGGTTAGCAGCTGTGGAAGAAGGCTGAGTCCTGCACTCTGTGTGTAGTGCACCCCTGAACTCTGCACTCTGTATGAAGCGCAACCTTGAACTCTGCACTCTGTATTACCCCCCCCCCCCTCCCCCATTTCTGCACGTAATGCACTCCTGGTATTTAATGTCCCTTTAACCACTTCAATACCCGCCCATAGTCATATGACGTCCTGGGATGGGATCTCCCATCCTGGGTGGGCGTCATATGACGCCCTGGGATTCCCGGCCGCCTAGGGGGCGCGCGCCCGCCGCGTTCCTCGGGACCCGGTGCGTGTGCCCGGCGGCCGCGATGTCCGCCGGGCACCCGCGATTGCCGGTTAACCGGACCGGCATGTGGATCTGTGTGTGTAAACACACAGATCCACAGCCTGTCAGCTCAGAGGAGAGCGATCTGTGTTCCCAGAACGGAGGAACACTGATCGGTCTCCTCCCCTTGTACGCCCCCTTCCCCTACAGTTAGTAATCACTCCCTAGGAAACATATTAACCCCTCCCCGCCCACTAGTGGTTAACCCCTTCACTGCCTGTCACATTTACACAGTAATCAATGCAATTTTATAGCATTGATCGCTGTATAAATGTGAATGATCCCAAAAATGTGTCAAAAGTGTCCGATGTACCCGCCATAATGTCGCAGTCACGAAAAAAAATCGCGATCGGCGCTAAAAAAATAAATAAATATTTTTTTTTAAAAACGCCATAAATCTATCCCGTATTTTGTAGACGCTATAACTTTTGCGCAAACCAATCAATATACGCTTATTGCGATTTTTTTCCCAACAATATGTAGAAGAATACGTATAGGCCGAAACTGAGGAAAAAATTAGTTTTTTTTAAAAAAAATTGGGATATTTATTATAGCAAAAAGTAAAAAATATTGTGTTTTTTTCAAAATTGTCGCTCTTCTTTTGTTTATAGCGCAAAAAATAAAAACCGCAGAGGCGATCAAATACCACCAAAAGAAAGCTCTATTTGTGGGGAAAAAAGGACGTCAATTTCTTTTGGGTACAACGTCGCACGACCGCGCAATTGACGTTTAAAGTGCGACAGCGCTGAAAACTAAAAATTGGCCTGGGAAGGAAGGGGGTGAAATTGCCCTGTATTGAACCGGTTAAGACCCTCCCACTGTTAATGAAATTTGACCACACCCACAATGTGATGCAGTTTGGAGGGTGTGTGTGTGTGTGGGGGGGGGCGCTCGTTTTTGAGTTTGCTAGGCTAATGAAATGTGGCCAAGGCATACTAGGGTCATGTTAATGGAAACACTATTTATTGCTTGTAAGAAAAACTGGCACTTAAATGGGTTCAACCCACCCCTCCATCTTTACGTACATGGCTTTGGTTAGTAAATCAGGTGTTGCCTTACGAGAAACGTATTTTTGAACACAGAGGTTGCCCGGCTAAATATAACAAGGTGTGGGATGCGCAGTGTTCTGATCTCACTGTAACCAACGCTTGAGAATATCATTGTCGTGTATTGAGTAACAGTAATCAATAATTTTGTATTTTTCTGTTATTAAACATGCATATCAGGATTGGTTTGAAGAGGAATGCTGGATAATTGTTATGTGCAATATTTATGCATTATAAATGTACCATGTCGTTCTTTGTGCTCATGTTGAGCGCATTGTTTATTGTCACTGTTTTATACCCTTTTCAATAAAAAGAAAAAATGCAAGTCAATTTATAACTTTTTTTGAAATGCGTTTTTCTGGATTCTCTTCTTATTCTGTCTCTCACTGTTAAAATAAACCGACCATTAAAATTATAGACTCATCATTTCTTTGTCGGTGGGCAAACGTACAAAATCAGCAGGGGGTCAAATACTTTTTCCCCCCTCACTGTATAGAGTGGCTAGTGTATGTTGGCATTGTGTGTCTCAGCCCCCATTGGTAAACTAATAGAAACGAAACAGCAGTGCCCAAGGGACTTTGAGAGACACACAAGGTAGATAAAAAGTTTTATTAAAAAAAATATCTTAAGCAGTTAAGGACCAGCCGCCGCATTTTTACTGCTCCCCTGGGCGAATCGGCGTAGCTGTACGTCGGCCGCTTTAAGAGCTCTAGGGGGCGCGCGGCATGACAGCGGAGCCGAGGCGTGCGCGTCACCGCAATGTCCGCCGAGCACCCGCGAATGCTCCTGAGAGAGACAGAACGGAGGTCTGTCAATGTAAACGGACAGATCTCTGTTCTGTCAGGAGACAGATTGCCTGTTCATACTGGTTATGAACAGCGATCGGTCTCCTCCTCCAGGCAGTGCCATCCCCCCACAGTTAGAAACTCTCCCTAGGACACACATTTAACCCCTTGATCGCCTCCTAGTGTTAACCCCTTACCTGCCAATCACATTTATACAGCAATCAGTGGCTATTTTTTTTTAGCTCTGATCGCTGTATAAATGTCAGTGGTCCCAAAAAAGTGTCAAAAAGTGTCCGATCTGTCCGCCGCAATGTCGAAGTCCCGTTAAAAATCTCAGATCACCGCCTTTACTAGTAGAAAAAAAAAAATAATAAAAACGCCATCAATAAATCCCCAATTTTGTAGACGTTATAACTTTTGTGCAAACCAATCAATATACGCTTATTGCGATTTTTTTTTTTTTTTACCAAAAATATGTAGAAGAATCGGCCTAAACTGATGAAGAATTTTTCTTTTTGCATATGTATAGTATAGCAAAAAAATATTGTTTATTTTTTTTTCAAAATTGTCATTTTTTTTTTTGTTTTATAGCAAAAAAAACTTAAAACGGCAGAGGTGATCAAATACCACCAAAGGAAAGCTCTATTTGTGGGGGAAAAAGGACATAAATTTTGTTTGGGTACAACATCGCACGACCGCGCAATTGTCAGTTGAAGCGACGCAGTGCCGTATCGCAAAAAACGGCCTGGTCATGAAGGGGGCAATTCCTTCCGGTCCTTAAGTGGTTAAAGAGGTTTAGACATATTGACAATATAACGCGTTTTGACAAAAATGCACATAAAAAGAATTAATAGCATAAATTATAACAGTTAATGATCCAAGAATGTAGAGTACTTATACATAGTATTAGAGCTCTTGACGCTTTATACTATTCAGCTGGAACTTTTGGCTCAGGCCCTCTGCTCCCTGCTAACCACCATCATTTGTAAACACAGAAGTCCGGCTTCTGTGTTTCCAAGTGACAGCTTGACTTTCAATGGCTCCCGTAGATCTAATCTCCTGAATGGCTCCCACTGTGTACAGGATGGGGACAAGGGAGATGCAAGTGCCCAGGGTGAAATGAGGATGCCGACATCCCCAATGGATGATCTCCCTGCAAGCGAGAGAGATGGAGCCACCTACAGTGTGTGGGGAGGTACTAGAGCCGACTGGGTGCTTCAACTTAAAGTGGAGGGCCACCCTGAAAAAAAAAATTTCACCAAAAATCCTAAAAGATTTAAAAAAAAAAAATTTAATCCGGGACTTACACACTCTTCAAGAGGAATTATCCACTTTCTCTGACGTCAGTTCCTTCGAAAGTTGGGACCAAAAAGTGAACAAACAGATAACAGATTATGAGACCAATCTCATAAGTAAAAAATCGGGCAAGTTTGAACGAGATAGATTGGATTATTTAAATGATCGAGAATTCAATTGGAAAAGGCCTAACAATAGGGAAAGTGATATTAGAAATAGAAATGACAATAGAAGTAAAAATAGAAAGGGTATGACAAACGAACAATTGTCAGGACACAACACATACGGTACACAGTTTCAGGGAAAACATCAAAAAGAAACACCAAGAAACCGCAATATCAAAGTAAAATCAAATAGGAACAGAACAAGCAATAAAACTAATACTGATCACAAAAAAGATCCCCCTGTGAATCAGACCACTTCAGGGAAAGGCCATTCACACAATAGACCCCATCATCAACAACACTCTAATGTTAAAAACCAACAAAATCCCAACCTCACTATGTCTAATCGAGTAGCTACAACTACTATGAATAGATCATCTGTATGTAACAGTAAAAAGATTAATACTATGGATACTAAGGCCAATCCACCTGAAGAACCACTAACAGAGAATCCTCCAATGACAAGAGACCCCATAAATATAACCACCACTAATGTCAGTGAAAACCCACAACTAGAAAGAGGAACATCCATCATACCATCAGCTAACGGGAGGAATATTTTACCTCTACTCGCCAATTGCACCCCAGGCGTTTTACCTGAGAATGTAGATGTTGCTTCCGATATTGACAGTCAATTGCTTAAGGACATTCCCACGTATAATCCGTTTTCCACTCTTGGTGATCTAGAAGCCAATAGTACAAGCATTTCAGACATCACACCCCCTTTGGTTTTTTTAGAGCAAGCAGTTGCAACCCTGGGGGGGTCTGCAACAAACCTTTTACCGGATCCTCTATTACATATACTGTCCACGGGGAAGAAAATAAGGAAAAGAGAAGAAGAACACGAAGAGGAAAAAGGGGAGGAGAGAGATACAAAAAGAGGCAGACTATAGAAACCGCTCACTCTACTATTAAGATCTATAATCTTTCTAGCTCTGTTTTTTCTGAAACCGAGCTAGACCTCCTTAGGAAGGGCCTTAACTTCGCCCCACCTAGTGTACCAAATTTGTTTGAACTATTTATAGATCTAAATAAATATATACGTAAGCTTACTATACAAAGATACTACACATTAAAAGAAGCCAAGAATGTGAATAGCACGGTTAATGTAAGAGTAGAGTCGGAAGAGCCATTACCATCCGATAGTAGTATGGAAGAGGACTCCATACTCAATATTCTCGAAGAGCTCTACCAAGAAGCACACTTTGAGGGTCAAACAATTTTCGAACCCAAATTTGCCCCCCCATGTGAAAGTGCTATTGTCCATACCTCTTTCAGACCAAAATCCACCTTCTTTCCCCATTGGGCCAAAGGGAGATTCATCTCTACCTTTTATGATACGGTTTTTAACACGTTTAAAACAAAGTTTGATAAACCTATGAAGACTAATATGAATATAGACAAAAATGCTGTACCTATAGATGCCCTCAAACAAAATAAGGATATAATTATCCGAAAGGCTGATAAAGGTGGGAGTCTAGTCATTCAAAATAGAGACGAATATCTATCTGAGGCAAGAAGACTCCTGGGCGACACTCAAACATATGCTGTATTAAAAAGAGATCCCACTCTGGAATACACTAAGGAGCTTAAAATACTTCTAGATGATGCTTTATCCAAAGAGATCCTCACCAAAAATGAGTACCTCTTTTTGTACAATAGACATGCCGCCACCCCGCATTTCTATCACATACCGAAGGTACACAAAAGCCTTCTTAATCCTCCAGGTAGACCTATAATATCTGGGATTGACAGCCTCTCTAGTAACTTGGGGTGCTACATTGACCACTTCCTGCAGGATATAGTGTTCGAGTTGCCATCCTTTGTCAAAGACTCTGGCCATGTGCTGGAGATACTGTCAAACTACAAATGGCTACCTGGTTACAGATGGCTCTCTTTGGATGTAGCTTCATTATATACATCAATAAATCATACATTTGGCCTAAGAGCCATTAACCATTTCTTACTAAAGGATGACAGGATGAATCCTCGGCAGGCTAAGTTCCTATTGGATTGTGTGGAATTCTCCCTCACACACAATTATTTTTCTTTCTTAGGTGACCATTATTTGCAAATAAAAGGTACAGCTATGGGAGCCAGGTTTGCCCCCAGTTATGCGAATATCTTTATGGGATTCTGGGAAGAACACTTCATATGGAAGAACAATCCCTTTGGGGCAAACCTGGTCCTATATGCAAGATACATTGATGACATCTTGATCATCTGGGATGGGTCAGATCAAAGTCTCCAGAGCTTTCTGGAACATTGCAGAAACAACCCATTTGGAATAGAATTCACTCATGTCCTAGATGAGAAATGTCTAGTCTTCCTGGATTTGGAACTACAGAGTGATCAAGATGGCAACATCTTTTCCAAAACTCATTTTAAACCCAGCGGGGGCAATTCATACTTACATGCTAAAAGCAACCACCACCCCAGGTGGATACAGAATGTCCCCTTTGGCCAATTTTGCCGCCTCAGAAGAACATGTACCAAGAAAGAGGATTATTTAGAACAGAGCAAACTCCTTATGCAGAAATTCAGTGAGAAGGGCTATGAAGCTAACCACATAGAATCAGCCTTTTCTAAATATTTGGCTTTCTACGACGAACAATCTAGTAATGATTCGAACAACATAGAACCCCGACACCAGACCACCCCAGTTATTCAACAGGCCTGCTTCTCTACCCAATATACAAGTAAAGCGTTTGAAATCCAGAGTATTATCAAAAAGAATTGGAATATTCTGAAGCATGACCCTGTTTTGGGTAAGACACTCCCTGATCACCCGAATATAGTTTTCCGGAAACCCCAAGATCTTAGAAGCCTGATAGCCCCAAGCAGGGTAAAAACATGTACTAGCAAACCAACCAATAGCTGGGCAACAATTTTTGACCAAAAAGGTTGCTATAGATGCGGCATCAGGAACTGTGGCACATGCAATTACATGTGGCATAGGAAAAAAACGGTAGTAGGGAGAGACGGAAAAATCCACCCAATTAAGCAATTTATCAACTGCGGAACAGAGTATGTAGTGTACGGTATAGTTTGTCCTTGCGGGCGTCTATACGTAGGCCGCACGCAACGCCCTATGCGAGTGAGAATTGGTGAACACAAATGCGGTATTATAAACTTAAGAGATAAATACCCAGTCCCTAGACACTTTGTAGAAGTGCATCAAGGGGACCCTGCTGGTATGAAAGTATTTGGGATCGAGTCGATTGGAAGGGAGCTGGATATAGGAAGAAGGTACCAGAGGCTCTGCAAAAGAGAAGCCTTCTGGATCTTTACCCTCGGTAGTCTGGCTCCAGGAGGCCTAAATGAGGATCCAGAAGTACATAAAATAGTATAATAATATTGACATTAAGTTTTGTGGATTGCCCCTCCCTCCCCCCCCCCCCCCATACAATATCTCGTTCACCGATTTATATTAAATAACCTTTGGGCTATTTGCTCTAATATACAAAAACCACTATATGAATGTCTATATGAGGTGTTAACAACAAAAACCCTCCTCCCCCCCCCCCTCCCCCCCCTCCCCTCTCTCTTTCTAGATTAGATAGGCAAGGTACACAGTCCGTTGTACTTATACACGGATTCTATTTTTAACAAAAAATTCCTTTTTTAAAAAGATTTGTCTTTTTTAATAATCACCGTATGCACATATATGGATATGTGATTGATGTGTATAAGGCTTTTATTTTCTATATATATGTGTATATATATATTATCACTTTTTATAGAAAATATATTATATGTATTTTATTACATTTATTATCTTTTAAATACAATGTTAGTGGGTCTCCTGCCGGCTTCTAAATACACATGTTTTGAGCACTGCCATCCTTAACTATTGTTCCAGACCAGACTTCACCACTCCCCTCCCTTGGTCCCCCTTGAATTTCCCTGTTATCACTACATAATATTGCTTACCACTATTTAATACTGTTTTCTCTTATATATTCAATCCAGTTACATATTTTTATCATTCCCACTCTCTCTAACTTGAAGTCAGACGCTATCAGTCTGACTTTGACCTCTATCTGTGTCTACGGCAAGATGGAGGCCACTGTTTACTCTATTGAGTCACATCTCAGGCGCCGTAAGGCGCACGGGATGTGACATCACGACCGCACTTCCGCCCTGTGGACCGCAACCCGGAAGTTAATCGGCGGTGTGCGTTCCACCCGGTTCCATGGGGCTTAGGAGCGAACGTGTCAGCAATGGCAGCCCACACAGACACAGCCCCTGCAGAGACAAACGCACTCAAGCAGAGGAGATGGCATTAGATCCACAGATAATAAGGTACACCCCCCCCCTTTTTTCTCATGCTTCTAACCCTCTGAACACTGCACATTACTCTGTATCATTTATGTGACATATGAATGCGAGGGTAGAAGAGCAGATTACTACTGGTACGACCTTATCAGCTCACCCACTATGGGTTAGATTGACTTTACTAGTGATAACAACAATGGATATGGAAGCATACCAACTAACACTATGTTAACCTAGCCAAGATCCAAAACAAAACTACACCCCCCCCTCCCCCCAGAGGACCGCCCATCAATTAAGGGAGGAGCCCCGATACCAACCTGATCAGTCTGCTTTAGCCTAACATGTGTATATAAAAAGTCGGCAAGAGACTGCCACCACTAAGGCTCTGAGGAAGAAGGTCAAACCTTTGAAACGCGTAAGCCAGCGGCGGTCCGTGTGCCTCCCTCCCGGGACCTGGACAGCTGCCTACCACTGGAACTATTGCCTTTGTGCGTTCGATATGCAATTTTACCTGCGACTTTTGTGAGTAGCTTTTACCTTGTTTTTAATCTAATAAACTCGCTAAGGATAATGCACTAGGCTGGTGCGCTCTCTTGTTTCTCTCTTTGTCTTTCACTATTAGGATAATCCCATCCTTTGAGAGCAGCAAAGCCGAAGTCCATGGTCCTTCTTGAACTTTTTTAGCTAACACACCAGTGCGCAAGAGTACTTTTTTCGTCTTTCTAGGGAAATCATGTAGTTATAGTGATAATTAGATATCAGAAATGATAATAATGGGAATAATTATAAGGCACAACTGTGTGTAATGTGCCGGCAAGATTGGGTTATTATATCTCGCTGCTTATAAAGATGAGATGAAGACATTATTACAGTGATATCTCATATGTCAGTGGTCTCTATCTAAGGAATAGATAATATATGAGATAATGTAAAAAAAGGGAATACGGTATGTGATGGTTTACATTATAAAATTACTAAAAAATGCAAAACAACTGCACCAAAAAGGCAGTATAGCTAGGTAAAACGAATAATGACATACAGGGAATCTGTATAGTTATCTATCCTATCTCATCTAGGATGATTCCTTCACCGGAGCTGTGCTTATTTTACTTCACTGTAATGCCCCGTACACACGGTTGGACATTGATCGGACATTCCGACAACAAAATCCTAGGATTTTTTTCCGACGGATGTTGGCTCAAACTTGTCTTGCATACACACGGTCACACAAAGTTGTCGGAAAATCCGATCATTCTGAACGCGGTGACGTAAAACACGTACGTCGGGACTATAAACGGGGCAGTAGCCAATAGCTTTCATCTCTTTATTTATTCTGAGCATGCGTGGCACTTTGTGCGTCGGATTTGTGTACACACGATCGGAAATTCCGACAACGGATTTTGTTGTCGGAAAATTTTATAGCCTGGTCTCAAACTTTGTGTGTTGGAAAATCCGATGGAAAATGTGTGATGGAGCCCACACACGGTCAGAATTTCCGACAACGAGGTCCTATCACACATTTTCCGTTGGAAAATCCGACCGTGTGTACGGGGATAAGTGTGAATACGTGCTTATTGTTTCCATTAAATACCTGCACTCGGAGGCGCTTTCTTTCTCTTGTTTTTCTTACGGTTGTTTAGAGAGCTGACTTCGCTCATTACGAAAGCTTGCCCTCAGCGCTGGTGCCAACAAAAAGACTTTGCTTACCATCACATCCACTAATTGCCATGGACTTTTTATAGACTTTTTTTATATTACTCTCAGCAACTATAGATTTACTTAATATTGTATGCCATCTACAGAAATATTTACTGTGATTTATGCTATTATTACCATTGGTCCTGAGCGCTGGCTTATATATGTGTGTTTATTGATTCCCCCAGAGGTTCTCCCCTTAATGGGGATAATTCAGTCCTTAAATCAGGTCTTTCTTTTTAGTTAGATTATAGAGTAGCCAGAGACAGTTCTGCACTGTAATACACAGACTTTTTGCAAGTTTTTGGCTTTTTGCAACATTTCCAGAGATCTTTTCAGCAGGAGGATGAGGTCACCCCCCGGCACTACAGAAGTCGGAGAAAGGGAATTCTATTACCTGTTTTCCCTCTCTTTGTTTTGCACTGTTTAATGAAAGGGGAGGGGGACACATTGAATAAGCTGACCTTACCTGAAGTGCGAGGTCCACTTTCAGTAAACAACATCTAATGCCTCGTTTCCACCGAGCGGATCGGTTCGGGTCGGATCGGTTTGGAAGGCCTAGAATGGTCCGGCCTATTCAGGCGATCGTTTCCACTGCAAGTCGGACCGACAGGGGCCATACGTGGGTTTAGAAAAAATGCCGTCATGGCGTCACACATCCACCAATCAGTGTAATGTATCGTATCTCCGCCCTAACCGAACCGTTCCATTTTCTATGGCCCCACATCTGAAGCAGGACCCTGAATGGAACGGTTCGGTTCAGTTGTATGGGCCGATTTCATAATGGAAACACCCAAAATAGCGTACCGAACCGAACCGATTCGCTCAGTGGAAACGAGGCATAATATTGTAAAACCTGGGTGTGCGCTGTATGTTTTAAGTACATGTGATTCATACAAATTCATCTCCATAAATGGCAAGAAGTACTAAATGTTTAGTGTAAGTGAAACAACAGTCAGCGGCCACCCCAGATACACACGTGTAACATTTCAGGTGCTCAGCTTGCCATGGCTAAGCTGTCCCCAGGTTTCTTTGGCACTAAGATTATTAGTTCCATCTCCATTTTTTTTCACATATCGGGCTAATAAAGCGTAATAAATGTAGCCTCTCGTTCTGTACACCTAGGGGGTTTGCTGACATGAAATTGAAAATGTTTGTAAGGGGGACTATGATTGGCTGTGTGTTGGCGCCAAACTGCTCAAGTCCCCGCCACACATCTTGATTAGGACAATGACCCACTGCTGGTCGATGAAAGCCTTCGCCATATTGTGCCCAACTCTTGACCATAGGCTCGCTCAGGACATGCCTGGCTATAGGGATGTCCACACAAGTAAATCATTTTCCACACTTTACTGTCGCTTGCAAAGATGGCTGTGACATTTGAAGTCACATTGACATACTGACCAAACTCTTTGGCACACACTGACAAATACAAGAGCAAACCTTCTGTAGCAGTCACTCAGGCGCAGAACGCAAGCTAAAAAATTAATAAGTCATCTTTCCCTTACTTCTCCTTGGGAGCACCACAGTATTGGGACCAACCTATCTGTAGACTAGAATCACAGCATTCTGCTTCTGTCACTGAGGTGCTTTCCTTTAGTATACCAGTCTTTCTCTATGTCCCATTCTATAGCTCTGCGCAGCTGGCCATGCTTTCAGATGTCACCCTCACTCCCAGGTGTAGTAGTACTCATACCAGGGAACACTAATGGGCCGTACACACAATAGGATTTTCCAAATGTTGGATGTGAGCTTGTTGTCGGAAAGTCCGACCGTGTGTAGGCTCCATAGAACATTTGTTGTTGTCGGATTTCCGCCAACAAATGTTTGAGAGCAGGTTCTCAAATTTTTCGACAACAAGACTTGTTGTTGGAAATTCTGAGCGCGTGTACACAATTCCGACGCACAAAAGTCCACGCAAGCTCGGATTAGTAGAAGAGGCTATTCACTGGCTATTGAACTTAATTTTTCCCGGCAAGTTGTACGTGTTGTACGTCACCACGTTCTTGATGTTCGGAATCTCTGACAACATTTGTGTGACCGTGTGTATGCAAGACAAGTTTGAGCCAACATCCTTCGGAAAAAAATCCACGGTTTTGCATCCCACACAGTCCACAGCAGATTGAGACAAAAGTCAACGTGACTGCAGTTGGTTCTCCTAGGTGTTAAACTACAGTGAGGGAAAAAAGTATTTGATCCCCTGATGATTTTGTACGTTTGCCCACTGACAAAGAAATGATCAGTCTATAATTTTAACGGTAGGTTTATTTTAACAGCGAGAGACAGAATAACAACAAATAAATCCAGAAAAACGCATTTCAAAAAAGTTATAAATTGATTTGCATTTTAATGAATTAAATAAGTATTTGACCACTTCGCAAAACATGACTTAGTGCTTGGTGGCAAAACCCTTGTTGGCAATCACAGAGGTCAGACGTTTCTTGTAGTTGGCCCCCAGGTTTGCACATCTCAGGAGGAATTTTGTCCCACTCCTCTTTGCAGATCCTCTCCAAGTCATTAAGGTTTTGAGGCTGACGTTTGGTAACTCGAACCTTCAGCTCCCTCCACATATTTTCAATGGGATTAAGGTCTGGAGACTGGCTAGGCTACTCCAGGACCTTAATGTGCTTCTTCATGAGCCACTTATTTGTTGCCTTGGCCATGTGTTTTGGGTCATTGTCATGCTGGAATACCCATCCATGACCCATTTTAAATGCCCTGGCTGAGGGAAGGAGGTTCTCACCCAAGATTTGACAGTACATGGGCCCCGTCCATCGTCCCTTTGATGCAGTGAAGTTGTCCTGTCCGCTTAGCAGAAAAACACCCCCAGAGCATAATGTTTCCACCTCCATGTTTGATGGTGGGGATGGTGTTCTTGGGGTCATAGGCAGCATTCCTCCTCCTCCAAACACAGCGAGTTGTGTTGATGCCATAGAGCTCAAGTTTTGGTCTCATCTGACCACAACACTTTCACCCAGTTCTCCACTGGATTATTCAGATGTTCATTAGCTAACTTCAGATGGACCTGTACATGTGCTTTCTTGAGCAGGGGGTCCTTGCGGGCGCTGCAGGATTTCAGTCCTTCACGGCGTGGTGTGTTACCAATTGTTTTCTTGGTGACTATGGTCCCAGCTGCCTTGAGATCATTGACAAGATTCTCCCGTGTAGTTCTGGGCTAATTCCTCACCGTTCTCATGATCACTGAAACTCTACGAGGTGAGAACTTACATGGAGCCCCAGACTGAGGGAGATAAACAGTTATTTTGTTTTTCTTCCATTTGTGAATAATCACACCAACTGTTGTCATCCTCTCACCAAGCTGCTTGGCGGTGGTCTTGTAGCCCATTCCAGCCTTGTGTAGGTCTACAATCTTGTCCCTGACATCCTTGAAAAGCTCTTTGGCCTTGGCTATGGTGGAGAGATGGGAATCTGATTGATGGATTGCTTCTGTGGACAGGTGTCTTTTATACAGGTAACAGGTCCTTACCTGTATAGAAGACACCTGGGAGCTGGAAATCTTGCTGATTGATAGGGGATCAAATACTTATTTCACTCATTAAAATGCAAATCAATTTATACATTTTTTGAAATGTGTTTTTCTGGATATTTTTGTTGTTATTCTGTCTCTTAAACCTACCAAATACTAAATTATAGATTCATCATGTATTTGTCAGTGGGCAAACGTAGAAAATCAGCAGGGGATGAAATACTTTTTTCCCTCACTGTACCTCGCCCTGAGTTTTTTGTAGTACCAGACTTCATCCACATGTTTCTGGGGTGTTTGGATCCCATGCCCCATCTCTCTGGACTCCTCCCATCCTGGCACTTTTATGGGCACAAACTCCACAAACTACATCACTACAGGAAGGCTTTGTCCAAAAGAGGACCTATAACACCCAGTTACATAATTCACTATTACCACACTATTATAGGACAGAGCCACCTAGTGATGTTATATTCTGTTTACTATTGTGTCCTAGTCTTCTGCTTTATCTCCGCTGCACCCTGTCTGTCCTTCGACCTTTGTCCGCCTGTGTATAATACCGTTTACCTTTACTTGCTGGAAGCTCCTGCCCTCCCAGTATTTGATAGCGTGTTTAATTCTCTCACCCTGCCTAACCGTTCAGACTTTGCTCTTCAGAGGACTCTTCTCAACTGGTGGTTTTTAGCACCAAGATCCTAGCATTGGTAGGCCTGGGGACAGAAGAGGTTGCTATATTACCACTCATTACCTCTCTGTTCGCTCCTCTCCTCTTCCTCTGTCCTGGCATGACCACCCTCCTCCATCTTTTCTGCATAACCACCTCTCTTCTTCTGCTATAACAGTCTTCATCCCTCTAGCCTGGCTTTATCTCCCATCTATACCTCCTCTGCACTGCCGTCCTCACTTTTCTCATCCTCTGCTCTGGGATCATCACACTCTACTTCCTCTTCCCTAGAAATCACCACTCTTATTCTCTGCCCTGGTCTTAACCTCGCACTTAACATCACCACCCTAATCTCCCTCTGTCCTGGTTTTATGACCCCTCAGCATCTCCTCTACCTTGCCTTAATCACTTTCCTCATCTTCCAACTCGGTCATACCACTCCCCTCAACCTTTGCCATGCAGTCACCTCTTTTGTTCCTCTGTGCCTTAGCATCACCATTTTTTTTTTTTTTTTTTTAGGTTTTACCACTCTCATCCTTTGTCCTGGTATCATCGCTGATCTTCTCTCTCTTTGTCCTGGTATTAATAGATTAATAGTCCCCTCTTTTGACCATCTTAATTTTCCTCCTCTTGGGTCCTGGCATCACCATTCCTCTCATCCCACTCTGTCTAGATATCTCTACCCTTCTCCCACTCTGCCCTGGCATCACCACTTTCTTCTCACTGTATCATGGCATTAATAGTCACCCCTCCCTCGTCTGGCATCTTCATTCTCCTCCTCTTGGGTCCTGGCATCACCTCTCCTCTGCTTCCCCTCTGTCTTGGTACCTCTGCACTCCTTCCACTCTGTCCTGGCATCACCACTCTTCTCACTGTATCATGGCATTAATAGTCACCCCTCCCTTGTCTGGCATCTTCATTCTCCTCCTCTTGGGTCCTGGCATCACCTCTTCTCTGCTTCCCCTCTGTCTTGGTACCTCTGCACTCCTTCCACTCTGCCCTGGCATCACCACTCTTCTCACTGTATCATGGCATTAATAGTCACCCCTCCCTTGTCTGGCATCTTCATTCTCCTCCTCTTGGGTCCTGGCATCACCTCTCCTCTGCTTCCCCACTGTCTTGGTACCTCTGCACTCCTTCCACTCTGCCCTGGCATCACCACTCTTCTCACCGTATCATGGCATTAATAGTCACCCCTCCCTCATCTGGCATCTTCATTCTCCTCCTCTTGGGTCCTGGCATCACCTCTTCTCTGCTTCCCCTCTGTCTTGGTACCTCTGCACTCCTTCCACTCTGTCCTGGCATCACCACTCTTATCACTGTGTCTTGGCAATAATAGTCACCTCTTCCTCTGTCTGGCATCTTCACTTTCCTACTCTTGGTTCCTAGCATCGTGACTCCTTTGCTCCCCTTGTGCCTTAGTCCCTTAGCACTGCTTTGCCCTGGTATAACCACTCTTCTCACTCTGTCTTGGCAATGATAGTCACCTTTATCTCTGCCTGGCATCTTCACTTTCCCCCTCCTGGGTTCTGGCATCTCTCCAGCTCTCCTCCTTCTTTGTCTTTTCCTTAATAGTTACCTCTTCCTCTGTCTGGCATCTTCACTTTCCTACTCTTAGATCCCGGCATCACCTGTCCTCTGCTCCCCTTGTGTCTTGGTACCTCTCCACTTCTCCTGCTCTGCCCTGGTATCACCACTCTTTTCACTGTGTCTTGGCAATAATAGTTACCTCTACCTCTGTCTGGCATCTTCATCCTCCTCCTCTTGGGTCCTGGTAGCCTCTCCACTATCCTCCCTCTTTGTCCTGGCACTAATAGTCACCTTTTCCTCTGTCTGGCATCTTCATTTTCTCCTCTTTGGTCCTGGCATCACCTCTCCTCTGTTCCCCTTCTCTCTTGGTACCTCTACACTTCTCCTGCTCTGCCCTGGTGCCACCATTCTTCTAGCGGTATCCTGGCATTAATAGTTATCTCTTCCTCTCCCTGGCATCTTGACTTTCTTCCTCTATCGATCCTGGCATCTTTCCCACTCGCCGCACTCTTTGCCCTGGCATTCATAGACCCATCTTCCTCTGTCTGGTATCTTCATCTTTCTTCCTCTTGGGTCCTGGCATCGCCTGCCCTCTGCTCCCCTCCTGTCTTGGTACCACTACGCTCCTCCTGCTTTGTCCTGGTATCACCTGTCTCCTCTAACTTTTTACTAGCATTATATCTCTGTGTGTACTTACAAAACTATTTCTTGTTACCCTCTACAAGTTGCTGTCCCTATTTTATGCTTTGTTGGGTGTTGCTGTCCTTTCATGAAAACAGGCTTGGCAGGTTCTTTTGTGCACCACACCCGATAACACCTCTGTGACTGATACTGAGAAGAAACTTGAATCTTCCGCACTGGATCTGCTATGGATATGCTCTGATTCCTAGGACCAGCTTGGCCTTACAAACTCCGGAATTAATTATGCAGAGGGACAGTGAAGACCCCGATGATAATAAAAGGAGCTAAAGACTGATTGCAACACAACGCGTTGCTTCCACAGGGATTTGTCAGACATTTCTTACAACCCTGATTAGGTGAGCACACAGCACCATGGTTATTCATTACCAGGACCAGCATTATGACCGGCTTAAAAACGCGTGTTGTCGCCAAAGCCGTGTTTTTGAGGATCCCAACTTTCCAGCAAATGACCAGTCCCTGTACTACAGCCAGAGTCCCCCCAGGGTGGTGGAATGGAAGCGACCTCAGGTAAAGAAATACACTTTGTCTACAATTTAGCTGCCATGCTGGATAGGTTAGTGGACTTTTAAGCACTTAAAGTAGAACTATAGACAAAACTTCTTTTTTTTTTTTTTTCCTTTTGGATAGAGTAAGCGAGGGTTATACCCCTGTTTTTTTTTTCACCATCTGTGTCCCATTGTGGGGTTTTCCCTTCACTTCCTGTCCCATAGCCAAAAGAGGAAAACCCTGTAAATATATGGAATTCCTTGGGGGGCCCCCAGGTCACCAGAACTAGTGTCCAAAATGGAGGACCTCCCCTCTATTACTTTTTAGGGGACAACCCAAAATTTGGGATTTTCTTTTACTTTCTCTTTTAATGATAACCGTAAACAGGACAAATAGAGAGATGGTGAATCTCCCTAATGGGGTCACAGTCAGCAATAAAAACTGACAGGTGTTCTAATCCCTCTCCACTCCAAAACTACAAAAAAAGTCTTGCCTTTAGTTATACTTTAGGTTGGGTTCACACTAGTAGACTTTCAATTGTACACAAATTTTCAGAACATTCGAATGTCGTTTGAAAGGAGTTCAAGGTTTTGTTTGCTTTTAACATTCGATTTTGGAATGAATGGATTTTACCAAACAAAAACCACATACAATGTTAGGGTCCATTCACATGGGGTGCTTTACTGCGGGCCCCTCGCAGGTGCGGGTCCCTAAAAGTGCCCTGTATGAGTTCCGGGATCTTCACCCACATGTCATATTAGGACCCAGCAGTTGTGCCCTTGCAGCCATGTGTCCCAATAGAAATGAATAGGACGCCAATACAGGAATGCACTCAACTCCTGTGCATCCCCGTGTTGGGAACTCGGCTGAAGAGAGACCCATCCTCCACCCGAAATTTAAACGTGAGGTTTTACAAACTTACCTTCAAAAATGTAAGGCTCCATTCACACTTGCATGACTCCAAAATCATGCGATTTCCATTATGACTTAACATTGTGACTTTCATGCAACTTTGGCTTTGACTGTTGCATTGATAACATTAAGATGCGACTTTCATGCAACTTTTGAGAGTTTACATTGCAGTCTATGGCACTCAAGTTGCATGAAAATTGCATCAAAGTATTTTTTTTAAAGTCTCTGCAACTTTAAGTCACATAGATTCACATTGAAAAACATAGACTGCAACTTGTAAAGTTGCATGAGAATTCACACAAGTGTGAATAGAACCTAAGGCCCCATACACACTATACAACTTTTGTTGTCCGATTTCCTTTAGATTTACCAAAACCATGTAGTACAAGGGCCTGCCTGATTGCATACAAATTGAAACTCTTATGCCGTGTACACACGAGTGGACTTTTCAACTGGACTGGTCCGACTGACCAAATTCGTCGGATAATCTGACCATGTGTGGGCTCCATCGGACCTGCAGCGGACTTTTTCAGTCGAAAATCTGACGGACTTTAGATTTGGAACATGCTTCAAATCTTTCCGACGGACTTGAGTCCGGTCGAAAAATCTGCTCGTCTGTATGCTAGTCCAACGGACGAAAACCCACGCTAGGGCAGCTATTGGCTTCTGGCTATCAACTTCCTTATTTTAGTCCGGTCTTACGTCATCACGTACGAATCCATCGGACTTTGGTGTGATCGTGTGTGGGCAAGTCCGTTCGTTCAAAAGTCCGTCGGAAAGACCATCAGACCAGTCCGGTCGTGTGTACGGGACATTAAGGTTTGACCTCATATTATATGGTCTTGGTAAATCCTAAAGGAAAAATTCTACAGAAATTTGTATAGTGTGTATCCAGATTTACTCTAACTATGGGCAGAAAACTCTTGTAGAATCTTAACAGAGATACACTATATTACCAAAAGTATTGGGACGCCTGCCTTTACATGTACAGGAACTTTAATGGCATCCCAGTCTTGGTCCGTAGGGTTTAATATTGAGTTGGCCCACCCTTTACAGCTATAACAGCTTCAACTCTTCTGGGAAGGCTGTCCACAAGGTTTAGGAGTGTGTCTATGGGAATGTTTGACCATTCTTCCAGAAGTGCATTTGTGAGGTGAGGCACTGATGTTGGGGCGAGAAGGCCTGGCTTGCAGTCTCCGCTCTAATTCATCCCAAAGAGGTTCTATTGGGTTGAGGTCAGGACTCTGTGCAGGCCAGTTAAGTTCCTCCACCCCAAACTCGCTCATCCATGTCTTCATGGACCTTGTTTTGTGCACTGGTCCAAATCATTTGGTGGAGGGGGGATTATGGTGAGGGGTTGTTTTTCAGGGGTTGGCCCCCTTAGTTCCAGTGAAGGGATCTCTTAAGGCGTCAGCATACCAAGACATTTTGGACAATTTCATGCTCCCAATTTGTGGGAACAGTTTGGGGGTGGTCCCTTACTGTTCTAACATGACTGCACACCAGTGCACAAAGCAAGGTCCATGAAGGCATGGATGAGTGAGTTTGGGGTGGAGGAACTTTACTGGCCTGCACAGAGTCCTGACCTCAACCCGATAGAACACATTTGGGATGAATTAGAGTGGAGACTGTGAGCCAGGCCTTCTTGTCCACATCAGTGCCTGACCTCACAAATGCGCTTCTGGAAGAATGGTCAAACATTCCCATAGACACACTCCTAAACCTTGTGGACAGCCTTCCCAGAAGAGTTGAAGCTGTTATAGCTGCAAAGGGTGGGTCAACTCAATATTGAACCCTACAGAATAAGACTGGGATGCCATTAAAGTTCATGTGTGTGTATAAACGCAGGTGTACCAATACTTTATAGTGTATGTGTGTCTGGGAACACACCTTGATGACACACAGAAAAACGCGCTGCACTTTGGCAAGCGCATAGTTATGTGTGGCACATTTTGGGAAAAAAATGTAAGTACTTATTTTCTGCACCATTAAAGTTCATGTAAAGGCAGGCGTCCCAATACTTTTGGTAATATAGCGTATGAATAAATTACCAAATATATTTGGCTATAGGACAGGAAGTGAAGGGAAATCTTCCCATTGGGACGCAGATGACAAAACCTGGCAGGGGTTATAACCCTCCTTTATTCTATCCAAAATTAGAAAAAAAATGTCTTGTCTGTATAGTTCTACTTTTTAATTCTAATCCCACTGAATACTTTTTATCTTGTCTTCATTAGAGCAGGGAAGGTCAGCGCCTCTGTCAGGTTTTTATTGCCCTCTCTGTGTTTATTGTTGGAGGTATTTCCCTTCAATTCCTATTCTAACAGGAAGTGAGGAAAGAATTTCCCCAAAAGGAAACAAAAACATTTTTTTCATTGGGTGGGGAAGAATTAGAAGTATTCGTGAACTACTTTTCATTGCTCCATGTACTGCTTTAAAGTTGGCCCTCATTTTCATTTTGTCTGATTGGCCTCGGGGATCTTCTTCTAATACTGCAGGGAGAAATAACTAACCACTTCCAGCCCAAGGACCTCAGTGGGGATATCTGAATGATGGGTGCAGCTACAGGCATCATTCAGATATCAACTTTTACAGCCGGCGATTTCTGTGCACCTGAAGAACAATCATGGCGGCAGTTCAGCCGCTTGATTGTTCTTACAGGCGGCGGGACATCGCCCCCTCCCTCCCCCCGCTCTCTGGTTTTTCCCCTGACTCGCCTGTACGATTGGCGAGCCGGAGGAGGAATCCGGACATTGATCATAGAGATTTCCGGTGACTAGATGGTCCACAGTCATCTCTATGATCTTCGGAGGCCCGGGCGCGACGTTATGACATCACGTCCGGCTGGCGGAAGTAAACAAAGCTGAGAACTCGGCTGAAAAAAAAAAAAGATCTTTCGTTTTTTTTTTTTTTCTGGATCTCGGTCTTATGGAGGAGAGATGTGGAGTCTTATAGACCCCGCATCTCTCCATAAAGAGGACCTGTCACGATAGATTCCTAATACAAGGAATTTACATTCTTGTAATAGGAATAAAAGTGATCAAAAATGTTTTTTTTTTTTTTAAAGAGTTTTTTTTAAATAAAATAATGTAAAATAAACAATAAAAAATTTATAGCGCCCCTGTCCCCGCGCACAGAAGTGAACGCATACGTAAGTCCCGCCCATGTATGTAAACGGCGTTCAAACTTGAATACCCATTGTTCAAAGGAGGGCTGCAAGACATCAGGCATTACCTATTCAGGCGGTCGCACCACACGTTCGGTTCATGGACACCTGAGCGCAGGAGAGATTTTTACTGTGTTAACGGCATTCAAACCACACATGTGAGGTATGGGCGCGTGCGTTAGAGCAATAGCAACAATTCTAGACCTCCTCTGTAACTCTAAACTGGTAACCTGTAAAAAATTTTAAAGCGTCGCCTATGGAGATTTTTAAGTTCCAAAGTTTGGCGCCATTCCACGAGTGTTTGTGCAATTTTCAATCGTGACATGCTAGGTGTCTATTTACTCGGCGTAACATCGTCTTTCACATTATACAAAAAAATTGGTCTAACTTTACTGTTTTTTTTTTTTTTTTAATTCATGAAAGTGTTTTTTTTCCCCCCAAAAAAACGCATTAAAAAAATTCCTGCGCAAATACAGTATGACATAAAAAGTTGCAACGATCGCCATTTTATTCCCTAGAGTCTCTGCTAAAAAAATATATTTAATGTTTGGGGGTCCTGAGTAATTTTCTAGCAACAAAAATCATGATTTTTTACATGTAGGAGAGGAGTGGCAGAATAGGCCCGGTAAGTGGCCAAAGAAGGAACCATGCACGCAATAGCTGGCAAGAGGCTGCAGTCCCGCCAAAGAGCAATGTGAAAAACTTGCTACATTAGATTTGTATAAAACCCATAGGGCCCATTCAGATCTGTGCATTGAGACAACTTGTGATAAACACTTGTTGGCACAATGCATGACCACACCCCTGCTCTATGTGCAATCCGTTGGGATGCCGATCATTGCGAATTGCACCCCAACATATTGTACAGTAGAGTCCAAGGCACCAAGCACCGCAGTGCAACACAGCCATACACTGTGATGTATTATATAGCCCCCTTGTCCTAAACGGGGGTTACTATGTCAATTTAGTTTTTGGCTGGGCTGTAGTTAGCTCAGACTGATTGTATAATTTTTTCGCCTGGTTTTTCCCTAAGCTTAATTGGCTTGTGATTTCTCACTGTCGCCAGTAGATGTCGCTGGCCATAGAATGAGATTTCACCAACAGAACTAAGTTATGAATATTTATATTTTCTTCAGCCAATGCAGTAGGAGGTTTAGGCCACTGGTGTATGCTGGGGAGGGGGATATAAATATTTGGGACAGGCAATGTGCTCACTCTTTTTCCCTGAGCTGAGGCCTAGGGAGGTGCTGCTGGATGGAGCTCTGCTGTTAGGCCCTATAGCCTGTTTTGGGGCCTAATATGTGCTGAAGTGGTCCTGAAGCTGTCCTGCCTGGTCTGGAGGAAGCTGTGCCAAGGAGGACACCCAGGGGAGGCCCCCTGCTGGAGGGAGCCAGGAAGAAGGCCGGTCTGGCCTAGTGACTCGCTTGGAGGACCCACTAAAATTTGGGAACGGGCTTACAGTGTTGCCAGGTTAGCGTAAAGGGTCTGACACTGTGAAGCTGGACATTGATCTGGATCATCTGTTAGTGATCTGCTACTATATCTGGGACGTCTCACCTCCTTAACCGTTCTGCAATAAAACTTTAAATAGACAAAAGTGACTGGCACCCAATATCCTTTCTCGGTCTCCCCGTTTTAGCCATGAACTCAGCCCTGGGGTGAAATGCTAGCCCGCCTCTGGAGGTGCTATACTGCCTTTGGGGTGTTGTAGGGGTGCTACAACTTCATTGTTAAAAAGGGTCATGCACGTTTTTCATCCACTGTAGTGCATTGTCAGTCCATTATAAATGAATGGGTTACCCCAATACAATGCTTGTTACTGCATGTGCATTACGCTTTATCAATGGAACCCATGAAGTGATTGTAAACCTCAGACATGAAATATGAACAAAGCATATCCCTCTATAGTGTATACTTGTCTCAATTAAGAGCTCTAATGCCGCGTACACACGGTCGTACTTTTCGTCTACAAAAGTCGGACAGCCTGTCGGACAGACTTCCGGCAGACTTTCGGTGGACTTGCCGCGGACTTGCGGCCTACTTTCTAACGACCGGACTTGCCTACACACGACCACACAAAAGTCGGTCGGATTCGTACGTGATGACGTACACCGGACTAAAATAAGGAAGTTCATAGCCAGTAGCCAATAGGTGCCCTAGCGTGGCTTTTTGTCCGTCGGACTAGCACACAGACGAGCGGATTTCGGGGTCCGTCGTAGGTACGAAGTAAAAGTTTTGAAGCATGTTTCAAATCTAAAGTACGTCGTATTTGAGGCTAAAAAAGTCGGTTGAAAGTCCGGAGAAGCCCACACACGATCGGATTACCAGCCAGCTTTAGTCCATCAGCGTCTGTTGGACTTTTGTAGACGAAAAGTAGGACCGTGTGTACGCGGCATAAGTGTAATTTCCATCTGCTGCTTTGTTCCTCTGCAATCAGCATGAGTCCCTTCTGACAAGTTTTCCTGACACCAAAAGAAAAAAAGGTGACAGGTGAGGGGGAGCTCCAGCTGATTGACAGCATCAGCTCTGTTCCAGTGTGCTGTGTGAAGGTGGTGTGTCCCTTCCCCCCCCAATCAGCTCTCAGATCTCTCCTCACTGAGCTTTGCAGAGTGTAATTTGAGCTCCCCGTCCCCTTTTTTTTCTGAAAACTCACACAAGCTTTATAGTTAAGCACTGGATGTAGAGAAGATAAGACAGCAGATAAACAGGTATAGCTTATGCAGGAGGATTTGTTTAATCTCTGTGTGCACAGGCCAGTCACTTCACAGGGTATATGTAAGGGTTTACAACCCTGAATAGAATTAGCAGTTAACTGACACAATAATTTGCTGCCTTTGTTACAGGATCTGGTGAGAGCACCCAGCCTGTTTTCCGCCAGCGGCATCAGTCCACATGACCTGCAGCAAGGCAGTCTGGGTAATTGCTGGTTTGTGGCAGCAGCATCTTGTTTAGCCAAAGACCCTTCGATATGGAAGAAGGTAAGTACTTGGCCTGGTTGTAATAAAATTCTCCTTTGGCCAGTGGCTCGAAGCACAAGACCACCAAAGAGTGCCTTTAAGTCTACATCTACCTTCTTCTCCAGGTCATACCTTCCCCCAAGGAGCAGGAATGGCCCAGCCCTGGAGGTGCCCCACACTGCGGGATCTTCAGGTTCCGATTCTGGCGTTTCGGACGTTGGGTAGAAGTCGTTATCGATGACCGATTGCCGACATCTGGCGGAGAGTTAATTTTTTGCAGACCTGGCCGCAAGTCTGATGCATTCTGGTGTTCGCTGCTCGAGAAAGCTTATGCCAAGTAAGGTCCTTCCTATCTCAGCCTCGGCATCCTGTTGTGTTTGTCAATCTTTATAAATCGTTTTTCCCTTTTTATTGTTGTTGATCTTAAAGGAGACATCTGTCCCCTGCGGCATGCTGTGCTCCCATACTCTGATCCCTACACCTGTCCCCTGTGGCACGCTGTGCTCCCATACTCTGATCCCTACATCTGTCCCCTGTGGCACGCTGTGCTCCCATACTCTGATCCCTACATCTGTCCCCTGTGGCACACTGTGCTCCCATACTCTGATCCCTACATCTGTCCCCTGTGGCACGCTGTGCTCCCATACTCTGATCCTTACATCTGTCCCCTGTGGCACGCTGTGCTCCCATACTCTGATCCTTACATCTGTCCCCTGTGCTCCCATACTCTAATCCCTACATCTGTCCCCTGTGGCACACTGTGCTCCCATACTCTGATCCCTACATCTGTCCCCTGTGGCACGCTGTGCTCCCATACTCTGATCCTTACATCTGTCCCCTGTGGCACGCTGTGCTCCCATACTCTGATCCTTACATCTGTCCCCTGTGCTCCCATACTCTAATCCCTACATCTGTCCCCTGTGGCACGCTGTGCTCCCATACTCTGATCCTTACATCTGTCCCCTGTGCTCCCATACTCCGATCCCTACATCTGTCCCCTGCGGCACGCTGTGCTCCCATACTCTGATCCCTACATCTGTCCCCTGCGGCACACTGTGCTCCCATACTCTGATCCCTACATCTATCCCCTGTGGCACGCTGTACTCCCATATTCTGATCCCTATATCTGTCCCCTGCGGCACACTGTGCTCCCATACACTGATCCCTACATCTGTCCCCTGCGGCACACTGTGCTCCCATACTCTGATCCCTACATCTGTCCCCTGCGGCACACTGTGCTACCATACTCTGATCCCTACATCTGTCCCCTGTGGCACAAGTCGCTTTTAAGGCATCTACCTCATGAAAAAGAGCTAAAGCTCCTGTAAAAATTGAACATTTGTTAATTGCTAATGAAAGCCAAATCGAATGTCATTAGGCTATTTTCTCTCCAGGTTGAATGTTATGCTTTACACAGAATAGAGTGAATAGAATGACTCAAGAACATATTGCATGATGGACACTAGATGGAGCTTACAATAAGCATTCATTGCCTATGATCGTCAGCTCCATCTAGTGGCTATAATGTGGTATTTTCAGGATTTGTTTTATTCTGTATGCAGAATACCATTCCACCTAGAGAGAAAATAACCTAATAACGTTCATTTTTGCCCCCCATTCGCACAGAACTAATGTACATGCAGTTTTACAGGGGAAAATTTTGTATAAAAACACCCCATAAAATGTGCAATAATCACAAAGTGATCGGTTATTGCAAGAGTAGGCAAGGGCCCTAAGACTTGATATCATTCACTGCGATTCAGCCAACCCAATGCAGACCGTCACCTCCGCTGTCTCCACACTGGGAGTGGGCACCGGAGGATGTCAGCGCTGCAACTGATCTGCATTAATGGGTCAGCAGGAAACACAGTGGGGTATATTCATCAAGCAAATAGTGACAAAGTTATTAAATGCAATTTTTTTTTTTCTGTGTATTTGCTACCCCTTTCACCTATAACCCGGGGCAGCCAACTGAAACATATTTGCAAAATTACGAGATTATTTATTACTGAAGACGAGACAGACGCACAAAAAAAAAAGTGGTCAGGGTCAGGTTTTATGCAGTTGCAGTGCTACTTTCGACCAGTAGAGGGAGGAACCTGTGATTTAAGCTGTAGAATTGTAATAGAGCTGCCTAATAATGTGCCTTATTGCTCCCGTTTAGCATTGATTTGCTCTGCGTCAGAATTGACAAACATTGTAAAGTAGATGCAGATATGACAGGTAACAGGTAAAATTTTACCTGGTAACAGTAGAGGAGAGCCGCTCGGCTGCTCTCCTGAAAGGGGGATTTTGCACTGATTGATTATCACTGCGAGGATGCCCACCCATGGCCACCAGGGATGCCCACCCATGGCCAGCAAGGTTGCCCATCCATGGCCTCCCAGGATGCCCAACCATGACCACCAGGTAAGCCCACTAAAGCCCACCAGGGATGGCAATCATTGTCCATTATAGATGGCACTCTGAAGCCATCAGTGATGCCTGCCAGCACCTCTGATCAGTGCCACCTCATCAGTGCCACCTCATCAGTGCCAATCAGTGAAGGAGAAAACGTACTTATTTACAAAGTTTTGTAGCATCAAAGTTTTTTTTTCAACATTTTCATTATTTTTTGATTTGTAGCGCAAAAAATAAAAACCCCAGAGGTGATCAAATACCACCAAAAGAAAGCTATTTTTTGGGGATACAATGATAAAAATGTTGTTTGGGTACAGTGTCGAATGACCGCACAATTGTCTATCAAAGTGTGAGTGCATTCCTTTTCTTTGGGTATAATACCGCCTTAAATTATACAAGCAGTAAACACCACCGCCTACCCTGTTTCCCCGAAAATAAGACCTAGCGTGATTGTCGGTGATGGCTGCAATATAAGCCCTACCCCCCAAATAAGCCCTAGTTAAAGTCCTTGTAGGTCTTATTTTCAGGGTAGGGCTTATTTTCGGGGAAAAAGGATAGGGCTTATTTGGGGGGTAGGGCTTATATTGCAGCCATCACCGACAATCACGCTAGGTCTTATTTTCGGGGAAACAGGGTAGTGACAGATCTACTAATCATTTAATTGGTTTTGATGGGGCGAATGTACTTTAAGAAGCAGGTGAATGATTCCCTAGTAAATGGTAAGGCCAATCCTGGGTAAATCTGACACTTGACCAATTTTTGACTCGTCTTCAATGTTCTCTATCAGACTGATTGGAAGTTATGAAGCTCTGGACGGAGGGAGCACAGCCGAAGCTCTGATTGATTTCACTGGGGGTGTTTCTGAGCCCATGGACATCTTGGAGGAAAAATTCAGATCAGATGAGGCAAAGAAGAAGCTATTTAAGGCTCTGATGAAGGCCCATTCAAGAGCATCACTCATATGCAGTTCTATTAGGGTAAGAAGATCAGATCTCCACATGGTCATGGATCTCCACCCAGACGAGGTTGATGGAGCCTCTGAACTAAGGATGAGATCCGGCGTGTTCGCACACTCCGCGTGCCAAGCCCGCCAGGAAGTCGGCACTGCGCTAATCACAGGCTGCAGAGATCGGGAAATGTCCCACTGCCTGTGATTAGCGCAGCGCCGTGCCGACTTCCTGGCTGGCTCGCCACGTGGAGTGTGCGAACACGCCGAAGCTCATCCTTACTCTGAACACCAAAAGTTTACTAGTGTGTCCCATAAATAAAAGCCAATCAAATGATTGCTTTGTGTCAAGCAGGGACTGCCACACGCTGGTTGAAATTCTGCCAGCCCCTGCTGAACCAGCCAGCTTTCAAGCAGCCTATGGGCAGCTTTTCTTGGTTAGTTTTGGTAAATCTAAAGAGGTTGTACAGTCAGATTGTATAGTGTAGTACGGCAAGTTTACCACTTAACACACTTAGTCCCGGTTCACACTTGCATCGCACCTCACTGCTGGGAGTGTCAACACAATGTTAATGACACCCCCATTTCAGCTCGCATATCGCACTGTGAACTGACAGTTCGGACATGAATCAGATCACATGGGTGTGAACACCCATGTGATCTGATTCTGGTGCGGACCAAAAAAAAAGGGTCCTGTGCAAGTTTGGTTCGAATGCGATGCAAATTCAGCTATACTATCTGTATGACTGAAATCGCATCAGACAGATATTGCATGTGATTTGCAATGCGTTGCGAATCACATGCGATCTTGCACCACGCACTGGTGTGAACCCAGCCTTTAATCCCTGTAATCCTAACAATAACCCGCCCATATCCTTAACACTAAACCTCCCTGTAAACCTAACATTAACCTCTCATATCTATAACACTAACCCTTCCTGTAGCTCCACACACAAACCTTCCCCGTAATCCTAACAATTACCCCCATATCACTAACACTTACCCTGTAACCTTAACACTAACCCTCTCTATAATCCTGGCTCTAACATAACACTCTCCTTGTAACCTTAGCACTAATACTTCCTTGTAACCCCAACACTAACCTTAACCCTTCCTGTAACCTTAATACTAATGCTCCCTGTAACCCTTACAACTGACCAGTAATCCTAAAGAGGAAGTAAATGCTGCCTCTTCTTTTTTTTTTTTCAGAGCGCATGCGCTGATGTCGTAATCAGCGGAGTATACAGTAAATATCTCCTGAACGGCGCAGGTTTAGGAGATATTTACAGTACCTATAGGTAAGCCTTATTGTAGGCATACCTGTAGATACAAGCAATCCAAGGAAGTTTACTTCCTCTTTAAAGCTAATGCTCCCTGTAACTCTTACACTAATCATAAGCCTTCTTGTAACCTTAACACTAACCCTCCCTGTGATCCTGCCTCTAACAAATAAAACTCTCCCTGTAACCTTAACACTAATGCTTCCTGTAACCCTTACACTTACCCCAGCCCTTCCTGTAACCCTTACACTGACCCCAGCCCTTCCTGTAACCCTTACACTGACCCCAGCCCTTCCTGTAACCCTTACACTGACCCAAGCCCTTCCTGTAACCCTTACACTGACCCAAGCCCTTCCTGTAACCCTTACACTGACCACAGCCCTTCCTGTAACCCTTACACTGACCCAAGCCCTTCCTGTAACCCTTACACTGACCCCAGCCCTTCCTGTAACCCTTACACTTACCCCAGCCCTTCCTGTAACCCTTACACTGACCCCAGCCCTTCCTGTAACCCTTACACTGACCCCAGCCCTTCCTGTAACCCTTACACTGACCCAAGCCCTTCCTGTAACCCTTACACTGACCACAGCCCTTCCTGTAACCCTTACACTGACCCAAGCCCTTCCTGTAACCCTTACACTGACCACAGCCTTTCCTGTAATCCTTACACTGACCCCAGCCCTTCCTGTAACTCTTATGCCCCGTACACACGGTCGGATTTTCCGATGGACAATGTCCGATCGGAGCGTGTTGTCGGAAATTCCGACCGTGTGTGGGCTCCATCGGACATTTTCCATCGGATTTTCCGACACACAAAGTTGGAGAGCAGGAGATAAAATTTTCCGACAACAAAATCCGTTGTCGGAAATTCCGATCGTGTGTACACAAATCCGACGGACAAAGTGCCACGCATGCTCAGAATAAATAAAGAGATCAAAGCTATTGGCCACTGCCCCGTTTATAGTCCCGACGTACGTGTTTTACGTCACCGCGTTCAGAATGATCGGATTTTCCGACAACTTTGTGTGACTGTGTGTATGCAGGACAAGTTTGAGCCAACATCCGTCGGAAAAAATCCTAGGACCGACCGTGTGTACGCCCTATTACACTGACCCCAGCCCTTCCTGTAACCCTTACACTGACCACAGCCCTTCCTGTAACCCTTACACTGACCCCAGCCCTTCCTGTAATCCTTACACTGACCCCAGCCCTTCCTGTAATTCCTACACTGACCCCAGCCCTTCCTGTAATCCTTACACTGACCCCAGCCCTTCCTGTAACCCTTACACTGACCCCAGCCCTTCCTGTAATCCTTACACTGACCCCAGCCCTTCCTGTAACCCTTACACTGACCCCAGCCCTTCCTGTAACCCTTACACTGATCCCAGCCCTTCCTGTAACCCTTACACTGACCCCAGCCCTTCCTGTAATCCTTACACTGACCCCAGCCCTTCCTGTAACCCTTACACTGACCCCAGCCCTTCCTGTAACCCTTACACTGACCCCAGCCCTTCCTGTAACCCTTACACTGACCCCAGCCCTTCCTGTAATCCTTACACTGACCCCAGCCCTTCCTGTAACCCTTACACTGACCCCAGCCCTTCCTGTAACCCTTACACTGACCCCAGCCCTTCCTGTAATACTTACACTGACCCCAGCCCTTCCTGTAACCCTTACACTGACCCCAGCCCTTCCTGTAACCCTTACACTGACCACAGCCCTTCCTGTAACCCTTACACTGACCCCAGCCCTTCCTGTAATCCTTACACTGACCCCAGCCCTTCCAGTAGTCCTTACACTGACACCAGCCCTTCCTGTAACCCTTACACTGACCCCAGCCGTTCCTGTAACCCTTACACTGACCCCAGCCCTTCCTGTAATCCTTACACTGACCCCAGCCCTTCCTGTAATTCCTACACTGACCCCAGCCCTTCCTGTAATCCTTACACTGACCCCAGCCCTTCCTGTAACCCTTACACTGACCCCAGCCCTTCCTGTAATCCTTACACTGACCCCAGCCCTTCCTGTAACCCTTACACTGACCCCAGCCCTTCCTGTAACCCTTACACTGACCCCAGCCCTTCCTGTAACCCTTACACTGACCCCAGCCCTTCCTGTAATCCTTACACTGACCCCAGCCCTTCCTGTAACCCTTACACTGACCCCAGCCCTTCCTGTAACCCTTACACTGACCCCAGCCCTTCCTGTAACCCTTACACTGACCCCAGCCCTTCCTGTAATCCTTACACTGACCCCAGCCCTTCCTGTAACCCTTACACTGACCCCAGCCCTTCCTGTAACCCTTACACTGACCCCAGCCCTTCCTGTAATACTTACACTGACCCCAGCCCTTCCTGTAACCCTTACACTGACCCCAGCCCTTCCTGTAACCCTTACACTGACCCCAGCCTTTCCTGTAATCCTTACACTGACCCCAGCCCTTCCTGTAATCCTTCACTCATTCCAGCCCTTCTTGTAACCCTAATGCCCTGTACACACAACTGTTTTTCCCCTCGAAATAAACTCTGAAGGTTTCTCCGATGGAGTTCCGGCGAAATTCCGCTCAAGCTGTCTTGCATACACACGGTCACACCAAAGTCCGACCATCCAGAACACGGTGACGTACAACCGTACGACGGGACTAGAAAACGGAAGTTCAGTAGCCAGTAGCCAATGGCTTCTGTCTCGCACTTGCTTCTGAGCATACGTCGTTTTTGGTACGTCGGAACAGCATACAGACGAGTGGGTTTCCCGATAGTAATTAGTTCCGTCTGAAAAATTTAGAACATGTTCTCTATCTAAGTCCGTCTGAATTTTCGACGGAAAAAGTCCAACGATTTTCTGACGGACATTCCACTCGTGTGTACGCGGCATTACACTGACACTGACCCTAACCCTTCCTGTAATCCTAACACTGACTCTTTATTTAACCCTAACCCTTCCTGTAATCCTAATATTAACCCTAACACTGACCCTAACCCCACCTGTAACCCTAACACTGACCCTAACCCTTCCTGTAATCCTAATACTAACCCTAACCCTTCCTGTAATACTAACCCTAACCCTTCCTGTAATCCTAACACTGACCCTTCCTGTAACACTAACCCTTCCTGCAATCCTAATACTAACCCTTCCTGTAACCCTAACACTGACCTAACCCTTAACCCCAACACTAAATGGTTTAAAATAAATGCTAACCCTTGTTTTTCCCCCACAGCCATCATCAAGTCAGTCTATGGAGGAGGTCCTCTCTAGCGGCCTGGTCACAGGCCATGCCTACAGTGTTACTGCAGTCAAAAGCATCACCCTTCACTCAGGGCTCTTGTCCCTTTTTCGGACTCACAAATTGCGCCTCGTCCGCCTGCGCAATCCTTGGGGGAGTGGAGAATGGAAGGGGGCATGGAGCGACGGGTAAGGACAGGCTGAATATTGTGAGAGGGAGCATCACCTTTGTAAAACAGAAGCTATTAAAGTGAATTCGAAGTCAAATATTATATTGAAGTCTTCTGGTCCCCATTGCAGCTGGCAATAAATTTTGGCCGCCAAACTTCTCAAATGCTTCTCTCTTTCCTGGATAGAGTCACCCCTAGATTCACTTAAGTCTCACTTCCACGTATGTTTTTTTAGCCAAAATAAATGGGTACGTTCTACGGTGAGGCCCTGATTGGCTGATCACGCAGAGGTAGCCATGCAGAGCCTTTGGCTCACACAGAACTGGTCCTTCAATGCAACTAACCCAAGAAACATGTTTTGACTTTATATCGCCTTTGCAATCACTTCCATCCCAACTCTGAAATAAGGAGATTTTTTTCCCTTTACTTAGGCTCGAAATTCAGGTATTGAAGGAAATTTAAAAAATGTATATTAAGAACCGCTTGTGACCAATATCTGTTTGTGTAGATCAGAAGAATGGAAGAAAGTGAGCCAAAGGGAGAGGAAGAAAATGGGGGTCACGGTGGATGACGACGGAGAATTTTGGTAAATATTAATAACAAAATATTCTCACTCTATCTATCTGGTCAAACATATTACATTTTGATTGTGAAATTCCAATAAAAGTCACAGAAACAGGAATAGACAGAGAGGACACTTAATATGTAATATTTTCTTTGGTCTAGTTTTGCATGCACTGCCCTTCCATGTGCTCCTTGCTGCAAATGCCAGTTATAGGTGGGAGCAGTGGCATTTGTTTGTACTGTTGGAATACTGGTGAGCAGTGGCAGCTGTTTTTTTTTTGGGGGGGGGGGGGGGGAGGGCAGTAAACAACCACCAACACCACAAACCCCCCCCCCCCACTTGCTGTCTGCCAGTCTTTCCTCCGGCACTTACCCCATCTAGGTGGCGGGCGTCGGCAGGCATCAGGCAGCGGCGGGCATCGGTGGGCACCAGGCAGTGGCGGGCATTGGGCTCCTGTGTCTTCTCCTCCTCCTCCTCCTCCTCCTCGCTTCCTCCGTGCATCTCCTCCCCTCCTCCTAGGTGTCCAATAGGATCACCTGTCCTTTCAGCCAATCAGGTTTTAGTCCCATTTCCTCATTGGCCGGGAGGCCAATATACTACAGGAGATGATCAGAGACTGCAAATATACTGCAGGAGATGACCAGAGACCACGGACATGCTACAGGTGACAATCGGAGACTGCAGACATGCTACAGGTGACAATCAGAGACTACGGACATGCTACAGGTGACAATCGGAGACTGCAGACATGCTACAGGTGACAATCAGAGACTGCGGACATGCTACAGGTGACAATCGGAGACTGCGGACATGCTACAGGTGACAATCAGAGACTGCAGACATTATACAGTTGACAATCAGAGACTGCAGACATTATACAGTTGACAATCAGAGACTGCAGACATTATACAGAAGATGGTCAGAGAACTTTCTGCAATGCACAGCTTTACAGTTGAATAACACAGCTGAGGGTTTCAGCAGTCAGGCATTTTATGGGTGTAAGGACATACCTGGCCAGCCAAGCTCACTACATACATTCAGAGGTCCGGGGGCGGGGCTTCCACTCTCTGCTCTCACTACAACTGCTCCACCCTGAGCATACAGGCATGAGGTGGGGTTAGAGCATCAGTGAAGCTCCCGGCCCCGCCCCTGAACCTCTGTATTCCCCAGCCAGTATAGAGGGGGCAGGGCCTGAAGCTCCACTGATGCTCCCACTCCAAACACTGCTCTCACTACAGCCGCTCTGCCCTGTTCTGAGCATAAAGGCTGCATAGGGTGGAGTCAGAGCGTCAGTGGAGCTCCCGGCCCCGCCCCCTCTCTGCTGGCTATTTCGGGAATACAGCCTCCCGTGTCCTCTGTGCCCTCTACGAAGCATCATCGGGGCCCCAATTCGCAGGTAGCGTGGACTCAATGCTTTGGGCCCCCCAACAAAGATTGGGCCCAGGGCAGGTGCCCCGTTTGCCCTGCTTTAAGATGGCCCTGGCAGTCACATCACATCGACATACTATCTGGGGTCATTTGAAAGTATATTATCACATTTAGTGGACGGTCTACAGTAGTCATATGTGTAAGCATTATATAGCACTTTTGGTAAGCCATCTTCCATTAAAGCGGTAGTAAAGGCTTTAAAAAAAAAAAAACAAAAACAAAAAAAACCCAGCAAGGTAAAGGCATAATTTGCTAGTATGCATCGCATACTAGCACATTATTAAAGTCTTGCCTTGAAACTGAGCCCTCCGGTGGCGTGCTGTCACTTCTGCAGAGGCTTCCTTCTTCACCCGATCTTTCTTACAAGTTTGCGGGCTGCAGCCGCTTGAATGGCTGAGCCGTGCTGACATCACTTGTGCCTCAGCTGCGGGGCAGGGCTCTGAAGAATGGCAGGGGTATGCAATTCCTACAGAGTGCATGCGCCGATGATGTCACTGGTTGCTTGAATATCTCCTAAATCAGTGGTTCTCAACTTCTGTCCTCAGGACCCACTAACAGGCCAGGTTTGCAAGATAACTGAAATACATCACAGGTGATATCATTTGCTGCTCAGTGATTGCAGTATTCTAGTCTGCATCTCCCCAAGGTAATACTTAAAATCTGGCCTTTTAGCAGGTCCTGAGGACAGGAGTTGAGAACCACTGTCCTAAATGGTGCAATAGTAGATATTACTTTTATCTACAGGTAAGCTTTATTATAAGCATACCTGTAGGTAAAAATAAACTTTGAGAGTTTACTACCTTGTTAAACAGTCTCTCTCCACTTGAGAACATTGATGCTCACTAAGATGGGATCTCTGCAGTCATCTCTTCCATGGGTACAACTCTCCCGGGACCCTCCAGAGAACTCTCAGCCTGGCTTAAAAGTCCCTTTTGCAACCCACCCTAGCTCCCACCTCCATAAGGGTCAGGAAGTCCACAGCCAGCTCTTCTGGGTGCAGGTCTGCCTCTCCCCAGCCTCCAGGTCTGTCCATGGCCTCCACTTGCTATCTACATCTGCCTGATGGTGGGGACTCTGGCTCCCATGCCCAAACTGCACTAGGGCTCCTCCCAACCTGGCTTATGTATGGGCACTGACTCACCCATGACATCAATATGGGAGGGCTCTAACCAGAGCCACTGATAGGGGGGGGGGGGGGGGCACCAGTCCTCCTGTAGGGGGCCCGGGCACACAGGGGGGCCCGAACAGCAGGGGGGATCGGTGCGGTTGGGTGGAGGGGCGGTTGGGTGAAGGATGCCCTGTGTGGCTCTCTGCAACAGCTGAAAGCTGGTTTCTCCCCCTCCTACCAGATTTCAGCTGCTGCAGGGAGAGACACAGAACATCGTTCCTGTAATTGCTTCTCCGGCACCTCCCACCCCTTCGGCACTGCAGGCTTCCCTGTCCTGTAAAAATAAATCACAAATTGAAAAAATAAAACATTGTAATAAATAATTTTGAAAATTTGTAAAATAAAATAATTATTTTTTTTTTTTTTTTTAACATTTAAAAAAAAAAAAAGTTAAATGTTTAAAAAAAATGAAAAAAGGGCTAATTCACACAGGTTCTCTGTTATGTTTCTGTCTGCTAATAATGATTTTAGTGTGTTTTTAGTTAAAATATTGTTTTGATATATTCGGGGAGGGGGGCCCTGCCAGATAGGCTGTACAAGGCCCCATGATTTCCAACAGCAGATTAACTAAAGAGGGGCCTAGCGCCTGAAGACACTGCTTTCTGTAATCAGACACTACACTGTAACAGAGCTGCCCAGTGGCAGACTAGCTACGATAGCTAACTGCAACTTCTTACAAAAGTAAGATAATCGTATTTCACCGGTTAAAAATAAATATTAAAAATTAGTATAGACCATAAATGAATATAGAAAACATTGTTATTATTATTTATTATTATTATTATTATTATTATTATTATTATTATCATTATTATCTAAAACTAGAATATTGTATAGACTGGGTCCTCCAAGTTGGTTGGATTGTTTTCTTTTTTCCATTGAAGTTGGTTGGAGGTTATATTGTAACAACCAAGGTATTTGCCCTTGTAGGATGAGCTGGGAGGATTTCTGCACACACTTCACTGATCTCACGCTCTGTCGGAGGGTGAACACACACTTCCTGAGCACACACAAGACGTGGAATGAGGAGTCCGTCTTCTCTGCCTGGAAGCAAAATCCTGATCCTTTGAAGGACCGGAGTGGTGGCTGTCCCAACAACAAGGCCACCTACCTACACAACCCTCAGGTACAGAGCTGTCATCACAAAGGAGCCTCATGTTTCTTAATTGTTTAAAGCGATACCATCACTCAGGGAAAAGTGACAGGGTCTGTAACCAGATACCCCCTCAGCTGACTAAATATCACCTCCCATCACTCTTTCCTTTATCTCAGCCAGTGCAAAATACTCGTTGCTTAGGGTATGGGTGAGCATGTGACCTCCTCCCATGTAACATTGATTTGGTCTCCATTAGGGATGGGCGAACATTTCGGCCCAAGCATAAGTTCGGGCCGAACAATGGTTGTTTGGATGTTCTGCGAACACCGAACAATATGCGGTGTTCGGGGCAAAATCGAAAGTCGCCGTTAAAGTCTATGGGACACTAACATGAAAAATCAAGAGTGTTCATTTTAAAGGCTTATATGCAAGTTATTGTCATAAAAAGTGTTTGGGGGCCTGGGTCCTGCCCCAGGGGACATGGATCAATGAAATTTTTTTTTTTTTTTAAACAGCTGTTTTTTCGGGAGCAGTGATTTTTTTTAATGCCTAAAGTGAAACAAAAAAAATGAAATATTCCTTTAAATTTTGTGCCTGGGGGTGTCTATAGTATACCTGTAAAGTGGCAAATTTTTCCTGTGTTTAGAACAGTACCACAGAAAAATGACATTTCTAAAGGAAAAATTGTCATTTAAAACTGATCGCGGCTGTAATGAATTGTCGGGTCTCGGCAATATAGATAAAACTCATTGAAAAAAATAGGAAGGGACCCCCCCCCCCCACTCCATTACCAGGCCCTTTGAGTCTGGTATGAATATTAAAGGAAACCCCGAATCAAAATAAAAAATAAATAAATTGTGTGGGGGTCCCCCTAAAATCCATACCAGGCCCTTCGGGTCTGATATGGAAATTAAGGGGAACCCTGGGACCCTTCAGGTCTAGTATAGATTTTAAGGGGAACCCTGTGCCAAAATTTAAAAAAAATGGCAAAGGGGTCCTCCCCCAAAATCCATACCAGACCCTTATCCAAGCACGCAACCTGGCAGGCCGCAGGAAAAGAGGGGGGGAAGAGAGAGCGCCCCCCAAACCATACCAGGCCACATGCCCTCAACATGGGGAGGGTGCTTTGGGGTTGCCCCTCAAAGCACCTTGTCCCCATGTTGATGGGGACAAGGGCCTCATCCCAACAACCCTTGCCCGGTGGTTGTGGGGGTCTGCGGGCTGGGGGGATTATCGGAATCTGGAAGCCCCCTTTAACAAGTTGTTCTTTAAAATTGTGCACGCTTGTGGAATGGGGACAAACTACGATACTTAAAAAATCTCCATAGGTGACGCTTTAAACGCCTTGACAGGTTACCAGTTTAGAGTTACAGAGGAGGTCTAGCGCTAGAATTCTTGCTCTTGCTCTAACGTTCGCAGCAATACCTCACATATGTGGTGCAAATACCATTTACATATGTTTGCGCGACTTATGTATGTGTTCATCTCTGCGTGCAAGCTCTGTGGGATGGGGGCGATTTACCGTACCTTTTTTTTTTCTTTTCTTATATATTTTACATTTTATTTTTACACTATCCCTTTATTTTATTTATTTTTTGATCACTTTTATTCCTATTGCAAGGAATGTAAACATCCCTTGTAATAGAAATAAGGACGACAGGTCCTCTTTATGAAGAGATCTGGGGTCAAGAAGACCCCAAATCTCGTCTTAACCTTTAAGAGCAAAAATATCTTTTGCTTTAAAAAAATTTTTACTTCCAGCCTGGACCAGAAGTGATGTCATTACGTCGCTCCGGCGCTCCAAGGCAATAGAGACGATCAAAGAGGATCTACTCTTTGATCACCAATAGGAGCAGCCGGCCACACCGTCGGATCGTTTCTCGGGCAAACCGGGGTTATGGCTGATATCTTCAACTCTAATCATGGCAAACCATTTCAAAGCTGCAACGTATATACCGTATAGATATTGCAGACTTGAAGCACTGCAAAGGTCAGTCCAAGGGAAATATATAGCAATGAGTGGACATAGAGCTGTGGTTCCAGTAATGTGTAGAGGGAAACAAGGAGGGATCTAATTCATTTTTTGTTTTGCAGAACACACCGAGTTGCCATACATTTTCTTTGAACAGCTCTTTGCAGTGTTTTATATATATATATATATATATATATATATATATATATATATATATATATATATATATATATATATATTGGACCAAAATTCCCTCGTTTGATATTTTGCTGTGATAGGTTCTCTTTCATGGAACATCAGGGGTCTGTTAGACCCTTGATGTCTTACCAGCCCTTCAGTTAAACTAAATGGGGGTGGACCGTGCTCCTTTAGCTGCCAAACATGGAAGGCATGTCGCTTCTTGGTTCTTGCTAGATAGTGGAGATCTGCAAATGGACATTTGCTAGTCTTCCTCACCTCTATCTTGCGTCACCTGCTATGCAGGTCCTAGATCCGCAACAGGGACAACTGAGCCCAGGAAACATGGCAGATGGCTCAAACTACCGGGGGTAGCAAAAAAAAAAAAATTTGCAATAATCTATAGCTTGTAATCTAGGATGCCATCAGACAGTATAGCCAGGGCTCTGACCTCCAGTGCAGTTAAGCAGTCCAGGATGGTCCAGGCTCCACCCACAGCCTTTTTTTTTGGTCAGATCAGTACACTGAAGAGGTCTTCTCTGTGCTCTCTCCTCCTGTAAGCATGTCCATAGCATTAGATTGACAGCATCTTGCAAAGCAATACATTTCTGATTTCTGAAAGTGCTTACCCTTCTTATTTCCAGTCTGAGTGCTGTTGTTCAGCAGATTTCAGAATGCTAATATAAAGACAGATTCAGGTGCTTACAGATTTTTTTCAAAACATGAAATTCAGTTTATCTTATATATATATTTTTAAGAATTCATAGAAGAAATGTTGCGTTGAAATATTTGTTTAGGGGTCGATTTTTTTTTTTATTTCTCTAAGACCTCTTTACTGGTTCTTAATATGTAGGTTGGGCACCATATTTGTCCTTCACTATTTTCTTCTGTGAAATTACCAGACAATATTGCATTTAGTTTCTGAGGACCACCTTTAATTTCAACACATCTAGCTGTAAATGTATGAAGAGCCCTCAAAAGTCCAACTCTTCTCTACTCCACTTGAAACTTAAAATCATTGGCTGAAGTTAGGGTTTAACCCATTTGACACGTCTCTTGTTTCTCTGCAGTTCTCCTTTGATGTGACCTTAGACCATGACTCTGTCCTCATCTCATTGGAGCAAGAAGATCACAGGACTCAGCGTAGCACCGGGGGAGGTGACAACCTGCCCATTGGGTTCTTTGTCTATAAGGTATCCTGTCCTTACCCAGCTTCTGAGAACATCCTTATATTATCCCCTGATGTTTCCTCTGATGGTATGAAATTTATGCTGCTACAGTGCTGAAGTGCAACACACATGACTAAAGGATTCGTCAACCAGGGTCCTTACAAATTTAGAATAAAGACACGGACTGAGTGACATGGGTTTTTTTACGGCCACAGCAGCCAATTTTATTAACCAAAGAATAAAATATCATAACATTAAAACATACCAATACGTGCAAATTCAACAATGTAATGCCCAACAACAAGAGGTCTTTGGGTGTCCTTAAGGCTCAATTTTACCTGGAATCATCCATGTCCTCAGCCGCGCCCCAAGCGGCTCAAAGACGTTCGGACATCACACATACTTCCATATTCCCCTCCCCCAGTAGACCTCGCTCCTGGGAGAACCACCGCTAACCAAGTGGAAGCGTCATACCTTAGATAGGCCCCACACTTTTATAACCATGTAATTACTGACCCTCCAAAGACCCCTTGACCCGCCAACTGCTTTGACAAACTGAGCAACATACACCATTTGGTAAATTTTTATTATATATTCTTTTTTTAATTTATTTATTTTTTATATAAACTCGATAAAAACTTTAGACACAAAAATGCAACCACTTACCTATCCACCTTGGTAACCCCTAACACCAGGGCTGGTGGGTGGGAAGCTACCACTTCTCCTGACTCCTTGGAATGTTAGGGAACTACCTCACCGCAAAGACCCTCTCATCTGAACCCTGCCCCTTCAACCTCTGCCTCCAATCAGGTAAGGGCTACACCCCCACCAAACACACTGACCTAGCTGACCGTTCCCTGACCCTGTTCCTGCCTTAGTCATTGCGCCCCTCCGTCCATTCTCTCCTCCAGGTCTCTCTTGAATTGAACACAGGAGTGTGGTAAGGCATGATTCAGACAGAATCAATGTCCAAACTACAGTCCGATATAGATGAATTCTGAAAAGCTGTTCACAGAGAAGTCAGGCAAGTTACAGAGTAGAGCCGGCCATACATGGATTGAAATTCTGGACCAGCCGAATTCTGATCCATTTATGAGCAGGCTGGTTGTTCTTAAGCCGATCTATTAATCGTGTACAAGCAGCCTGTCGTTTTTTTTTGCCAAACTATCAGTGCTGCCAGCTATAGCCGGTGACACTGATCATTGTATTCTACTGGTGGGGAAGTATTAGGGTTGCCACCTCATCCCTTTAAAACTGAACACATATTAATTACACGGTTCTGATGCCTTATCTGCATTAAATTAGCCACAGAACCTGTGTAATTCATATGTGTTCAAGCTTAAAGGGATGAGGTGGCAACCCTAGGAAGTATCCCCACTGTCAGAGTACAATAGCTCAGTGGGAAGGATTTCCCCATCCACCTTGAATAGGGGTAGCTGCCCATTTTTTTTTTTTTTTATTCAACCCACTGTATCATGTATAGCTGGCTTTACAGAACTGCTTTGGTTGAATGGGTTGTTCTCAATTTAAAGGATATGTAAAGGTTCCCTTAAAAAAAACAAAAAACAAACAAACATGTTATACTTGCCCTCCTCTGTGCGGTTGGTTTTGCACAGAGTGGCCCCGATCCTCCTCTTCTGGGGTCCCTCAGCGGCGCTCCTGTCTCCTCCTCTTCTCGAGTTCCCCCGTTGGAGAGCCTCTCTCCCTCGGGGCACTGGTGCAGGCACGCTCTCGAGTCCTGCTGCTGGGTCCATTGACACAGACAGCAGGACTCTGCCCCGCCCCCCATGTCATTGGATTTGATTGACAGCAGCGGGAGGCAATGGCTGAGCTGCTATCAATCTATCCAATCAGGACCCAAGACACCGGCTGGATCCCCATCGCTGGAAAGATCGGGTTCAGGTAAGAAAAAGGAGGGCTCTGGGGGGTAGCTGTATCACAGGAGGTTTTTCACCTTAATGCATTAAGGTGAAAAACCTCAAGGGTTTACAACAGGTCGATAACGGGTTTAGGTGTGCACCTGCAGTATGAGGAATGTCCAGTAGATGTCAGAGGTGAGCATGCTGGTCCAGCAAGACTAACTTGTCTATGTACCTCAGGACAGTAGAAGAAACTGATTGCCTGTGATGTGGGAACACAGTGCAGCTATAAGTGGATCATGATTTTTATTAAGCATCCTATCAATAATTTTGTAGGTAGATGGCTGGAAAGAATTAAAGTGATTGTAAATCCCCACCATGTAAAACAACCCATTCAGTTTAAAATATAAATGAAAGGCAAAACAATTTTGTATAGATATAAAAAATATTATAAATACATTTTTTTCCCCTTTTTTTATAAGTGCCCTCTGTTCTCAGCTGCATAAGAGTTGGAGAAGGAGAAACAGCAGGACACTAGTCTTCCCAGTGAAAGACTGTGCAGGGGGAGGGAGGTGTCAGGACAAGTCTGATCATTGGAAGAGAGCAGGCTGAGTTCCCAGCACAGCTAGAGAACTGACCACACTGTGCTCTCATGCTTAGTGTGGTCAAAGCAGAGGAACTGGCAGGCACGCCAACACATTTTTCATACAAGTACATGAGTCACATATCAGGAATGTGAAATGTTGGGTTTACATATTCTTTAAGCTTTGGGTCAGTATTGGCAATGCTATACCCTTACCATGGCACAGAAACACTTTTAATAATACCTTTGATTGATGTGACTATAATACAATTGAGTTGGAGCATTTAGGTTCATAATGCAGTGAGGGAAAAAAGTATTTCATCCCCTGCTGATTTTGTATGTTTGCCCACTGACAAAGAAATGATCAGTCTATAATTTTAATGGTACATTTATTTTAACAGTGAGAGACAGAATAACAATAAAAATATCCAGAAAAACTCATTTTAAAAAAGTTATCAATTCATCTACATTTTAATGAGTGAAATAAGTATTTGACCCCTTCACAAAACATGACTTAGTACTTGGTGGCAAAACCCTTGTTGGCAATCACAGAGGTCAGACGTTTCTTGTAGTTGGCCACCAGGTTTGCACATCTCAGGAGGGATTTTGTCCCACTCCTCTGCAGATCCTCTCCAAGTCCTTAAGGTTTTGATGCTGACGTTTGATAACTTGAACCTTCAGCTGCCTCCACATATTTTCTATGGGATTAAGGTCTGGCTAGGCCACACCAGGTCCTTAATGTTCTCTCTTCTTGAGCCACTCCTTTGTTGCCTTGGCCGTGTGTTTTGAGGCATTGTCATGCTGGAATACCCATCCACGACACTTTTTCAATGCCCTAGCTGAGGGAAGGAAGCTCTCACCGAAGATTTGACGGTACATGGCCCCATCGTTCCTGTTGATGCCAAAGAGCTCCATTTTGGTCTCATCTGACCACAACACTTTCACCCAGTTCTCCTCTGAATCATTCAGATGTTCATTAGTGAACTTCAGACCGGCCTGTACATGTGCTTTCTTGAGCAGGGGGACCTTACAGGCGCTGCAGGATTTCAGTCCTTCACAGTGTAGTGTGTTACCAATTATTTTCTTGGTGATTATGGTCCCAGCTGCCTTGGGATCATTGACAAGATCCTGGGCTGATTCCTCACCGTTCTCATGATCACTGAAACTCCACAAGGTGAGATCTTGCATGGAGCCCCAGACCGAGGGAGATGGACAGTTATTTTGTGTTTCTTCCAATTGTGAATAATCGTACCAACTGTTGTCACCCTCTCACCAAGCTGCTTAGCAATGATCTTGTAGCCCATTCCAGCCTCGTGTAGTTCTACAATCTTGTCCCTGACATCCATGGACAGCTCTTTGGTCTTGGCCATGGTGGAGAGATTGGAATCTGATTGATTGCTTCTGTGGACAGGTGTCTTTTATACAGGTAACAAGCTGAGATTAGGAGCACTCCCTTTAAGAGAGTGCTCCTGATCTCCGCTTGTTACCTGTATAGAAAACACCTGGGAGCCATAAATCTTGCTGATTGATAGGGGATCAAATACTTATTTCACTCATTTAACCACTTGCCGACCGCCGCACGCCAATGTATGTCCAAACTTTGGCGGCGGATATCGTTGTTATGGCAGATAGCTGCCATAATCCCGGTATCCCCGTTTTCGTGCGGCGGTCGGCTTTCAGATAAAAGTGGTCTCTGCGGCGAAGTCGCCTCGAGATCACTTTTATCGGTGGCGGGAGAGGGCCCCCCCCCTCCCGCCGCGATCCGGTGCCCTCCGCGTCGGTAGCCTCGGAGGCGATTGCGTCCATCTCCCTTCTGTGCCTGGAGACGAGTGAGGCTAAGATGGCGCCCACTCGTCTCCATGACACTGCTGGGCGGAAGCGACATCAAAACGTCACTTCCGCCCACGCCTCTTAAAGACACATTTTTTTTCATCTTTTTTTTATATGACTTTTTTTTTTTTTTAATTGCATTTTAGTGTAAATATGAGATCTGAGGTCTTTTTGACCCCAGATCTCATATTTAAGAGGTCCTGTCATGCTTTTTTCTATTACAAGGGATGTTTACATCCCTTGTAATAGGAATAAAAGTGACACTATTTTTTTTTAAAACAGTGTAAAAATAAATAAAATAATGTAAAATAAATAATAAAAACAAAAAAATTTTTTAACCCCCCCCCCGTCCCGACGAGCTCGCGCGCAGAAGCGAACGCATACGTGAGCAGCGCCCGCATATGAAAACGGTGGTCGAACCACACATGTGAGGTATCGCCACGACCGGTAGAGCGAGAGCAATAATTCTAGCCCTAGACCTCCTCTGTAATGCAAAACATGCAACCTGTAGAATTTTTTAAACGTCGCCTATGGAGATTTTTGAGGGTAAAAGTTTGACGCCATTCCACAAGCGGGCGCATGTTGGGTATCAATTTACTTGGCGTAACACTATCTTTCACAATATAAAAAAAAATTGGGCTAACTTTACTGTTGTCTTATTTTTTTATTCAAAAAAGTGAATTTTTTCCAAAAAAAGTGCGCTTATAAGACCGCTGCGCAAATACGGTGCAAAAAAAAGTATTGCATTGACTGCCATTTTATTCTCTTGGGTGTTAGAAAAAAAACAATATATAATGTTTGGGGGTTCTAAGTAATTTTCTTGCAAAAAAAAAACAGTTTTAAACATGTAAACACCTAAAATCCAAAACGAAGTTGTTCCTTAAGTGGTTAAAATGCAAATCAATTTATAACTTTTTTGAAATGCGTTTTTTTCTGAATATTTTTGTTGTTATTCTGTCTCTCACTGTTAAAATAAACCGACCATTAAAAATTATAGACTGATCATTTCTTTGTCAGTGGGCAAACGTACAAAATCAGCAGGGGATCAAAAACTTTTTCCCTCTCTGTATCATAATATCTTTTTTCTAGTATGTGACATTTGTATTTCTCGATGGTTCCAAAACTGTTTCTCCCCCTCTCATGTTGACATGTTTATCTCTTGTACCCCTCCCTTCTATTAACTATTTTTAGGTTGAAGTGAACCGCAAATATCGCCTACACTGTGCTGCTAGCAAAGCCTCCTCTTCTACTTATATTAACTCTCGAAGCGTCCTACTGCATACCGAATTACAGAAAGGGCGTTACGTCATCTTACCCACAACTTTCCACTCCAGACAGACCGGCGCCTTCCTTCTCCGAGTGTATACAGACCGGGCCAGCCATCTCAGGTATTGAAGGGGGGTTTAAACAGTTAAAGACAATGGGGGTATGGATATACCCTAAAAAAGCTTTAGCTAAGCACCTTAGACTTATGCTGTATACCATGACCCCCCCTCTTTACTGCTCTCTGGCCACTATTGCCATCAAATCCCTGCTGTCAAAATGACAGAAGAAACTTGCTCTGTATCACAGCGCTGTTTTTGCTGTGTAAATTACAAAGTGTTCTGATTTTTCATTGAGAATTACAATGTGACATTATTATTGTTATATCCTATATGACCTTTATTCTGCATAAGATGTCAATTAAGTTGGGTGTAAACCGTTACATTTATCCAGTGAAGGGACTATCCTCAGACTGAAAATTTTGAAACCCCCCTGATCTTTTTTACTTTGTTATAAAACATATCCAATAAAAAAAAAATCGAATTTCATAAATTTAGGCCAAAATGTATTCTGCTACTTGTCTTCGGTAAAAAAAAAAGCCCAATGAGTGTATAATAATTGGTTTGTGTGAAAGTTATAGCATCTACATACTATGGTATATATATATATATATATATATATATACTATAATTTACAGGGCTATGGATGCTATACTGTAATGGCAGAGATCAGCGACTTATAGTGTGACTATGATAGTGTGGTGCAAATCTGCCGCTAACAGGCACTATCTGGGAGGCTCACTAACTGACACTGATGTCGCTAGTGAGACTAATACAGTGATCAGTGATAATACTGTACACTGACCCTGCAAAAATGACACTGGCTGGGAAGGGGATAACAACTAGGGGTAATCAAGTGGTTAAAGTGGTTGTAAAGTCAGAAGGTTTTTTAACTTTCATGCATTCTATGCATTAAGATAAAAAGCCTTCTGTGTGCAGCAGCCCCCCTAAAACTTACCTGAGCCCCATCTCTATCCAGCGATGTCCACGAGTCCCTCGGCTGTCTGGGACTCTCCCTCCCGGTTGGCCGAGACACAGCAGCGGAGCCCTTGGCTCCCACTGCTGTCAATCAAAGTCAGTTACCCAATCAGGAAAGAGAGGTGGGGCCAGACGTTAGCTCCGTATCTGGATGGACACTCGGAGCTGCGGCTCGGCTGGGGTGCCCCCATAGCAAGCTGCTTGCTGTGGGGGCACTCAACAAGGAGGGAGGAGCAGCGAAGAGGGACCCGAGAAGAGAAGGATCCAGGCTGCCCTTTGCAAATCCACTGCACAGGGCAGGTAAGTATAACATGCTTGTTAATTAAAAAAAAACAAAAAATCAAGACTTTACAATCACTTTAATTGTGTGCCTAATGCCCCGTACACCCGAACGGACAACAAAACCGTGGAATTTTGTTCGAAGGTTGTTGGCTCCAACTTGTCTTGCATACACACGGTCACACAAATGTTGGCCAACAATTACGAACATAGGTGACGTACAAGACGTACAGCGAGCCGATAAAAAGGAAGTTCAGTAGTCACGCGCCACCCTTTGGGCTCCTTCTGCTAATATTGTGTTTGGTGAGCATTGATTCTGAGCATGTGGGGACTTTTGTGCGACGAACTTGGGTACACACGATCGGAATGTCCGGCAACAAATATTTGTTGGTGGAAAATTTGAGAGCCTGTTAGCCAACATCTATTGGCAGAAAGTCCGACAACAAATGTTCGATGGAGCGTACACACGGTCGGACTTTCCGCCAACAAGCTCGCATCCAACATTTGTTGTCGGAAAATCCGATCGTGTGTACGCGGCATAACAATGTGTAATGTGTGCTGCTTTTAGTCTGTTTTGGCTGTTTTTTCTCCCTGCTTTTCAGGGAGAAGAAACAGATCGCTGTTCTCTGTACAGGGTTCCGTGTTTTTGTGTGAGATTGGACACAGCAGATCAGCAGGTTTCAGCCAAAATCATTGGCTGAAATCTGCTGCCAAACTCGGGTCAACAAGGGGCATGTGCTTGCATGCCCCAAACCTGGAAGAAGGCCATTGCGAACATGTACGTGATTGTGCCTGTACCTGCAGCCCGCTCACAGTAGCGGTCGACGGGTGGTTAAAGGGAACCTGTCTAAATTCCGAATTATAGGAACTTGCTTTTGAAAGGCAGGCTCCAGGGCTGCCATCCACCTAGCTCCATTATTTTTGTTCTTCTATCCCAGTTCAGCGTCACAGCCCTGGACTCAGGATGTTGTCGGCACCCATGAACTCGGCCTCATTTGTGTACCTAAATAACAAAGTGAGTGCAGCGCTAATATTGATATAAAATTGATAGTGATAACAATGTGATAAAGAATTGAATAATCAATAAATGAGTGATAAATTCATTAAACAAGTGATTAATAAAAAATGAGTTTCCCAAAAAAAAAAAAAAAAGAAAAAGGATTCAAAAAATAAAAAAGGAAAACTAATGCAACGTCCCATAGTAATCAATGAAAGAGTCCGTGCAAAATTAGCCTCCAGAAGAGAAAAAATGAATTGCAGGGGAAAGAAGTTGTGACACCAATCTTCCCAAAACAAATCAAACGTGTGTTCAGGTCAATACCCAAGTGTGAGGTAGCTTGCTTACCAAAAAGCCGTGACTGCTGATAACAGTCTCGTCCAGCACAGGGAATTAACAGTCTCCCCAAAACTTATAGGTATCCGGACCAGCCGATGTTCTATTGTTACTCAAGGATAAAAAAATAAAAACTCCCATGGTGCAGTATATCAATTCAGGTAATTTAATAAAAGAAGAGTTTGCACTTACAGAAGCAAAGTATCATAACAGGCGGTTGTGTCACATAAAAGCCGCGACGTCTCTATTAGCTTCTCCCTATTTCCTAGAGCGTTCATCTCACCACCGTCGCGGAAGGATAGCGTAATGACGTCACCGTCGGAGGCTCCACCCTATGCGTTTCGTCACGAGTGGACGTCTTCTGGGGATTGGCCGAATCCCTAGAAGACGTCCACTCGTGACGTACCATTTGCGTACCTGTAGGGGGAATTTAAATACCCCCCCTCTCCTGGGCAAACATTGGCATGGGAAGGTGTCAGGGATCTCATAGACCTGAAATAAAAAAAACATTTATAATTCTTTATTCATATCAAATCTTCATACACATAAAAAATACACTAGAAATATAAAAACAACATAAAATGAAGGTAATTCAGATAAGTGAAACATTGGAAATGTTGGCCCATCAACATTCAAAACTAAGGAGAGAACTCACTATAGGCGTCTGTATCTGAATAACACCTTCCTTGCCAAGGGTGCTGGCTCAGTATGTGGAATGCATATGAGCCAACAAAGATCCAGATAGTCGCTCTCCAAAAATAGTCGTTTCCTTTTATTGAAGATACAGTCCGTACACAAACAGATTAAAATTGCAAACTGCATTCACACCGCTCTCACTGGTGTTTAACCATAGCTAATGCAAACATAAAATGACATGGTGTATATACACATATTCAAAAAAAATGAAGATCCAATCAGGAGGCAAGCTGACGCCCTCATTCACATGCAAAAAAATCCATCTTCAATTAAGTTGATGAAGCAGCTGATGCTACAACTCTATGAGTAGTATATTAACCCTTTAATGCATGGACATATCAGACCTTCATGTTGAATTTCATGATTGAAAAAAGATTTTTTATATTGAAGAAAGACGCATTCCACATAATCTAAAAAGCCTAAAAACAAAAATGAAAAATAAAACCCATAATCGTAAATGAATGCATTCGTTTGCCGAGTTACTAGCCTAGATTGCACGATATCGATATCAATATTTCAGTTTGTTCAAAACATTGCAAATAACCAAAAAAGAATCGATCGGCTAAGTTTAAACTTGACTGGTTTAAGTGGACTTTTCTCACAGTCAGAGCATACGGCCACGTTTTATCAAATGTTATAATATAGCCAAATGATTTACAGTGGAACCTCGGATTGCGAGTAACGCGGTCAACGAGCGCTTCGCAATACGAGCACTGTATTTTAAAAATCCTAAGTCGGTTCGCGAGTGTTTTCCCGCAAAACGAGCACGATTCAGGCCAAAGCGGTGTGCAGTACCGCTTTTGGCCTGAGGTGGGGGGGGAGCCGAGCAGAGCCGAACGTCACATTCGGAAATGCACGGAAAGGCCCGAGTACAGCACATCTGACAAATCTCGGGTAGGAAGTCTTTCCAAGGTTTGCCGAAGTCCGCTGAAGTGTTCTCGGGCCTTTTCGGCCGTTTCCAAAGCTCTCCGGCGCCCCCCGCCTCTGGCCACATGCGGTATTGCATCCCATTGAAGTCAATGCGGAACAAATTATTTTAGTTTCCATTGACTTCAATGGGAAAACTCGCTTTGATATGCGAGTACTTTGGATTACGAACATACTCCTGGAACGGATTATGCTCGTAATCCGAGGTTCCACTGTATATACAACAAATTAAACTTAAACCAAGCTAAAAATAATAACAATAATATACAGCCCTATACCATCACTTTCCAAAGAAATATGTGTATGTATATGTTTAATCATTTTTACTTCTCGGCTAGACCTATTATGTTATAATGAAGACAATTCTTTCTAGCTAAGCTGTGCTCTTTATAATATTCCACACTGATGTTTGTACAACTAAACACATCTGCATATAGTAAATCACGTTTACATAAGTGAATATTCATTTCATAAAAATGTCTCCCAAAGTCAATGTGTTCTATTTGGTTTATCATTCACAGAGAACTGAATAAAGATGTTCCTGATCCCTCCTGCCTGTGTTTTATTGGCCCTGCGCGGGTCGTCACCTCTATCACCGTCCATGCAGCGTCTGGGCTGTCAGTACCTGGAAGTAGCAGTGGTAAGTGTCTGGTCTTACCTAATCTATACATGTGGTATGCTTACTCTCACCTCTACCGCACAAGAAAGTCACAAGCAGTGGCGGCCGCCCCCCTAATCCATGCGCCCGGGCCCCTAATCTACATGCAGGGCACCGGACGCATGGATTTCAATGGGGTTTTTTTGTTTTTGAAGCACATGATTAGAGCCCGAGGCTCTAATTGGCTTAAAAAAAGGGTGGGCTCAGGGCGCAGAGCACTGCGCCCTGAGCACGCCCAGTTGTGTGACAATAGCGAATTAATATTCGCTAATGTCTATTCTGCTTCTCCTCCTGGCCAATTAAGAAGGCGGTTCTGAGACCCGATTGGTCGGGGAGTCCTAAGACTCCAATCGCCACTGCATTACCCTCATCAGGGCTCAGCAGCCTGACCAGTGACCCAAATAACCATAGTCCCATCCTTTATTATATTATTATTATATCCCTATTTACTATTAGCATCTAAGCCCTGCTGAAGGAGTATTGAGCCCGCAAACATGTTGGCTTTCTCCTGTGATCTTCTGTCATGCAAAAGAAAGATTTATTTTACTTTAAAATACATCTTGGTCTCTCCACATTCCTTTTTGTCAGGACAGGAAGGGATGAGGGATCTCCCCAATGGGTACACAGACAAAGAAAAGGCAGAGTAGGGAAGGGTTAGAACCTTTGATCGTGTTTTGACTTATTATTGCTGTCTGTGCCTGGTGTGTAGTCTCTGACCTGGTGTCACAGGGACAGGAAGTAAAGGAAAATTTCCACAATGTGGTCACAAAGAAATATGTAACTGACAACAATATTTACTCTTATGTGGCTGGAATTAGGATTTTAATTATTAATGCAGAATTCCATTTTTTTTTTTGCTAGATCCTTCCGTCTATGTGACAATTCACTGTGAGGGTCAGAAGGTAAGATCACGGACGGTGAAAGGACGGAACCCAGAGTTTGACTTGAAAGCCATATTTTACCGCAAACAAGAGAAAAAGGCGATTGTTGTACAGGTAGGATGGTCATTCTCCCAGGTGTGGCTAAAGGCAACAAGGCTATTTACTGTGCTGGTTAAATGTTTTGAATTGATTTAGAAACAGAAAATATGGCAATTGGCCACTGGCTCAAATTGGTGTTTACAGTTTTAAAGCCGAATTCCAGGAATTCAGCCACTTTGTAAAAAATGAAGGCACGCTATGAGTAAAGTCCAGTGAGGTGCATGACACCTCATGGGCTTAGCTCTATTATTCATATCTGACAGCTTTATAGTACTCCCAGAAGACGGTAGTTCCATGAGAGTGATGCTGATCCATCTGAGCTATGCATCTTGAACAGGTGTGTCGCTGCAGCTGCTATGCCCACCCCACCCCTCCCCTCCTTCCGGCCATTCACAGAAGCCTTCATGTTATGTGAACCCATTTTCCAAAATTAAAAGGCTTCTCTGAATAGGCAGCAGAGGGGAGGAGTGGGGATAACTGCTCTGTGTGCCTTTCTCCTCTCTCACAGCACTGAGTGTAATTCCTTTCAGATATAAATAATAGATAAGCCCAGGAGATGTCATGCAGCTCCTTGGACTTAAAGCCTGGTACACCCTACTAGTTATTTTTTCCGTTCAACCTAGCAGGCTGAACGAAAAAAACACAAAAAACGGACAGCTTAGGAGGAGCCGCTGTACTAACTATCTGATGTTAGTACAGCGATCTACCCTGCTGTTCTATTGTGTTCTGACAGGGGGACGGCCTGTCTACCAGAACACTCCGTTCAGAGCTCTCAGCTGCTGTCTGAGAGCGCTGATCGGGAGCCGATTTGCAGACCTTTTTCAGTCACGCCCCTTCGACCGAAGCCAGCCGAACGTCTGACTTCTGTCGGAGTGGCTGCAGTACACGCGAGCCGAATGTCGGACGGTTTCTATTGAACCAGCTGATGCATCCCGTCATTCGGCCCGTGTATACTAGGCTTAAAGTGGATGTAAACCCGATTCATGAAATTTGAGCTAGGCACATATATCTGAAGTGTTTTGTTATCTCTCTTCAAAGCACTGACTCCCGTGGCTTTCTCCTGCTCCATTTCCTATGTTATCAGCATGAAAACTTCTGACAAGTTCTCCCCCAACTGAGATAAAACCAGAAATTTGTGTCAGGGAGGATGCTATAAATAGATCAGCAGAGAGCTGAACTATTCACAAAACAGCTCTGCAAGTCTCTGCCTATGAAGAGAGGGGGCGTGTGCCTTTCCTCCAATCAGGTGTCTTGGCTGTATGCCCAGACTTTACTTCCAGTGCTAACCAGGAAGAGAAAATCTGTAAAACAATCTGCACTTTCTAAACAGTATATAAAGCTGAAGACAGCAGATATACATGTAAAACTTATGTAGGGAGATTTGTTTCATCTCTGTGTGTCATCTGAGAGTGTTTACTTCACTGGGTACTTGTGAGGGTTTACATCCACTTTAGAATGGCACAAAGTATCATAGGAATTTGCTATGATACTTAGCACCATCCAGTGGCCAAATGCTATATTTTCTGTTTTCAATCAATTAAAAATATTCGACCAGCACAGTAAATAATCTAATAACACTAATAGAACGAATGTAAATGCACTTTCGCAAGACAAAGTGCTATGCAGACTTTTTATAAATACACCCCTTTGTGTTACTTCAGCAACATTCAGCCAGCATCCAGTTGTCTGCAGGAAAAGTCCAATGGTAGCTGTACTGACATTTCACTGTATACAGCAATTGTATAATTTTTCAGATAAGCTCCACATTTTATCAATAAATCCTCCTTATTGGTCAAATCTGGCCCTAGCGCGCCTGCCGACCCAATCTGTGCTGTGATTCGGTACAGCACAAGTCAGTCATTAGGTCCCGACCAATGATTTATGGCCGTGACCTGCTGATCAGCTTAGCATATAACACAGTACAGAGCTCTGTGTTTACTAACAACACAGGGCTCTGTACACGGAGCAGCGATGTGGCTGTTTTTATTTTATTTTTTCTCCCTGCAAAGCAGGGAGAAAAGTCAGCCACATGGATTAGCATTGATCACTGTATTAGTGTCACTGGTGATGTCAGTGGCAGTTAGTCTGTTCCCCCAGCGTCAGTTAAGCCCGGTACACACGATGAGATTATCGAATGATCGTCCGTTTTTTTTTTTTGCATGCTAATCTCAGATCGAATTTGATGCAAAGTCAGAAAATTTGCGTACGACAGAATAAAAATTCGGAAGTGATGTCATGTGTTATAATACATTTGTATTGCATTTTCGAATGACAGCTGTACTGATTAACCACTTCAGCCCCGGAAGATTTTACGCCCTTCCTGACCAGAGCACTTTTTGTGATTCGGCACTGCGTCGCTTTAACTGACAATTGCGCGGTTGTGCGACGTTGCACCCAAACAAAATTGACATCCTTTTTTCCCACAAATAACGCTTTCCTTTGGTGGGATTTGATCATCTCTGCGGTTTTTATTTTTTGCACTATAAACAAAAAAAGATCGTCAATTTTGAAAAAAACGCAATTTTTTTTACTTTTTGCTATAATAAATATCCCCCAAATATATATATATATATATATATATATATATATATATATATAAAAAAACTATTTTTTTCCTTAATTTAGGCTGATATATGTATTCTTATGTATACATATTTTTGGTAAAAAAAATCGCAATAAGTGTATATTGATTGGTTTGCGCAAAAGTTATAGCGTCTACAAAATAGGGGATAGTTTTATGGCATTTTTATTAATTTTTTTAATTAGTAATGGCGGCTATCTGCGATTTTTTTTATCGTGACTGCGACATTATGACGAACACATTGGACACTTTTGACACTATTTTGAGACCATTGTCATTTATACAGCGATCAGTGCTATAAAAATTGATTTACTGTGTAAATGACACTGGCAGGGAAGGGGTTAACACTAGGGGGCGATCAAGGGGTTAAATGTGTCCTAGGGAGTGATTCTAACTGTGGGGGGATGGGCTACTACTCACATGGCAGCGATCACTGCTCCTGATGACAAGGACCAGTGATCTCTGTCATGTCACATGTTGTTTACAAAGGCATCTCCCCATTCTTCCGCTCCGTGACACGATCGCGGGCAGCCGGCGGACATCTAGTCCGGGGGACCCGCGGTCATTGAGCATGCGGCGGGCGCGTGCGCCCACAATGCCGCATCTTAAAGGGGACGTACCTGTACTCCCTTTTGCCCATGCCCGTGCCATTCTGCCGACGTACATGGTCAGGGTTAAACAAAAAGGGTTAAACGAAATTCGTTAAACGAAATTCGTACGATCTGGCATCATACAAAAAAAAAAAAAAAATTTGTGCATGTTCGATACAATAATATCGGATGAACTGTCATGATCGGCTCTCGAAAGCTCTGTACTAATGGTCAGATTATCGTACAATCTGATTGCGAGTACCGGGCATTAGTGTCAGATTGCCCGCTGCACTATCGCAGTCCCAATATAAGTCGCTGATCACTGCCATTACAAGTATAAAATAAATAAAATACAAAAACCAGTACGTATACCATCGTTTGTAGACGCTATAACTTTCACACAAACCAATCAATATACGCTTATTGGGATTTTTTTTCCCTAAAGACATGTAGCAGAATACATTTTGGTCTAAATTTATGAAGAAATAAGATTTTTTTATTTTTTTATTGGATATGTTTTATAGCAGAAAGTAAAAATGATTGTTTTTTTTTTTGTTTGTTTTTTCCCAAAATTTTAGTTTTTTTTCATTTTATATAATAAAAAATAAAAAGCCAATGGTGATCAAATACCACCAAAAGAAAGCTCTATTTGTATGAAAAATATAATTATAATTTAATTATATTAAATATAATTAAAATTTCGTTTAGGTACAGCGTTGCATGACCGCACAATAACCAGTTAAATTAGCGCATTTGCTGAATAGCAAATAATGTCCTGGTCTTGAAGGGGGAAAATCTTCCGAAGGTCACGTGGTTAAAGTAAATATTGTAGTAGAAGTCTGCTGACCCTCTGACATCAACTTTCTGACCTGAGACCCGTAGGCGGATAATTCGTTTTGACTTTTCTTTTGAATTTTCCTGCTCTGCACTCTTGTTTCGGGTCAGCGACTCAGAAAGTATTGAAGCCAGTGGTCAGCATGACAGCCAGGCAACTTATTTTCAGACTTTGAGTAGTGGCAGCCTTCATAGATCTTTTATGGGATCAGATTTTCTTTAGACTTTGAAGATGGGTGGTAAGCTATGTGTCCTGTCTTATAGGTGTGGGTGGTGAGCTATGTGTCTTGTGTTCCAGGTATGGCAGTCTCGATGGGTGAGGGACACCTTATTGGGCAGCGTATCGGTTCCGTGTCCCGTCGGAGAGTCGAACCAGACCGCGGTGCTGAGGCTGCAGAGGAAAGACGTGGGGTCGGCTGGATACATCATGGTGGAGAAATCGAGCAGCTCAGACCTGACTGCACTGTGACTTCTTCCTGCCTGCCGTCTGTCGGTTTCATTTGTGGTTGTCACCTCCTCCTCTCTCTATACATCTCCCCCTCTTTCCTGTCCCACATCACCTCCACTCTGCACATTCTGCACACTTCACAGAAGCTTCACCATGGTTAGGATGCTGGTTATAGTCATTCTTCTCCTCGGAGGAGTTTGTCCAGGTATGGACCATGTGATGGGTGGCGTGGGCGGCGGGGGGGACAATGGCCAACCTGTGGCTAGAGTGATGTTTCTTAAAGTGTATCTAAAACAGAAAAAACTTTGATTTGTTTAGAGTGGGTTGGAAACTCGGCCAGTTTATTTTTTGCTTTCTGTGCCCCTGCTGGGAAGATTAACCTTCTCTATTGGTCACCAGACTGGGAAATCCAATACTTGTTTGGATAATAACTGTGTAGGACCTTGGTACTCCACCTGCCACCCAGGGACCACATGCAGCCATTTAGCACTTGTTGTGTGGCCCTCAGGTTCCCTGCAGAGGGGCCGCTCAGTAAGTGCCAAGGGGCCGCACCAAATCACAAATCTCTGAAGGAAAGATATTCTTAGACCTCCTTCTAGTGGATATATGGTCTTGTTTTATTTCTATTGCACTATTTTACTTTTATCTGTCCATTTATTTTTTCTTTTCTTTTTCTTTGAATCTGATCTGTTAGAATGGATCTTCCTAAAACATATGTCAGTACACGTCATTTTTAAGGAAGCTGTTGTGATCACAATGTGTGTGTTGATTTATAAAGGGGCTGTAATGGCTGTGATCTTTAGCAGCCTCCTATAACATATGTCATACCAATGACTCCTTCTCTTAAAGCTTGTAGTTTTTGACCATGTCCTGTAGTATGTCTGCAGTCTCTGACCATCTCCCATAGCATGCCTACAATCTTTGATCATCTCCTGTAGTATGTTTGCAGTCTCTGTCCATCTCTTTTAGCATGTCTGTTGTCTCTGACCATCTCCTGTAGCATTTCTGTTGTCTCTGACCATCTCCGGTAGCATTTCTGCAGTCTCTGACCATCTACTATAGAATGTCTGTTGTCTCTGACCTTCTACTATAGAATGTCTGTAGTCTCTGACCATCTCTTCAAGCATGTTTGCAGTCTTTGACCATATCCTGTAGCATATCTGTTGTCTCTGACCATCTCCTGTAGCATTTCTGTTGTCTCTGACCATCTCCGGTAGCATTTCTGCAGTCTCTGACCATCTACTATAGAATGTCTGTTGTCTCTGACCATCTACTATAGAATGTCTGTAGTCTCTGACCATCTCTTCAAGCATGTTTGCAGTCTTTGACCATATCCTGTAGCATATCTGTTGTCTCTGACCATCTCCTATAGCATGTCTGTAGTCTCTGACTGTCTCCGGTTGCATTTCTGCAGTCTCTGACCATCTCTTGAAGCATGTTTGCTGTCCCTGACCATCTTGTGTTGCATTTCTGCAGCCCCTGGCCATCACCTGTAGCATGTCTGCAGTCATTAACCATCTCAAGTAGAATGTTTGCAGTCTCTCACCATCTACTATATCATGGCTACAGTCTCTGACCACATCTTGTATCCTGTTTACAGTCTCTGACCATCTCTGGTAGCATGTCTGTAGTCTCTGCCCATCTTTTGTTACATGTCTGCAGTTTCTGACCATCTCCTCTAGCATGCCCATAGTTAATGACCATCTTCTGTTGCATGTCCTCAGTCTCTGATCATCTCCTGTAGCACGTCTACACGTTCTCTAACAGTTTTCTGTGCCATTACAACAGCATTAAATCTTATGTGCAGACCTTTGCTGATGTCAACGCCCCCCCCCCCCCGAGTCCTCCTGTATCTAGTATGAAAGTACCGCTAGTCTAGAAGGATTTCCCCTAATTTTGAGAAATGTCCACCCCTTTCTTTTGGCACTGGAAGGACATCTTCCCAGTGGGGATACAGACAGAAAAAATAATCCTTCCCATTCCCCACTCTTATGAAAACGAAAACAAAAGGTTTTAGCTTTACGTTATCTCTAGATCTTACCCCTTTATAAACGCTGAACTTGACTAGGATTGCCTGAAATAGGTTACCTAAGATACCCCTTGACAGCGAAATGAGTACTGTCTGCTAATTTTGTATATATGGTTACAGGTAACTGATAATACTTCTGGATATCGGTTCTGTGGGTGGAATATTGTCTGTTACATTCTGAACAGTTATGATGAGATTAGCAATGGATGCAAAAGTACCCCTTGGTGTCCACCTTCCGTGGATGAGACCCAGTGGTCTGGGCCTGACCAGCCAAACTTTGTTGGGTCAGATGTCCTCCTATTACTCCTTATTTGTAGGTCTCGACCAGTGTAATATATTTAGTTAAATCGGCCCACAAACTGTTCTATAGATGTTTACTGATCAATAAAAAGCATTTTGCATGTTACCATGAATGGCAGTGCCATTTATTTTAAATGATACCCCAGCACATCGTTACAGTAGCATTGAACCCACACTGCAGCGTACCACAACAGGTGCTGCGTTAAATAAAAGGGATCTTGTTTGTGCCTTAATGATCACTAACGCATTGTGTTAACACATACATTTAAACATTTTTACTTTAACTTTTTATATTGTTTGATTTAAGTTTTTTATTTTTTACAAACAAACATTTAACACAAAATGCTCCCTAGACACTGCTATCACCAAGCGTTATAGGCGTATCAGTTACCGGCCCTTTCAGAATGTCCTTCTCTAATGAAAGGGCTGTTCAAGGGTGTATAGAGGATGGAGGGGGATATGCAGCGTTGTATGCAATTTGAACCCCAGTCACTAAGCTTTAAGAAACTGGATTTTCAGAAGAGTAGCTGAGATTACCCTGGTAAACATGTGAAAGGCAGCCTAGAGCTCCTCTTGCTGGATAGAAGTCATTTAATATGAAATATCATATGCAATATATCATGCAAAAAAAGAAACAATATTTATAAATTATTTTATTTTTGTAGTCCTGAAAGTAATAACTAAATAAAGAAAATATATTTTATCAACACTAGTTATTTTCTTTTAATGTTTAATTTTCATTTTGTGTGTTACAATTTGGTGAGTAAAATTACAATATTCTTTGCCAAGCTGCCAAGGAAAAGTAGAGATTTACAGAGACAGCTACCTGTATTTCTGTATTTAATGATTCTCTTGCCGTGTCAGCACATGTTCCTTTAGTAGCCAAGGCAAAAAGTGCGCACTTCCCTCATGAACTGTGAACTACTTCAGCAGTATAGGTTAAAGGTCCTGCCCTTTTGGCACCCTTCTCTTTCTGAAGCATCTAAGATGTCCATTTTTGCACCCCCTTGGTGTTTACTTCTGCCTCCCCATGGTATCCCCTTCTGCCTCCCCCTCGGTGTTCACTTCTGGCTCCTTCTCAGTGCCCACTTCTGGCTCCCCTTGGTGTCCCCTTCCCCCTAAATCTGGGTTTCCATTCTGCCTCCTCCTTGGTGTCCACTTCTACCTCCCCCTTGATGTCCACTTTTGGCTACTTCTCAGTGTCCACTTCTACCGTCCCCTTGGTGCCACTTCTGGCTCCTTCTCAGTGCTCACTTCTGCCTCCCCTTTGATGTCCGCTTCTGCATTCCTCCTCGGTATCCGCTTCTGCTTTCCTTCTCGGTATCCGCTTCTGCTTTCCTTCTCGGTGTCTGCTTCTGCTTTCCTTCCCGGTGTCCGCTTCTGCTTTCCTTCCCGGTGACCGCTTCTGCTTTCCTTCCCGGTGTCCGCTTCTGCTTTCCCATCCGGTGTCCGCTTCTGCTTTTCTTCCCGGTGTCCGCTTCTGCTTTCCCATCCGGTGTCCGCTTCTGCTTTTCTTCCCGGTGACCGCTTCTGCTTTCCTTCCCGGTGTCCGCTTCTGCTTTCCCATCCGGTGTCCGCTTCTGCTTTCCCATCCGGTGTCCGCTTCTGCTTTTCTTCCCGGTGTCCGCTTCTGCTTTCCCATCTGGTGTCCACTTCTGCTTTTCTTCCCGGTGTCCGCTTCTGCTTTCCTTCCCGGTGTCCGCTTCTGTTTTTCTTCCCGGTGACCGCTTCTGCTTTTCTTCCCGGTGTCCGCTTCTGCTTTTCTTCCCGGTGTCCGCTTCTGCTTTTCTTCCTGGTGTCCGCTTCTGCCTTCCTTCCCGGTGTCTGCTTCTGCTTTTCTTCCCGGTGTCCGCTTCTGCTTTCCTTCCCGGTGTCCACTTCTGTTTTTCTTCCCGGTGACCGCTTCTGCTTTTCTTCCTGGTGTCCGCTTCTGCCTTCCTTCCCGGTGTCTGCTTCTGCTTTTCTTCCCGGTGTCCGCTTCTGCTTTCCTTCCCGGTGACCGCTTCTGCTTTTCTTCCCGGTGTCCGCTTCTGCTTTTCTTCCCGGTGTCCGCTTCTGCTTTTCTTCCCGGTGTCCGCTTCTGTTTTCCTTCCCGGTGTCCGCTTCTGTTTTTCTTCCCGGTGACCGCTTCTGCTTTTCTTCCTGGTGTCCGCTTCTGCCTTCCTTCCTGGTGTCTGCTTCTGCTTTTCTTCCCGGTGTCCGCTTCTGCTTTCCTTCCCGGTGACCGCTTCTGCTTTTCTTCCCGGTGTCCGCTTCTGCTTTTCTTCCCGGTGTCCGCTTCTGCTTTTCTTCCCGGTGTCCGCTTCTGTTTTCCTTCCCGGTGTCCACTTCTGTCCTCCCCCTCTGTGTCCGCTTCTGCCCCCCCCCCCCCCCCGGTGTCCTCTTTTTCCTTTCCCCTCTGTGTTTTTTTTATCACCTTTATTGTTATTACAAGGGACGTACAGCATTCCGTGTTATAGCATGGGCCATGAAAGGTCCTCTTTATGAAGAGATCTGGGGTCTATTAGACCTCAGATCTCTCCTCTGGCCTCTAATGCTGCCAAGTAAAAAGGGAGAGAAGTTATAGGTGCAATGGTTTGGTCACTATACCTAATCTGCTATGAACAATGTTCATGAAAGTATAATATGTGAGTCCATAACAAGTCCATGCAGATCCAACACTAGGGCAAGACTGTAGCAGACTCTAAATACATGAAGGACAAAAACAAAAGGAGAGGAGCACTTCTAAGTGCAGCAGAATATGTAAATGCCTTAATTATCCCAATAGTGAGCTACTCACAATTTAACAGTTAAAACAGGCACATCATGTATTGTAGGTCCAGAATGCCAGGTGGCTTGTGGGAGCTGCTGGTGCCGCCGGATGTCAGATGAAAGATGCCCCAGGACACCTATCCCTAAACACGGCTATGGGGTATCCTCTCCAGCTCCTCTTCATGATCAGATGACCTAGTCTCCGCCTGACGGCCGTGCAGTGGACTGAATGGGTGGCTGGCTTGCCGCAGGGAGGAACAGCCCAGCCACCACAGCTGCCTGGGACATGCGGGTGGCGGGTGTCACCTGGGTGCGGCCTGCACCCACCTAGCGATGCCACCATCTGCCCCAAGGTGACGTCACGTCCGGTATCGGTCTTGGGTATCAGAGCATTTTCGAGAGTACCGGTACTCATGAAAATGCTTAGTATCGACATTGATACTGGTATCGGTATTGGCGCAAACCTAGTCACTAGGAATTTGGCCATAAAAAAAAAATCTTGCTTGGTAATGCTAGGTGTGCTTTAAAGACATTCTGCTTTTTTTTACTTTGTTCATTCAAGGCAATTTCTGTACAAACTTCTTTAGATTTACGAATAACTATGCAGTGTATGGTACTACCCCTTCATTTTGTATCCAATCAGGCTCTCACACTGCATAGATTTGGTAAATCTAAAGGAAATGATATAATCAGATTGTAATCTGTGTGGCCAGCATCACAAGGCTATACTCGAGCCCTGACAATTATTGTACTGATCAGTAGAGTGCTGACATATTCCACATTGTTTTACCGAGAACTGTGAATGCTTCATATTTGTTTCTGCCCCAAGGAGTTTACAGTCTAAAGTCCTACCTCTGTGCTACACATACACTATATTGTCAAAAGTATTGGGACGTCTACCTTTACACGCACATGAACTTTAATGGCATCCCAGTCTTCATCCGTGGGGTTCAATATTGCGTTGGCCCACCCTTTGCAGCTATAACAGCTTCAACTCTTCTGGGAAGACTGCCCACAAGGTTTAGGAGTGTGTCTAAGGGAATGTTTGATTGTGGACGAGAAGGCCTGGCTCGCTCAAATTCTTCCCAAAGGTGTTCTATCGGGTTGAGGTCAGGCCAGTCAAGTTCCTCCACCCCAAAACTCGCTCATCCATGTCTTTATGGACCTTGAAAATTTTGAGTATAGCCTCAGATATTGGGTCCTACAATTAAGGTATAAAAAGTACCATCATCCAAAATTTATATAGCGGTGAAGTGGAGGAAAGAGGGTGCGGACAGTTGCTGAGGTTGTGGGAGAGGACAGCCTCAGCAACTGTCCGCACCCTCTTTCCTCCATTTCACCTCTTTATGGACCTTGCTTTGTGCACTGGTCCAAATCATTTGGTGGAGGGGGAATTATGGTGGGGGGTTGTTTTTCAGGAGTTGGGCTTGGCCCCTTAGTTCTAGTGAAGGGAACTCTTAAGGTGTCAGCATACCAAGACATTTTAGACAATTTCATGCTCCCAACTTTGTGGGAACAGTTTGGGGATGGCCCCTTCCTCTTCCAACATGACTGCGCACCAGTGCACAAAGCAAGGTCCACAATGACATGGATGAGTGAGTTTGGGGTTGAGGAACTTAACTGGCCTGCACAGAGTCCTGACCTCAACGCGATAGAACACCTTTGCAATGAACTAAGTGTAATTTCTGTCTGTTGCTTCGTTCCTCTGCTATCAGTATGAGTCACTTCTGACAAGTTTTCCTGACACCAAGAAATAAATAGTGACAGGGAGGGCACAGCCTGTGATTGACAACCTCAGCTCTGTTCCTGTGTGCTGGGGGGTGTTGCTTTCCTCCAATCAGCTCTCATAACTCTCCTCACTATTGCAACTTCATCTCCCTGCCCCCCAGCTGTTCAAAGCTTAGAGATCCTGTGTAAATTCTACACTTTGAATGGATGTAGGGGACAGACAGCTCTAGATAAGAATGGTTACTCTCATCCTCCTCCAAAACCCCAAATTCAAATCATTAGATGTGGTGGCTGTATTAGTTTTCTTTTTTTAGGCATTTTTCCCCTCAGTTTTCCCCTGGTGATCTGGCCAGTAACACACCTCCTGTATTAGAGTGTCCCCACTCTGCATGAAGGAGCACAGGGGGTACGGCAGACAGCAGCGTTGTCATTCTGGGGGGAGAGGAGTGTTTGATGTATTAGCAAATTTACATACAATAACAAATTAAATGCAAAACTCCAACCACTACTTTATTAACAGTTACAGCAAACAGTTTTTTTTTTCCTTTTTGGATAAAGGTTTTACATGAATAAATAAAAGCTGACCGTTTTAATCACCCCTGCCAACAGTGGTAAATGGGTTGTCTCATCCATGTAAACTGATATACACTATTCTACTGGAGAGCATGTGCTTTTGCAGAACAACAGATCTACTGGTTGGTTCACCAGATAAAAAGTAGAGGAAAGGAAGTCTAAAAAGTGAAACTAATACAACCATCTAAGAAATGGTAACCTGCAATACAATAAATGATAGCTTTTATATTTAACCACTTCAGCCCCGAAAGGTTTTACCCCCTTCCTGACCAGAGCACTCTTTACAATTTGTGTTGCGTTGCTTTTATTGCTAATTGCGCAGTCATTTAATGTTGTACCCAAACAAAATTTGCATCCTTTTTTCCCCACAAATAGAGCTTTCTTTTGATGGTATTTGATCACCTCTGCGGTTTTTATTTTTTGCACTATAAACGGAAAAATACGAAAATTTTGAAAAAAATGATATTTTCTACTTTATGTTATAAAAAAATCCAATAAACTCAATTTTAGTCATACATTTAGGCCAAAATGTATTCGGCCACATGTCTTTGGTAAAAAAAAAAAGTCAATAAGCGTATATTTATTGGTTTGCGCAAAAGTTATAGCGTCTACAAACTAGGGTACATTTTCTGGAATTTACACAACTTTTAGTTTGACTGCCTATCTCATTTCTTGAGGTACTAAAATGGCAGGGCAGTACAACCCCCCCCCCCCAATGACCCCCTTTTGGAAAGTAGACACCCCAAGGAAATTTCTGAGAGGCATGCTGAGCCCATTGAATATTTTATGTTTTTGTCCCAAGTAAATGAATAATGAAAAAAAAATATATAGTTTACAAAAAGTTGTCACTAAATGATATATTGCTCACACATGCCATGGTTATATGTGAAATTACACCCCAAAATACATTTAGCTGCTTCTTCTGAGTACGGGGATACCACATGTGTGGGACTTTTTGGGAGCCTAGCCGTGTACGGGGCCCTGAAAACCAAGCACCACCTTCAGGATTTCTAAGGGCGTAAATTTTTGATTTCACTCTTCACTACCTATCACAGTTTTGAAGGCCATAAAATGCCCAGATGGCACAAAACCCCCCCAAATGTCCCCATTTTTGAAAGTAGACACCCCAAGCTATCTGCTGAGAGGCATGGTGAGTATTTTGCAGCTCTCATTTGTTTTTGAAAATGAAGAAAGAAAAGAAAAATGTATTTTTTTTTTCTTTTTTCAATTTTCAAAACTTTGTGACAAAAAGCGAGATCTGCAAAATACTCACTATACCTCTCAGCAAATAGCTTGGGGTGTCTACTTTCCAAAACGGGTTAATTTGGGGGGGGGGGGGGGTTTGTGCCATCTGGGCATTCCATGGCTTCCGAAACTGTGATAGGCAGTGAAGAGTGAAATCAAAAATTTAAGCCCTTAGAAAGCCTGAAGGCGGTGATTGGTTTTCGGGGCCCCGTACACGGCTAGGCTCCCAAAAAGTCTCACACATGTGGTATCCCCGTACTCAGGAGAAGCAGCAGAATGTTTTGGATTTGTGTAATTTCACATATTCCCATGGCATGTTTGAGCAATATATCATTTAGTGACAACTTTGTGCAAAAAAAATATATATTTTTTTTCATTATTCAATCACTTGGGACAAAAACATAAAATATTCAATGGGCTCAACATGCCTCTCAGAAATTTCCTTGGGGTGTCTACTTTCCAAAAGTGGGTCATTGGGGGGGGGGGGGGGGTTGTACTGCCCTGCCATTTTAGCACCTCAAGAAATGACATAGGCAGTCATAAACTAAAAGCTGCGTAAATTCCAGAAAATGTACCCTAGTTTGTAGACGCTATAACTTTTGCACAAACCAATAAATATATGCTTATTGACTTTTTTTTTTACCAAAGACACGTGGCCGAATACATTTTGGCCTGAATTTATGACTAAAATTGAGTTTATTGGATTTTTTTTATAACATAAAAAAAAGTGTCTTTTTCCCGCAACTTGTGTCACAATATAAAATATTCCATGAACTCGACATGCCTCTCAGCAAATAGCTTGGGGTGTCTACTGTTCCAAAATGGGGTCATTTGGGGGGGTTTGAACTGTCCTGGCATTTTATGCACAACATTTAGAAGCTTAAGTCACACATCACCCACTCTTCTAACCACTTGAAGACAAAGCCCTTTCTGACACTTTTGTTTACATGAAAAAATATTTTTTTTTTGCAAGAAAATTACTTTGAACCCCCAAACATTATATATTTTTTTAAAGCAGAGGCCCTAAAGATTAGAATGGTGCGTGTTTCATTTTTTTCACACAGTATTTGTGCAGCGATTTTTCAAATGCATTTTTTGGGAAAAAACACACTTTTTTAATTTTAATGCACTAAAACACACTATATTGCCCAAATGTTTGATGAAATAAAAAAGATGATCTTAGGCCGAGTGCATGGATACCAAACACGACATGCTTTAAAATTGCGCACAAGCGTGCAGTGGCGACAAACTACATTTTTTTTTAAAAGCCTTTTTTTTAAAGCCTTTACAGGTTACCGCTTTAGCTTTACAGAGGACGTCTACTGCTAAAATTCCTGCCCTCGATCTGACCTTTGCGGGGATACCTCACATGCATGGTGCAATTGCTTTTTACATTTGACACCAGACTGACGCTTGCGTTCGCCTTTGCGCGAGAGCAGGGGGGGGGGGGGGGGCAGGGGTGCTTTTTTGCTTTTTTTCTTTATTTTTTTTTTTTGCTTTTTTATCTTATTTTTAAACTGTTCCTTTCATTTTTTTTTATCATTTTTATTGTTATCTCAGGGAATGTAAATGTTCCCTATGATAGCAATAGGTAGTGACAGGTACTCTTTTTTGAAAAAAAATGATGTTATTAGACCCTAGATCTCTCCTCTGCCCTCAAAGCATCTGACCACACCAAGATCGGTGTGATAAAATGCTTTCCCAATTTCCCAATGGCGCTGTTTACATCCGGCGAAATCTAAGTCATGAAATGCTCGTAGCTTCTGGTTTCTTAGGCCATAGAGATGATTGGAGCCATTCTGGTCTCTGATCAGCTCTATGGTCAGCTGGCCGAATCACCGGCTGCATTCTCGGGTTCCCTGTTGTGACAGGAGAGCCAGAGAAAACCATGGAAGGCAGTGGGGGGGGGGGGGACATTCCCTCCCACTGCTTGAAAAAGCAGTCTAGAGGCTAAATACCTGCTAGGATTGCTTTTACATGAAAGCCGACCACTGGCTGAAAATAATGATACCAAGTTGATACCTAAACCTGCAGGCATCATTCTGGTATAACCACTCAAGCATGTTGCTGGTCCTTGTTGGGCATGTATTGTAATTTTTTTTTCCTGCAGCCTGTGGGCTGAACGAAAAAAAGAGATTGACCATTAGAATACCTCCCTTCATCCACCCACTTCTAATGATGGGCATACATGCACCATTTATATATGCCGAAGCATGGGGACATCCGCCCCAAAAGTTAGGAGCAAATCGCTCCTCCGCCCCAAGCTTCGGCATATATACTCTTTTTTTTAACTGTGGTGGTGAAATCACCTCCGACAGCGCTGGAGTCACAGCTTTATGTATCGTGGGAGCAAACGCTGTTGCTGTCAAGATAAATAGATCCGCGCTGCAGCTGAATGGCGTACCTGAAAACAAAAAAATGGTTAACAATAAAACACAGTAAAATATAAAAAAATTACATACCTACAAAGCAAACATGATAAAACATAATAACAATAAAGAATGCAGTAAAAAAGAGCAGAACAATAGAGAGAGAATAGAGAGAGAACAATAAAACGACAACTATTTTTGGTTTTTTTTAATTTATATTTTTTGTGTAATTTTTTTTTACATTTTTTTTGTAACTGTAACTTTTGTAACTGTAACTGGTTCCAGGTTTGGGTCTCTCAAAATGCGATGGCATCTTGGGAGACCCTGTGAAAGTGTGTCCTAGTCTGTGCAATGCTGTACCCTACGGTAAAACTCAACTAGTGTATGGTAGCGCTCAAAACATTCACCAATGCAAAGACCAGGATTGTCAGCACAGGAGGGACAATAATAGCGGGTGTCACGCCTATATCCGCGCTTTCTACAGACACAACATCTTTTTTGGGGGGCTCGTTGGGTAGGGGTACACGGGAGGACATAAGAAAAATGCCTTTCATGCAGCCGGCTTACTGCATTTGGTTGGGGAAGGTGAGGTGGAGCACCGTCTGGAAACAGAAGGGCTCTGACGATCTCTTCCTGGAATTTAAGGAAGGATCCAGTCCGTCCTGAAGCGTTCAGCAAAGCCAATTGAAATAAGTATACAGACACTTTTTTGTACCAGCGTCTGGCCTTACGGGCAACTAGGTACGGCGCCAACAACTGGTCGTTGAGGTCCACCCCTCCCATATTAAGGTTATATTCGTGGACACAGAGGGGTTTCTCCACAACACCAGTCGCCGTAGTAATTTGGACCGTCGTGTCTGCATGAAAGGAGGTAAGAACAAAAACATTCTTATTGTCCCTCCACTTCATAGCGAGCAAATTATTACACTGGAAGCAGGCTCTCTCCCCCAGCCTAAGACGGGAATCTACAAGCCGCTGGGGAAAGCCCCGGCGATTAGGTCGCACAGTGCCACATGCTCCAATCTGATGATCAAAAAGGTGACTAAAAAGTGGCACGCTTGTGTAATACAGTATATACTCGAGTATAAGTCGTCCCGAGTATAAGTCGAGGCCCCTAATTTACCACAAAAAACTGGGAAAAACGTATTGACCCGAGTATAAGACGAGGGTGAGAAATGCAGAGGGTCAATAATGCCCATCTGCAGCTGCATGCCTCCCTGTGTCCTGTGCAGCCTACCTGTGTCCTGTACATGTGTGTCCTGTACATGTGTGTCCTGTACATGTGTGTCCTGTACATGTGTGTCCTGTGTCCCTGTGTCCTGTGTGCATGTGTCCTGTGTGCATGTGCAGCCTACCTGTGTCCTGTACATGTGTGTCCTGTACATGTGTGTCCTGTACATGTGTGTCCTGTGTCCCTGTGTCCTGTGTGCATGTGTCCTGTGTGCATGTGCAGCCTACCTGTGTCCTGTGTAGCCTCCCTGTGGCGATCTCCTTCCTCCCTGTGGCGATCTCCATCCTCAGACGGCGGCCGGCGTGTGATGATACTGTTCGGCGGCCATTCCACAGTTCAAAAGCCGCGCCTCCTCCTCGTCTGTGATAGGCTGACCGCTGACTGCCTATCACAGACATTCTCTCATTCTCATACCACGGACGAGGATGAGAGAATGTCCGTGATAGGCTGTACACTGACAGCTGTTCAGCCTATCACAGAAGAGCAGGAGGCGCGGCTTTTAAAAGCTGGAATAGCCTCCGAGCATTATCATCACACGCCGGCCGCCGTCTGCCTGCATGACACGCTGATCATGCAGACAGATGGCGGGGACTCGAGTATAAGTCGAAGGGAAACTTTCAGCCCAAAAAAAAGGGCTGAAAAATTCGACTTATACTCGAGTATATACGGTAATTGTCCATGTACAAATGGTACCCCTTTCCGAATAAGGGTGACACCAAGTCCCACACAATCTTACCAGCGCTTCCTATGTAGTCAGGGCAGTTTGTTGGCTCTACGTGACTATCTTTGCCCTCGTAAACCATAAAACTACATGTATAGCCTGTGGCCCTGTCACAGAGCTTATACATCTTGACACCGTATCTGGCACGCTTGCTGAGAGGGTACTGTTTAAATGACAAGCGGCCAGAAAACTTAATCAGGGACTCATCAACGCAGACAACTTGATAGGGAGTAAACAAGTCTGCAAAACGTTGGTTGAAGTGGTTTTTGAGGAGCCAAATTTTGTAGAGCCGATCGTATCCAGGGTCTCCACAAGGACAACAGAGTTCATTGTTGTTGAAGTGTATGAACCGCAAAATCTGCTCGTATCGTGCCCTGGTCATGGAAGCAGAGAACACGGACATATGGTTAATTGGGTCAGTGGACCAATATGACCGCAACTCACTCTTATTGGTTATGCCCATGAGGAGGGAAAAGCCCAGAAAGCTCTTAAATTCGGAGACCGTAATTGGTTTCCAATCTCTGGCAAGGGAGGACTGGGGAATAGTGGCGATGTGTTGACCAGCGTACAAATTGCTTTTGTCCACAATAGATCTATAGAGATCTTCGGTGAAAAACAGCGAATAAAAATCCAGTGACGTAAAATCAACTGTTTCAACATGAATGCTGGGTTGGCCAGTGAATGGGGGAAGTAAGGGTGCTGCAGAAGTGGTGGATTCCCAATTAGAATTGGCGAATGCAGCAGGAAGGGTACTATGGGCACGACGGGCCTGTGTTCGTCTTCTTGGTGGCAGCGGGACACTACTTGTGCTAGCCACCTCACCAGCTTGAACTGCACTTATGGGACTCGCCACATCACCAAATGTTACTGCAGTGCTGGATGTACGACCGGGGTGTACTAGGCCGCTGGTGCTTGCCAGTTCACCAGAAGGAATAGCGGCGCTAGTACTGCTCTGCTCCATACAAGAGCACTGCGATTCTTGCACCTCAACAGCAAAAGAAGAAGATTGGGGTCTGGTACGCCTGACCTTGGCAGGGACCACAACTCCGTCGTCAGAGCTATCTGTCATGGAGCCCCTGTCGTCTACAGGATTGTATTCTGAGCCTGAATATGACAGATGAGTGACTTCCTCTTCACTATCTGTCATGCTCAGAAACGTGTAGGCCTCTTCACTAGTGTACCTTCGATTTGCCATTTTGGGCTCTAAATTTAGTGGTACACTAGTGAGACTCACAGGCAAAAAATCTCCTGACTGTTAGCGACTGATTCAAAACGCTACCAAAAAAACTGTTAGTGATCGCAGGGATCAGGCCTGACTCTGCGAATGCGGCAGTTATGTGTTTTGTAAGTGACAGTGATCGATCAATACTGCACTGGACTGGGCGGAGGGGCAAAACGCAGGTGCTAGCAGGTATCTGGGCTGATCCCACTAACACTGCGTTTTTGGGAACCCTAAACTGCTGGGGACGCTAGTATAGATCTGATCAGATCAGATATTGATCCGTTCAGATACTATACCACTAAGAGAGGTGTATGCTGCGTGCATGCAGGGGCGCAACTACCACCATAGCGACCCATGCGGGCGTTATGGGGTCCGCAGCAAAGTGGGGCCTGGTGAGGATGAGAGCACTGCCTGTACAGTCTCCCAGCCAGGGGAAGAGAGAGGAGAGGAAGAAGCAAGCTGTCCATGTCAGCAGAGAGCTGAATTGCCCGATGTAAGAGCTTTCATTAGAACTTCCAGTGTTCCCGGGGCTCACATCACATAGCTCCACCTCTTGGCCCGGTGCCTTTGATAGACAGAATGCCGATCCAATGCGGGACATGTGACGTCATCAAAGGCATCGGGCCAAGAGGTGGAGCTATGTGATGTGAGCCCCGGGAAGACAGGAAATTCAAATGAAAGCTATTACAGCGGGCAATCCTGCTCTCTGCTGATCCGGGTGGCTTGCCTCTTCCTCTGCACAGGTGAGGCTGTATGGGGCACAGGCAGACCAGGCTGTATTGGGCACAGGCAACGCTGCATTGGGCACAGGTCACGTTGTATGGGGCACAGGTCACGCTGTATGGGGCACAGGTCACGCTGCATTGGGCACAGGTAACCCTGCATGGGGCACAGATCATGCTGCATTGGGCACAGGTCACGCTATATGGGGCACAGGTCATGCTGTATGGGGCACAGGTCATGCTACATTGGGCACAGGTCACGCTGCATTGGGCACAGGTCACGCTGTATGGGGCACAGGTCACGCTGCATTGGGCACAGGTCACGCTGTATTGGGCACAGGTCATGCTGCATTGGGCACAGGCATGCTGCATTGGGCACAGGTCACGCTGTATGGGGCACAGGTCATGCTACATTGGGCACAGGTCACGCTGCATTGGGCACAGGTCACGCTGTATGGGGCACAGGTCACGCTGCATTGGGCACAGGTCACGCTGCATTGGGCACATGTCAAGCTGTATGGGGCACAGGTCACGCTGCATTGGGCACAGGTCATGCTGTATGGGGCACAGGTCACGCTGTTTGGGGCACAGGTCATGCTGCATTGGGCACAGGTCACGCTGCATTGGGCACAGGTCATGCTGCATTGGGCACAGGTCACGCTGCATGTGGCACAGCTCACGCTGTATGTGGCACAGGTCACGCTGCATTGACACTAGGGCAGCTGTGGGGGGGCTGTTTGCAGGGGGGCCCCATACAAAATTTTGCTATGGGGCCCTGCTATTTCTAGTTACACCCCTACGTGCATGTTATCGGTACTGGCGCTAACCTGACGCTGCCTGGGGCGACGCAGACCCTATCTGATCCTAAAACCTGATCAGGAGGGGTTAAACCTTTATTCGGTAATAAACGGTGGGTGCCCTGAAACTATAAAAAACAAACTAACTAACCAGTGTCACCCGTAACAGTTTTATGGTGATCACTGGTGAAAGGGTTAACTAGGGGGCAATCAAGGGGTTAAAACCTTTACTAGGTAGTATATGGGGGTTTCTGACGCTATAAAACGCTGACGGCAAACCTAAATACTTACCTGCCTAACTAGCGTTTCCTGTGACACTAATACAGCGATCAGAAAAACGATCGCTTAGTGACACCGGTGACGGGGGGTGATCAAGTGGTTAAAACTTTATTAGGGGGGTACCCTAGACCTAAAGGGGGCTAACACTAACTGCCCTACCACTTATAACTGTCACAAAATGACACCAATGCAATAATCAGAAAAAAAAAAACTGCTATTGGTGTCACTGTGACAGGGGGTACAGGGGGGTAGGGTTACCACATCATCCCTTTAATCCAGGACACACATTAATTACACAGGTTCTGTGGCTGATTAAGGTGGTAATTAAACTCACTTGGTGCCTTACCTGCATTAAATCAGCCTCATAACCTGTGTAATTAATGTGTGTCCTGGATTAAAGGGATGATGTGGCAACCCTACAGGGGGGTGATCGGGGGGTGATGGGGGGTGAAAAGTGTGCATAGTGTGTTCTACTGTTAGTGTGGTGTTGGTGCAAACTTACTTGATGTCTTCTCTCCTCGGAAGCCGGAACGAAAAGGCTTCACGAGGAGCGATGACATCACTTCCTCTGCCGCTGTTTACATTACAGCAGCAGAGGAAGATTCTCATTCGCCAGTAGCGATTGTGAGGGGTTGGCCATGAATCAGTCGCCTTCCCCTCACCTCGGATCGCTCCTGACGGTAATCCGACCGCCGCAGGCACCGGGGGGGGGGGGGGGGGGTTCGATCAGACCCCCCGCCCGCGGGCAGGCAGGGACGTACAGGTAAGCCCTTATGCCTGCCCGTGCCATTGTGCCGACGTACATCGGCGTGCGGTGGTCTGGGTCGGAAACTGGTTAATACTGCTTAAGGTTCCGTTCACACCATGCCGGTGCGACAGAGTGGGCACATTTTCATGCATTCCCAATTGTCATGTGTAGGACAGCCCATTCATTTCAATGCAACATGCAAAAGAAGTCCCTGATCCTTTTATCAAATCAAGCCACACCCAAACGCATGGTGCCGCTGCACGCACGAAAACGCTAGCATTAGAAGCAATAGTTTTTACTTTCTGCCATAAAAAATATCCAATAAAAATATATAGAAAAAAACAAATTTCTTCATCAGTTTAGGCCAGTATGTAATAAACAAGGATTCCGCGCTTAGAAGTGATGTGAACTGCTGCCTCCCTAAAACAAACTAAAATCTAGAATATTAAAATCAAAGAAAAGGAAATGGCGCTGTTCTATGAAACCAAACTATAATGAATGTAAAACTCACATGAGTGGTGAAATAGGGGTGATAAAGATTAAAATGTGATAAGCAGGGCCATCTTTAATATTGATTGGACCCTGGGCAAAAATTTTCTTGGGCCCGCCCCCCCCCCCCCCCCCCCCCATGCAATTTCACTCTCTACCTGCTCTGAGACATACAATAAATAGCAGCTAGACTTAAAATCAGTTTACTTTATCAGATCAGGCAGCAATTGTGATTGGTTGCCAGCAGTTACAGCATATCATTACTGCTTACTGACTGGTTGCTACAGGTTACAGCACACATTACGGCTCACTGATTAGTTGCTAGAGGTTACAGCACACATTACGGCTCACTGATTAGTTGCTAGAGGTTACAGCACATCATCTCCTCACTGCAGCAGGGCATGATATACATATGAGTACCTCCTGTATTTACATATCAATGCCGCCGGCCGCAGCTATTTACCTAGTAATGCCGCCGCTATTTACATATGAATGCCGGTTATTTACATGTAAACACAGGGTCTGCAGGTGAGTCATCCATACACAACAATAGGGCAGAGCTGATCAGCATTAGTACCAGCACTTCACACTGAGATATCGGGACACAGCACAGGACTAAAACTTCAAGGGACAAGGGAATTTAAACCGGGATAGTTGGCAAGTATGAGGCAGTTGCTTTGGGCCCCACAACAATGACAGGGCCCAGGGCAGCTGCCCCTTTTTCCCTGCCTTAAAGACAGCCCTGGTGATAAGGGGAATAACTTCCCAAACACGGGTGAGAAGCTGTGTAGACTGTATGAGAAAAGCCTTGTGGAGGCTAATATAGTCTGTCCAGCAAAAAACAGTAAAAAAAAAGATATATATATATATTACAAAATATATATGGTAATAAAAAAGAACTATAAGTGCATAACCCAATTAATGTGCAAAGAACGTATTAAAATGCAAAAGACATATTAGTATAAATCAAGAAGTCCAATAATTGTGCAATAAACATAAATTAATGTCCATATAGAAAATATAAAAATAAAAATAAATTCCCAAAGTGACTGGTGCAAACTCAAAAAGTATAATTACAAAATATTGGTGACAGTCAGTTTTGGATTCCAGTGCTAGATATATATAGGTGACTTTTCCGTGCTCCCCTCTCGTATTTGCACTCACCAGAGCGCCTTACCTTCGCAGGGGTGAAAGGCGTATGTTTGGGATATACTCCTATCCCTGGTGGCCCAATCCCGGGGTGTATCCTCCTCTACTGCCTGATGTAAACGATCGGGTCTCCACCTGGAATCCTTGTCCCTCCTGGGGTGAGTGACGTATCGTGGGGTATGGGCAGACTATTAGTGATCCACTAATAATGTCCTCCTCTCTCCACTGCGAGCTGGGGGTATTCAGGCATCCACATGTAATTTAGCAAAAAAGACCCTTATAGCGTACCACCATAAAAAAATGAGTATTTTATTATAAAAATATAAAGACAATATAGCCTAGTTAAAAAAAGGTGGGGGAGCTCCATTGCTCCAAATGTCATACAATTGATAAACAAGACACTTTCAGGGTCTGAATGGCGTGCGTTCCACAGACCGCGCCAACAGAAGCCGGAAGTGCCGTAGTGCTAAAAAACGCACTGTCACTGTACTAATGACACTGGCTGGGAAGGGGCTAACATCAGGGGTGATCAAAGGGTAAACTGTGTGCCTAGCTAGTTATTTTGTGTAGTGTGGGAGGTGCTTTTACTAGGGGAAGGCATGGATCCATGTACCTGCTTTGCAGAGACACAGGAGCAATGCCTTCAATACGTACAGAACAGTGATCTGCCTTGTTTACATAGTCAGACTGCTATTCTGCCTGTGTACCGAACAATCAGCGGGTGCCAGCGGGGGGGGGGGGGGGGCGTGGTACTGGCTGATTGGCTCCCGCTGTGTAGAATCAGCTCACACTCACGCCTCACGCTTGCTACCCTGAAGTGCAGGATGACTTATATATACGCGATTCTGCACAGCGCTGCCACCCTGTGGCAGGAAAACTATTATAAGGCAGTTGGCAGCCGGTTAAACAAGTTACAAGGTGAGAAGATGCCGCATGGTCTATGCCAGGCATTTGTGAACATAGTCAATAACTACACAGGCACCAGGATTTACATGTTTGTGTAATTTCTGAGCCAGCAGCTCAGTCCAGGAAGTAGATGGTGACCCTGAATGAGGCCTGAACAGCTATGGCTCTGTCTTTCTGGAGTGAAAAGCATATGAAGGTTTTGGTAGGGGGGGAGTACTGTGATCTTTGTGAGGGGTAATAAATACCCGGAAGTGTTGCACTGACACATTACTTAGCATGAGACAAAATATCTGCTTTTGATGAAGGCCTAAGGCCGAAACGCGTCAGCATTTTTTGGATGATGTTATTGCTGTAATGCTTGAATAAATGTTTTCTATGGAGAAGCTGTTGAGTTGCCTGCCTGTACTTTCTATAAAATATCTAATGCTAGGTCCACTTCAAAATAATTCTGTTCTCCATGCAGTGAGATCAGGGTTACTGTCAGTGGCAGAGTGTTAGGAAACAAAGAAATCGTTTTTTTATTTTCTCTGTGAAGTTTCCGAGAATTCGAGAGTGAAAAACTTACTTTGTGGTTTTCACACTTTCTTTTCATGAACAATAAAAACAATAATTTACTGTATATTAGTAGACGAGTTTGAGTAGATAAGAGCAAATCATTAAAGACAGCGACTTGCCAAATTCATTGGTGTGATTCTACCAGGTCTATAGATAAATGTTTTTCCTTGGGGGGGGGGGGGTTCAGATCTTTCAAACTTAAAGGCATCATTTACACTTTTATGTTGGGGGAGGTACGGTAAAAACATGTGACAGCAGAGTGGGGCCATGAGACTTTGCAATGCAGCGCAGCAAAAATGATCCCCATTCAACTGAATAGAACGCAATGCACGTAATTGTGGTGCGGTAGTGTACTCATTAGTACAGCGAGCTCCTCCTAAGCTCCCTAGTTTTTTTTTGTTCAGCCCGCTGGGTTGAACTAAAAAAAAAAACTTACCTTGTGAACCAGGCTTTAGCTCTCATTCATATGTTCTAAATGGCCACGGAATGGCAAATATACCATGAATACCTACAGCCAGGATCTCAGATGTTAAAATTTTTTTCAGCTGCTGAGCCTGTTCACCTGAGTGATGGGCTGAAAAGAGCCACTGCTGTTAACATGTATCTGCACATCCAGTGGTCCCCATGTTGAAGCATGGGACAAAGCAAAACACATGACTGCTGAGGCGCAATGGGGTTTAGGTCCCAATTAACGTAACACAATGGGATCAAGTCCCCCACAACCCTTGCCCTTTACCCCATTAAATAAGACACTTACAACCATTAGGTTGGAAAGGGCAAGGCCACAGCTTTATAAAATTCCAACAGATAACATGTGAACATATTCAACCAGTGCCAGTCACAGTCGTACTGTGAGCACTCAACCAAAAGAGGGAAGTGGGGCCTGTTGTTACCATAAGTGCTGGACAGACAGCCTACTTCCAATTTTCCATCAAGGGCATAGCCCATTACAGCAACTTTAACTGCTGGCAAGGTCAAGAAACCGCAGCTAGCTGTGACCTACCATAACAGAGGAAAAAAGAGGGCGGGAGGATGGGCAGCTCTTCCAAACGACTCTTCCGAAAGACCCAGAATTCCCTGGGGCGCACGTTCCCTGAGCTCAGGCCCATCCCATCCCAACTGTCCCAATCAATCGTTCCCCTACATGCACCTAGCCATGCCCCCATCAGTCAAGGCTCTCTTTCCCTAGGGGGCTCAAGAGGCCTTCATTGGGGTGTGGCCTGGCAGGAACCTGGGCTGAGGCCTCTCCCATCCCTACTACATTACCATAGAACTCCGTGGATGTGCGGCACCAGGGATTTTTTTTCTCCCTTCCCTTCAGTGAATACCAGTGTTAATTTTGTCGACTAAAACTGCTAAAACATTTTAGTCGACTAAATTAATATTATTTTAGTCGACTAAAATACGACTAAAACTAAAAACAACTGAGATGACTAAAATACGACTAAAACTAAAATGCCATTTTATTTAAAAGACTAATGCACCGTACACACGATGGCAAATTCGGCCAGCCAAAGACCAATGAGAGCTTTTGGTCGGAAAATGCGACCGTGTGTACGCTCCATCGGACTTTTGCTGGCGGAAATTCCTGCCAGCAAAAGATTGTGAGCAGGTTCTCAATTTTTCGGTCGGAAAAAGTTCCTATCCGAAAATGCGATTGTCTGTACAAATTCCGATGCGCAAAATCCCTATGCATGCTTGGAAACAATTTGACGCATGCTCGGATGCATTGAACTTCATTTTCTCGGCTCGTCGTAGTGTTGTACGTCACCGCGTTCTTGGCGGTCAAGAGGTCAGAGAACTTTTGTGTGACCGTGTGTATGCAAGGCGAGCTTGAGCGGAATTCATCAACCATCCAAGTTTTTTCCGACGGAAAATCCACTCGTGTGTATAGGGCATAAGACTAAAACTAAATTAAAATTTGACTTCAAAATTAACCTTACTTTGCAAGTTGAGCAGGTGCAAGGGGCAACATATTGTGATGGGCAATAAATTCAGTGATTTATTTAAACCTTAAAAAACTGTGTCCTAAGAAAGTTTATGAAATATTTTAAGAGATGAAAAAAAAAATATTGTGCACTGCCTATCACAGGATGGTGCCCTTTGCACCTGGTCAATATGGTTGTCTTTTATTCAGTCTTATTGTGGTAAACCCAGCTTTTGAACTTGTACCTACACGTAAGCCTATAATAACACTTACCTGTAGGTACAGTGAATATCTCCTAAACTTGTGGTGTTTAGGAGATACTCACATGGAAAGCAGCTGGTGATGTCACCGGTGCAAGAACTCTGAAGGGATGACATACCGCTTGGTTGTACTTCTCCTGGGGAGTAGTACAGATCGTTCTGTACTTTTGTGACACATTTTTATCCGACAGCCAGCTATAGCCACAGGGTCTAGATCTGACTTTTTGTATCCTTTATTTAAAGATAAAAAAATACCCACCCCCAAAAAATACTAGCTTGGCACACCAGGAATAGAGTTGAGGGTCACCTATACACTGGGAATACAGGAGATGGTCACCTATACACCAGGGATAGAGGTGAGGATCTCCTATACACTGGGAACACAGGAAATGGTCACCTATACACCAGAAATAGAGGTGAGGGTCATCTATATACTGGAAACACAGGAGATGGTCACCTCTACACCAGGAATAGAGACAAGGTTCACCTATACACTGGGAACACAGGAGATGGTCACCTATGCACCAGGAATAGAGGGGAGGGTCACCTATACATGGGGAACACAGGAGATGGTCACCTATACACCAGGAATAGAGGGGAGGGTCACCTATACACTAGGAATAGAGGTGAGGGTCATCTATATACTGGGAACACAGGAAATGGTCACCTATACACCAGTAATAGAGGACCCCTCTGCCAAAACATCAACCTGGCCCACATCAGTCCTTCACAGAACCAGCGGTGGTGCAAGAATGTGAGTGGGGGTTTATCTTTGCTAAACACTTTCTAGTGAACTGGTCAATATGTCCATTGGATTTGTTACATGACTTAAGCAGATCTAGAGCCCAAATAAAGGCTCTGAGATGGACAATGTGCTATCAACCCGATCAGCTTCCATGGTATCTACATTGGTTGGTTATAGTAGTTGGGCAGTATGTTTTTATATAACTGTGCAGCCCAAATAGGCAGTGGAGTTTGATCATTAGTGATGAGCAAACTTTTGAAAAGTTTGATTAGTTGCAGTTCTACCAAACTCTGAATTTCCCAACTGAAAGTTTCTACAAAATCAAGAGGAGTCCCAACCATCACAAAAGTGTGTGAGACAGAGCAGCAAATTGTGTTAGATTGTTTAGGAAGCTCCTGACGGCCTTCCTGATAAGGCCAAAAAAAATGCCTGAGCCACTTCCTTTAAACACTCTAATAGGGATACTAAAAAGGAAGGGAGGGTCCTGGTGGCAATGGCAGTAAAAAAAAAAGGGTTGCCGGGGGACAGCAGAAACAGATATAAGGCAGAAACATCCTTTGGTCCCTTTTTTTTTCCAGGAGCCGTTTGGGAATCCTAACTGCCCAAAAAAAATAACACTGACATTTGTATTGGAACATCCAATCTTTAAAATTTGGTCCAAATTCGGCTTAATCCAAATGTTGGGAACAGTTCTAATGAACACAAAGCCCAGTACACCTCGTAATCTAACCTGGTGAGACATGCAATAACAACAGTGGAGATGCTGTGATAAACGCTTATGCCGCGTACACACGAGCGGACTTTACGGCAGACTTTGCCCGGCGGACTTTTCGACTGACTTTATGACGGACTTTCTGAATGAACGGACTTGCCTACACACAATCCACCAAAGTCCGTCGAATTCGTACGTGATGACGTGCGACCGGACTAAAACAAGGAAGTTTATAGCCAGTAGCCAATAGCTGCCCTAGCGTGGCTTTTTGTCCGTCGAACTAGCATACAGACGAGCGGACTTTTCGACCGGACTTGAGTCCGTTGGATAGATTTGAAACATGTTTCAAATCTAAGTCCGTCCAACTTTTGAGAAAACAAAGTCCGCTGGAGCCCACACACGATCGAATTGTCTGACCAAATCCCATCCGCCGGGCAAAGTCTGCCGTAAAGTCCGCTCGTGTGTACGCGGCATTACTGCCGAAAGGCATTAGCCATGTCGCTTTTGCTTGTGGTCATGTACTAATAAAGGATTCAGAAGGAATTTTAGAGTTGTCAGCTCTCTCAATTGTTTGGAGATACTCTAAAGCTGACTATACACTAGCAGAATTTCCTTTTTCATTTAAGAACGTTTTTTTTTCCGATTTCCTCATTATCTCTGGGCAGGGGCGTTGCTAGGTGGCAAAAAGACCAGGGGCTTCAGCCCGAAGTCCAAGGCCGGCACGGGGGGGGCCTCTAGTGGCGCTGGGTTTTTTTGGTTGGGCGAAGGGGTTGTGTGGTTGTGTGGCGGGGGTACGCTGACTTGCTGGTTGCTGCCTGGCTTACCAGTGCCCATCAATGCTGACCACTAAACTTACCTACCTACCTGACATACACTGACCTACCTGACACATACACTGACCTACCTGACATACACACACTGACCTACCTACCTGACATACACTGACCTACATACACTGACCTACCTGACATACACAAAAAACAGGAAGTTTGGGACTTTAAATGAGGTGGGCAAATGAGGCCAATGGGTCAGTCACCATCAAAAACAAGCCATTTTATTAATACATAGTAAAATAATGACATAATGGTGACCCCAATATGGGTTGACTGTCACATCATATACAGATACACCCTGTTTGGTACATTGTAAACATTCGTAACAAGCCCCTAAAAAAGGGGGTGCAGAGCGAATGGTATGAAAGGTGAAATGTCCATAAATTGCATAACATCACAAAGTAAATAAATAAATGGAACTTTGGGATTGGTAGACCCAGTAAGAGGGGAAGTAATTGTTGGGTGCATGTCGTAAGCCCGACGTGTTTCGTGTATCAAAACACTCTTCAGGGGCGATTAAGCACCAATATCTAAAGACAAAAGAAAAAAGGGAAGGCTGTTCTAGATGGAGTGCAATATGCATGGTAAAAAAGAAACAGGGTAACTGTGCATATGGGGGGGCAGAAACGCCACTACCCCAAATGGATACTTACATGCCGATGGGGTATGAACTCCATGAGGTGCACGGTCACTGACATACACTGACCTACATACACTGACCTACCTGACCCACAATGACCTACCTGACCCACATACACTGACCTATCTGACATGCACTGACCTACATACACTGACCTACCTGACTCACACTGACCTACACTGACCTACATACACTGACCCACCCACACTGACCTACCTGACCCACACTGACCTACATACACTGACCTACCTAAACCACACTGACCTACCTGACCCACACTGACCGGGTTAGACACAGGCAGGGGTGGTGAGGGGGTTTAGACACAGACAGGGGTAGAGGAGGAGGGTTAGACATAAACAGGCAGGGGTGGTGGGGGGGTTGGACACAGGCAGGGCTGGTGAGGGGGGGTTAGACACAGGCAGGGCTGGTGAGGGGGGTTAGACACAGGCAGGGCTGGTGAGGGGGGTTAGACACAGGCAGGGCTGGTGAGGGGGGGTTAGACACAGGAAGTGGTGGTGAGGGGGGGTTGGACACAGGCAGGGGTGGTGAGGGGGGGTTGGACACAGGCAGGGGTGGTGAGGGGGGGTTGGACACAGGCAGGGGTGGTGAGGGGGGGGGGGGGGTTAGACACAGGCAGGGGTGGTGAGGGGGGGTTAGACACAGGCAGGGGTGGTGAGGGGGGTTAGACACAGGCAGGGGTGGTGAGGGGGGTTAGACACAGGAAGTGGTGGTGAGGGGGGGTTAGACACAGGAATTGGTGGTGAGGGGGGTTAGACACAGGCAGGGGTGGTGAAGGGGGGGTTAGACACAGGCAGGGCTGGTGAGGGGGGGTTAGACACAGGCAGGGGTGGTGAGGGGGGGTTGGACACAGGCAGGGGTGGTGAGGGGGGGTTAGACACAGGCAGGGGTGGTGAGGGGGGGTTAGACACAGGAAGTGGTGGTGAGGGGGGGGGTTAGACACAGGAAGTGGTGGTGAGGGGGGGTTAGACACAGGAAGTGGTGGTGAGGGGGGGTTAGACACAGGCAGGGGTGGTGAGGGGGGTTGGACATGGGCAGGGGTGGTAAGGGGGGGAGTTAGACACAGGCAGGGCTGGTGAGGGGGGGTTAGACACAGGCAGGGCTGGTAAGGAGGGTTAGACACAGGCAGGGCTGGTAAGGAGGGTTAGACACAGGCAGGGCTGGTAAGGAGGGTTAGACACAGGCAGGGCTGGTAAGGAGGGTTAGACACAGGCAGGGGTGGTGAGGGGGGGTTAGACACAGGCAGGGCTGGTGAGGGGGGTTAGACACAGGCAGGGCTGGTGAGGGGGGTTAGACACAGGCAGGGCTGGTGAGGGGGGGTTAGACACAGGAAGTGGTGGTGAGGGGGGGTTGGACACAGGCAGGGGTGGTGAGGGGGGTTGGACACAGGCAGGGGTGGTGAGGGGGGGTTGGACACAGGCAGGGGTGGTGAGGGGGGGTTAGACACAGGCAGGGCTGGTGAGGGGGGGTTAGACACAGGCAGGGGTGGTGAGGGGGGGTAGACACAGGCAGAGGTGGTGAGGGGGGGTTAGACACAGGAAGTGGTGGTGAAGGGGGTTAGACACAGGAATTGGTGGTGAGGGGGGTTAGACACAGGCAGGGGTGGTGAGGGGGGGTTAGACACAGGCAGGGCTGGTGAGGGGGGGTTAGACACAGGCAGGGGTGGTGAGGGGGGGTTGGACACAGGCAGGGGTGGTGAGGGGGGTTAGACACAGGAAGTGGTGGTGAGGGGGGGGTTAGACACAGGAAGTGGTGGTGAGGGGGGTTAGACACAGGAATTGGTGGTGAGGGGGGTTAGACACAGGCAGGGGTGGTGAGGGGGGGGGGTTAGACACAGGCAGGGCTGGTGAGGGGGGGTTAGACACAGGCAGGGGTGGTGAGGGGGGGTTGGACACAGGCAGGGGTGGTGAGGGGGGGTTAGACACAGGAAGTGGTGGTGAGGGGGGGTTAGACACAGGCAGGGGTGGTGAGGGGGGGTTAGACACAGGAAGTGGTGGTGAGGGGGGGGGTTAGACACAGGAAGTGGTGGTGAGGGGGGGTTAGACACAGGAAGTGGTGGTGAGGGGGGGTTAGACACAGGCAGGGGTGGTGAGGGGGGGTTAGACACAGGAAGTGGTGGTGAGGGGGGGGTTAGACACAGGAAGTGGTGGTGAGGGGGGGTTAGACACAGGAAGTGGTGGTGAGGGGGGGTTAGACACAGGCAGGGGTGGTGAGGGGGGTTGGACACAGGCAGGGGTGGTAAGGGGGGGAGTTAGACACAGGCAGGGCTGGTAAGGAGGGTTAAACACAGGCAGGGCTGGTAAGGAGGGTTAGACACAGGCAGGGCTGGTAAGGAGGGTTAGACACAGGCAGGGGTGGTGAGGGGGGGTTAGACACAGGCAGGGCTGGTAAGGAGGGTTAGACACAGGCGGGGGTGGAGGAGATGAGATCAATGGCGCTGACACTTACTTTCTCTCAGTGTCAGCCGCGCCTCCAGCGATCCCTCTTGTACAGCAGGAAGCTCCTCCCCTTCACACTGTTACCCGTCAGCTGACTTTCTCTTGTCATCCCGACATGTCAGCAGAAGTAGGGGGGAGCCGTGGAAAGGATGGGCGGCGGTCCGCTGTGCGGGTATAGCAGCGAGTGCTCTGCCGTCACCTAGCCATCAATGTGCTGTCCCTCAGAACCTTCCGCCCGGGACCCATGGTTCCACCAGGTCCCATGGTAGGGCCGGCCCTGCCCTTGAGCACTAGCGCGGAGGAGGAGGAAGTGCAATCCTCCTCCGCTTTCAATGCTGGGAAGTGTGGGCAGTGACGTCACTGGTTGCTAGCCGCTAGGCGGCTATAGCAACCAGTGACCAAGAGTGGAGTCAGGCGGGTGTGGAGGTGGAGCTGCAGCCGGAGCCAGCGCTACCACGGCGCACTCCGCCCCTGTCCCCGGCATTCTAGGACAGGGACTAGAGACTCGGGGCTATTAGCCCCAGGCTCGGGGCTGTAGCCCCAATAGCCACCCCCTGGCGACGCCTCTGTCTCTGGGGTCAAACTGACATTTGGATTTCGACCACAGTGACAAAAAAAAAATTAGAAGGATCTAGAATGGAATTTTTCTTCTGGATCGAACACATTTCTAACAGTGTATGTGGTTTTCGGCAAAGTCCATTCATTATTTTTTTTTTAATATCTTTATTTATCCAAACATTTTTACAAAATTTTATATATACATTCAACAAATACATTTCCTGCCTATTATCAATGATAAAATGTTCTCCTTCATTTATACATAATCATAATCAAGGGTTCCACATCCAAGTTAACCCCCTGTGACTTGGCCTATTAATAATATCAAACTGACCATCCAACTAAGGGCCACAACTTTGTTTCTTAAATATTCAAATTTGATGTGGAACTCTTAAACACCCATTGATAAAACATCCTAGAACAATCATTCCACCCACACACACCCACACAAAAGAGAGGGGAAGAAAAAATCAAAAACCCCAGAACCCGACCCCTAATTCTCCGATTTCATTTTTAAAATTGAATGGTAAATGCAAATGTAATGAAGTCAAACCGTCAAATGTACCCAAAATTTTCATATGAATGTCGTACGAACATTTATTCAAAAATCTACATGTATATAGCCAGCTTAAGTGTGCCAGAATATAATGCACAGCCACATTTTTACATGCCCGTCCTGTGCCAGGCAGTAAGAATGGCAAACTCTATGCCCAAAATAATCCAACCAGCAACTCACAATATACACTATTCTATCCCCATTTATTACCCCACTTGCAAAATGTCCCATCTTAAATTTATTTATAAAGCGTGTTCCCAGGAACAGTTAGCTTTTGTTTCTAGCAAACAGCATGGACCAGGGAGGCGCTGTGGTTCATCTTCTCTAGTGTACATCACCAGTAGTGGCGTGAAGATGATGAAAAGATTCTCCACGGCTGACAAGTAAAATATCGGTGTGGGCGGGCAGGAAGCACAAAGAGAATTTTAAGAAATTTCCACACGCAACTCGGTTAACACCCCCGCCCCCAAATACATTGTTTCAAGACTATAAAGTGGACAAAAATTTGAGACTTCCAAAAGGGTTTTAAGAAAAATAAAAAAATGGAGATCTTTAACTGTGTGAGGGTTGGTTGTTCCATACTCTTTGTAGCTCGTTCTCTGTGCTTAGCATTTTATAGTGTTACTGCAGCTCTCGTAGAACCTAACCTTCTAGAGGTGTCCTACCGTATATACTCGAGTATGAGTCGAGTTTTTCAGCACATTTTTTTGTGCTGAAAGTGCCCCCCTCGACTTATACTCGAGTCAAGCACTTTTCTGCAGCAAAAAATTTCATTTTCCAAACCAAATTTGGGGCCCCGTATCTCAGAGCCACATGGTGCTAGGAACCCCAAATTTGGTGTGCAAACCCAGTGGTTCCTAGCATCAAGTGGCCCCGAGATACGGGGCCCCAAAATCAGTTCGGAAAATGTCATTCTCTGCTGCAGAAAAGTGCTTGACATTTTCTGAACCGATTTTGGGGCCCCGTATCTCAGGGCCACTTAGTGCTAGGAACCCCAAATTTGGTGTGCAAACCCAGTCGAACTGGTACCATAACATATCCAAAGCTGGCGTTCCTAGCACCAAGTGGCCCCAAGATACAGGGCCCCAAAGCCAGTTCGGAAAATGTCATTCTCTGCTGCAGAAAAGTGCTTGACATTTTCTGAACCGACTTTTGGGGCCCTGTGTCTCAGGGCCACTTGGCGCTAGAAACACCAGCTTTGGATATTTTATGGTGCTAGTTCCACTGGGTTTGCACACCATTGGGGTTCCTAGCACTACGTGGCCCCGAGATATGGGGCCCCAAAGTCGGTCAACTGTGTCCATCTGCAGCAATGTCATTTCCGGACCCTTTGGGTTCAGAGACCCCAAATTTTGTCTGCAGCTAAGGGTCATCTAGGAACCCTTAACTACTGAGTTTGAAGTTCGGGGGACTTATGGCTGCAAATGGGCACAGTGAGGCATGCAAATGAGCATTGTTGACCCTCTTTTCCACTTACAGTAGCTGTGCATTTCTCACCCTCATCTTATACTCGGGTCAATAAGTTTTTCCCATTTTTTTGTGGTAAATTAGGGCCTCGACTTATACTCGGAACGACTTATACTTGAGTATATACGGTAATTATATCTTCACGGATGAGCATTGTTGGACCATTTGGTGGACACTGGATAGGTAAAGTGTATCTCCACTCAAGACTTAGATAGAATAGGAAAGGACTAGAACCTCTGCCAGGTTCACAGTGAGGAAAATTTAAAACTTTTGGATTGCTACCGAAAAAAAAGAACAGAGATGGAATCTGTACAATGGAGGCATTTTTTTCTGGTGACACCTGTCTTAGAGATGTTTTCCCTCACTTTTGAACAATATCCTGTCTCTTCCTGTTGTGTATACAGTGGCTTGCGAAAGTATTCGGCCCCCTTGAACTTTTCAACCTTTTGCCACATTTCAGGCTTCAAACATAAAGATATAAAATTTTTATTTTTTGTGAAGAATCACCAACAAGTGGGACACAATTGTGAAGTGGAACGAAATCTTTTGGATTTTTGAAACTTTTTTAACTAATAAAAAAATGAAAAGTGGGGCGTGCAAAATTATTCGGCCCCCTTGCGTTAATACTTTGTAGAGCCACCTTATGCTGCGATTACAGCTGCAAGTCGCTTGGGGTATGTCTCTATCAGTTTTGCACATCGAGAGACTGAAATTCTTGCCCATTCTTCCTTGCAAAACAGCTCGAGCTCAGTGAGGTTGGATGGAGAGCGTTTGTGAACAGCAGTTTTCAGCTCCGTCCACAGATTCTCGATTGGATTCAGGTCTGGACTTTGACTTGGCCATTCTAACACCTGGATACGTTTATTTGTGAACCATTCCTTTGTAGATTTTGCTGTATGTTTGGGATCATTGTCTTGTTGGAAGATAAATCTCCGTCCCAGTTTCAGGTCTTTTGCAGACTCCAACAGGTTTTCATCCAGAATGGTCCTGTATTTGGCTGCATCCATCTTCCCCTCAATTTTAACCATCTTCCCTGTCCCTGCTGAAGAAAAGCAGGCCCAAACCATGATGCTGCCACCACCATGATTCACGGTGGGGATGGTGTGTTGAGTGTGATGAGCCGTGTTGCTTTTACGCCAAACATATCGTTTTGCATTGTGGCCAAAAAGTTCGATTTTGGTTTCATCGGACCAGAGCACCTTCTTCCACATGTTAGGTGTGTCTCCCAGGTGGCTTGTGGCAAACTTTGGAGGAGACTTTTTAAGGATATCTTTGAGAAATGGCTTTTTTCTTGCCACTCTTCCATAAAGGCCAGATTTGTGCAGTGTACGACTGATTGTTGTCCTATGGACAGACTCTCCCACCTCAGCTGTAGTTCTCTGCAGTTCATCCAGAGTGATCATGGGCCTCTTGGCTGCATCTCTCATCAGTCTTCTCCTTCTCTGAGCTGAAAGTTTAGAGGGACAGCCAGGTCTTGGTAGATTTGCAGTGGTCTGATACTCCTTCCATTTCAAAATGATCGCTTGCACAGTGCTCCTTGGGATGTTTAAAGCTTGGGAAATCTTTTTGTATCCAAATCCGGCTTTAAACTTCTCCACAACAGTATTACGGACCTGCCTGGTGTGTTCCTTGGTCTTCATGATGCTCTCTGCGCTTTCAACAGAACCCTGAGACTATCACAGAGCAGGTGCATTTATACAGAGACTTGATTACACACAGGTGGATTCTATTTATCACCATCAGTCATTTAGGACAACATTGGATCATTCAGAGATCCTCGCTGAACTTCTGGAGTGAGTTTTCTGCACTGAAAGTAAAGGGGCCGAATAATTTTGCACGCACCACTTTTCAGTTTTTTAATTGCTAAAAAAGTTTAAAATATCCAATAGATTTCGTTCCACTTCACAATTGTGTCCCACTTGTTGGTGATTCTTCACAAAAAATAAAAATTTTATATCTTTATGTTTGAAGCCTGAAATGTGGCAAGAGGTTGAAAAGTTCAAGGGGGCCGAATACTTTCGCAAGCCACTGTAAGTACATAGATGGTCCATATAGTGAACTTGGGGTAGAGTTATTCGCTTTTTAGGTCATTACAGAGGATAAGGGGCATTCTTAACGTCTGGAGGAAAAGAGATTAATCTCCACGTATGGAAAGGCTTCTTCACAGTAATACCTAAGATAATGAGGAATTGAATCCCTCAAGAACTAGTTCTGGCCATCCAAGTGGATTGTTTTAAAAAAAAGAACTGGATGCATTCCTAAATACACAAAATATAACGATATTAACGTTTATAGGTAGGTAAACTGTGGGCTAGTTGATCCAGCAAATATCCGATTGTCTTCGGGGAATTTTGAAGAACTTCTTTCCCTGTTGGAGCAAATTGGCAATGCTTCATAGGGGATGGTTTTGCCTTCACCCGGATCAGCTGTGGGTATAGGATTGTGTATATGCAGGTTTTCTATTTATTTTTTCTGTTGGTTCAACTAATTGGAGAGTTTTTCTTTTTTAACTTGACTAACTATGTGTCTTCAGGACAAAAAGTGAAGAAATTCCCCGTACCCACCTCAAATGGGGCACATATGGCAAAAAAAAAAAAATCTCTGCTGTATTCAAGTGAGGTTTGGCTGAACAGACACTTTGAATCAGAACCCATAAAGACCAGAATCAATTTTGTTCAGACTACTATGTCAAAAAAGACAAAATATTTTTTGAGTAGACATGTGCCTTTAGTTTCGATTCATTTTGCGGACAAAAATTTTGTTTTTAGATTTGGATGTATCCGAGTTTCCGAATCACAATAGTAACACATTTTAATGAACCTGAAATAAATTATTAAGAAACAAAATAACGAATTTGGGAAAATTCAAAAATGAATTTGAAATAAAAAAATTTAAATTCGAAATGGAAACGTACTACAATAAATAAAGGAAGGTATAAAAGTGAAATAAGATGATAGAAAAGAATAGAATAGAAAAAATAGAAACGATTAGAATAGAATAGCATAGAATAGAAGAGAATGCATATAACCAACTTCCGAAAATCAAATTGATTGGGAAATAATGGTTAAACTAACTGAATCCAAATATACAAACGAAATCTAAATACCGTGGAACCTTGGTTAACGAGTAATGCGGTTAACGAACTTTTTGAAAGACGAGCAACTTTTTTTTTAAAATCCTGACTCAGTTTGTGAGTGTTGTCTCTCAAAACGAGCAGGATTCAAGCTAATGGGGTGTGCAGTACCGCATTTGGCCAGAGGTGCAGGGGGCGTTGGTGACACTCGGAGCGGTTCGGAGCCGTTCGGAATTACTTGGAATCACTCGGAAATACTCGGAAACACTCGGAAAAACTCCTTTCGTTCCCAAATGTTTCCAAACCTTTCCGAGGGTTTCTCTGGCCACATGCGGTATTTCATGCAATAGAAGTCAATGCGGAACGAATTATCTTCGTTTCCATTGACGTCTATGGGGAAACTCGCTTTGACATGCGAGTGCTTTGGATTACAAGCATTCTCCTGGAACGAATTATGCTCGTAATCCAAGGTTCCACTGTATACGAAACAAATTTTGAAAATTAATCATTTTGGCATTACGAATATGACAAAATTATTAACTTAGCGTAATAAATTTTTCCGTTGTGCGCATGTCTATTTTTGAGGTTCAAAGGGTCTGTCTTCATCAGGGCTTGGTAGTGGTGAACAAAGTGTGTACTGAACTGATCAAAATTGGAGGGGTCCTGAATGGTAATTAGTATGATCGCTCCAGATGTTGATTATGCTGGGTTTACTCGCATCTAAAGCGATCATATTAAGTACCCCTCAGGAGGGTCTAGTCAAGTAAACACTTTTGTTCACCACTACCAAGCAGATTCATTACTCCTTAGAATCTCTCCAATTTTATCAGTGCACACACTTCTGTTCAGCAGTACCAAGCCCTGATGGAAGGGACACTTTGAACACCTGAAACGTGTTGGAAGTTTTGACATTAGATCCTAAATAAAATTGAATCTGAACTTTATACGTTCTGCTTTAAAAAAAAGAAGCATAAGAACCTCAAGCGCTAAAACCATGTATTATGGCATTAAAGTTTGATTGGGTCGTTAGAGAATAACCGGTCTCAGTGCAGCTGACCAAAAGACATATGGAAATGTGGCAAACAAGAAAGATGTGGGTGGACAGCGCTCAATGGGTTGAGTATAACGGTAAATGCCAAGTCAAATGGAATGGTGAATGTAGAGACAATGTTTATTATCTTCAATGCACAATAACAACTTGTGTCATAATAGCAATAAAGAGATGTAGATAAAAAAGCCTACAATACCACTGAAGCGATAAAATCGGGCCCCCACTCTTCCTTTGTCTTCCACCCTGCATAGCATTGCCATTTGCGCCCCCATTTGTATTGCAGCTCTTATTTCCTGATGACGTTCTGATAACTCCTCATTGCCCAGGAGACCTTCAGTGGTATTGTAGGCTTTTTTATCTACATCTCTTTATTGCAATTTTACCACAAGTTTTTATTGTGCATTGAAGATAATAAACACTGTCTCTACATTCACCATTCCATGGTCCTATTGACTTGGCATTTACCGGTATACTCAACTCATTGAGCGCTGTCCACCCACATATTTCTTACGTTCTGCTTTAGCCACTTCTGTTCTTGTACACTCAGTCCCTACCCAAGTAAAGAGCTGACCTTTGGCCACCACGAATGGGTGAGATGCCTACAGAGAATCATTTCCTCTACAATGCTAAAGACTTGACTGAGAACATTTACTATATTAAGAGATGCTCTTCTTTTACTCCTTGAACTTTAAATCATCATATCATTTTTAATAAATGGTATACTTTGGAGAGCCCAACAGGAAGAATGGGAACTACCAAAACTCCAAGTTGAGCAAAAATTTTGCAAAAACTATAGCAGATAGGCTTTACCACTGAAGTCCCAGGTACATACAACAACTAGCAGGCCACATTTGGGTGGTGATTTTAGAGGGACAGATCCTAACATGTTACAAAATATGTCATGTAAAATCCCTAAATGAAATTGAATTACAAAATATATGATTTTTTCTCTTCAGTTCAACTGCCATCTTCTCATCTCATCCTGACCTCCACCCAAACATTATATGATTCCTACCTCATCTCTTGTACTGCTGCCATCCCAGAGGAGAGGGTGACCCAGGTGCACTGGAAGGAACGTCTCACCGATGGGAAATACAACATGATCGCTGTTCTAAACGCAGTCTGGGGCAATGCCACACAGCTCTCTTACCAACTCATAGTGAAACTAAGCAAAATGGATGAGACCACCTACACACTGGAGATAGCAGAGGCCAGCAAAGTGGTGTGTTGTGAAGTCATAACCTACCCTTCTGGAGTGGTCCAAGAAAACTGTCTAATGGTTGAAGGTGACTCAGGTAAGATGATGAGGACCTTCAAGGGGTCTGATGGAAAAAAGTTCTTGCTGCCTATGACCAAAAACCTGATGGGGTCTTATGGGGTACACATGCCACCAGTTTTTTGTAATTTGCTTTAAAAACTGGTCCTGAGCAGAGATAGCATAAATAAAAATCCCCCTGTCCCCCATTTCTTGTTTTCCTAGGGGATGACTATTACAGGATAATACCGATCTGGTCCTCAACTCTCCAGCCCTTTCAATGCTCATGTGACTGTAACAAGCACTTCCAATGCTCATATGAGCGTGATGAGCTTTACCAATGCTTATTTGACCGTAGAAAGTACGTCCAATGCTCATGTGACTGTAACAAGCACTTCCAATGCTCATGTGACTGTAGCAAGCACTTCCAATGCTCATGTGACTGTAGCAAGTACTTCCAATGCTCATGTGTCTATAACAAGCACTTCCAATGCTCATGTGACTGTAGCAAGTACTTCCAATGCTCATGTGTCTATAACAAGCACTTCCAATGCTCATGTGACTGTATCAAGCCCTTCTAATGCTCATGTGACCCTAACAAGCAGTTCCAATGCTCATGTGACTGTAGTGAGTGTGACAGACGCGGGTATCAGATACCTGCCCTCCTCACTAACTCGTGACAAAGGACTGGCCAATCTCACACCACACCGACACTTACGTAATAATGCTACTCACAGATGCACCCGGCACAAAGATTTTTCAGATTGGGGGACGGGGACCCAATCTAGGTGGCCCTTTAACTGCCACCACCGATTTTTAATGAAGAGTCGAAACTTCCACAAATTTTGCATCACAATTATGATCTTAAAATAAACGTCTGTACACACACTGTCACCACAGACAGGTATATTCAGAGATGTATACTAAAGTAGCACTCTTAAAGAGACAGGGATTCATTTACACTGCATTAAAAGAGCCTTACAGACAGTTTTAACAGTTTTCAGATTAAGGTTTTAATAGATAATACAGCGAAAGAGAAACAAAACAGAGCTGAGATGAATACTTGTGCAATGTCATTGGGTTGATCAGAGTTTGGTCGATGAGCCAAGTGTTATCGGTTCTCAAACTTGACAGATGTTTCTGATTTGATGGTACATGAGAACTGGCAACTGTCTTGGCATCTCTCTTTTCCTCTGGGATCAAAGGGGTGTTGGCAGATGCCCTCTGACCAATTAAGTATCTAAGGAGTGTCCATATGCAGTCCTGGGTTTATTACAGTATCATAGCCCTGCCTTACACACAGTTTTATACCTCCATTCATATCTCCCAATATATACTGGTTGCATTCTTGAAACGGATAGATTGTTGTTCAGCATTGAATTTCGTGTCCAGGGATACTAAACACAGGGTAGCTCAGATAAACTTGTCACCCAGGAGGTATCTGACAGCTATCTTCCATTCTGTAGGTGCTCCCACCGCATCCAAGTCGCACAGCAGGAGATTGTGACCATCTCTTTATGGAGCCGGTTGACATATCTCCACAGCGGCTCCGGGGCGGTTTGCACAGGAGCCCTGTGTGTCTTTTGGTCTGTTTCAGGTTTGAATTCAGCCAAAAATTTAGGCTGATATCAGACCTGAAACGGTGGACAAGGATGCATCGGGCTTCTGCTGTGAGCTGCGGCATGCTCATATGTGAACCCAGCCTTACTGTTCTGCAAGACTATCATGGCTGACCTATGATTCCTGCACAACATGGCCGCTAGCTCCAGCTTTTCGAGTGTCCAGTACATGATTTCATTACAATAAGCAGTTCCAACCACTTCAAATACTGTACTTGTGTAAATGATAGCAAATATTTCAATAGCGAATGATATGAAGCAAATGATATAATAGCAAATATATGAAGATAATGAACCTTTCTGATACAAATTTCTGATAATAATGAGAATGTGTGACATTCGTAGCTCTTTTTATAGCTCAGTCTATATATTCTTTGCACAGTTACTGCATATGATGTTTGAAGCAGTTGTGAGCTATTAAATATGAAGCCATGTGTGTTGGTGCCCTTGTCCTGTACATGGAGTCAGCTTGTTCTCTTCTGTCAGTCTCAGATGGACGGAACATTGAGTCGGCTCTTGTGGGCACTCTGGTGGTTAGCGGATTCTTCATTTTCGGATCGATTATCCTTATCGGTCACATCTGCTGGACGAAGAAGAATTCTCGGTGAGGTTTTGTGATTGAAAACTATCTTGAATTGGTTCCTTAAGACAAACCAAAATGAAAAAAAAAAGAGAAATGTGTTATTTTTTATCATAGTAGGATGGTCAGAGATGGATTTGTAATCAACATCTGTCTCTAGTTCCCCATCACCACGTCTCGCTCTCTCTCTCTTACGCTCTGTCTCTTGTTTCCCATCTCCATCTCTCTCACCATCTTTTTCTTTCACTTACTTTCTCTATCTCTTGTACCCCATCACCATCTTTCTCTATCTCTTGTACCCCATCACCATCTCTCTTATCTTATCTAATGTATCCCATCACCATATCTATCTCTTTATTTTATCTCTTGTACCCCATCACCATCTCTCTCTTATTTTATCTAATGTATCCCATCACCATCTCTCTCTTATTTTATTTCTTGTACTCTATCACCATCTCTCTCTCTCATTTTATCTCTTGTACCCCATCACCATCTCTCTCTCTCTCTCTTATGTTATCTCTTGTTCTCCATCACCATCTCTCTCACTTATTTTATCTCATGTACTCTATCACCATCTCTCTCTCTCTCTCATTTTATCTCTTGTACCCCATCACCATCTCTCTCTCTCATTTTATCTCTTCTACCCCATCACAATCTTTGTCTCTTATTTTATTTAATGTATACCATAACCATATCTATCTCTTTTTTTAATCTCTTGTACCCATCACCATCTCTCTCACTTATTTTATCTCTTGTATTCTATCACCATCTCTCTCTCTCTTATTTTATCTCTTGTACTCTATCACCATCTCTCTCCCTCTCTCTCTCTCTCTCTCTCTCTCTCTCTCTCTCTCTCTCTCTCTCTCTCTCATGTTATCTCTTGTTCTCCATCACCATCTCTCTCACTTATTTTATCTCTTGTACTCTATCACCATCTCTCTCACACTTATTTTATTTCCTGTACTCTATCACCATCTATCTCTTATTTTATTTCTTGTACTCTATCACCATCTCTCTCTCTTTCATTTTATCTCTTGTAACCCATCACCATCTCTCTCTCATTTTATCTCTTGTATCCCATCACCATCTCTCTCTCATTTTATCTCTTGTATCCCATCACCATCTCTCTCTCTCTCTCTCTCTCTCTCTCTCTCTCTTATTTTATCTCTTGTATCCCATCACCATCTCTCTCTCTTATTTTATCTCTTATACCCCATCACCATCTCTCTCTCTCATTTTATCTCTTGTATCCCATCACCATCTCTCTATCTTATTTTATCGAATGTATCCCATAACCATATCTATCTCTTTATTTTATCTCTTATACCCCATCACCATCTCTCTCTCTTATTTTATCTAATGTATCCCATCACCATCTCTCTCTCTCATTTTATCTCTTGTACCCCATCACCATCTCTCTCTCTTATTTTATCTAATGTATCCCATAACCATATCTATCTCTTTATTTTATCTCTTGTACCCCATCACCATCTCTCTCTCTATCTCTTATTTTATCTCTTGTACTCTATCACCATCTCTCTCTTATTTTATCTGTTGTACCCCATCGCCATCTCTCTCTCTCTCTCTCTCTCTCTCTCTCTCTCTCTCACTTATTTTATTTCTTGTACTCTATCACTATCTCTCTCTCTCATTTTATCTCTTGTATCCCATCACCATATCTCTCTTATTTTATCTCTTGTATCCCATCATCTCTCTCTCTCTTATTTTATCTCTTGTACCCCATCATCTCTCTCTCTCTCTTATTTTATCTCTTGTACCCCCATCACCATCTCTCTCTCTCATTTTATCTCTTGTACTCGATCACCATCTTTCTCTCTCTCTCTTATTTTATCTCTTGTACTCTATCACCATCTCTCTCCTATTTTATCTTTTGTACGCCATCACCAGCTCTCTCTCTCTCTCTCTCTCTCTCTCTCTCTCTCTCTCTCTCTCTCTCTCTCTTATGTTATCTCTTGTTCTCCATCACCATCTCTCTCACTTATTTTATCTCTTGTACTCTATCACCATCTCTCTCTCTCTCATTTTATCTCTTGTATCCCATCACCATCTCTCTCTCTCTCTCTCTCTCTCTCTCTCTCTCTCTCTCTCACTTATTTTATTTCTTGTACTCTATCACCATCTCTCTCTTATTTTATCTCTTGTATCCCATCACCATCTCCCTCTCTCTCTCTCTCTTATTTTATCTCTTGTGCCCCATCATCTCTCTCTCTCTTATTTTATCTCTTGTACCCCATCGCCATCTCTCTCTCTCTCTCACTTATTTTATTTCTTGTACTCTATCACCATCTCTCTCCTATTTTATTTCTGGTATCCCTTCACCATCTCCCTCTCTCTCTCTCTTATTTTATCTCTTGTAACCGTCACCATCTCTCTCTCTCTCATTTTATCTCTTGTATCCCATCACCATCTCTCTCTTATTTTATCTCTTGTAACCGTCACCATCTCTCTCTCTCTCTCTTATTTTATCTCTTGCATCCCATCACCATCTCTCTCTCTCTCATTTTATTTCTTGTACCCCATCACCAATGTATCCTATAACCATATCTATCTCTTTATTTTATCTCTTTTACCCCATCACCATCTCTCTCTTATTTTATCTCTTGTACTCTATCACCATCTCTCTCCTATTTTATCTTTTGTACCCCATCACCAGCTCTCTGTCTCTCTCTCTCTCTCTCTCTTATGTTATCTCTTGTTCTCCATCACCATCTCTCTCACTTATTTTATCTCTTGTAATCACCATCTCTCTCACTTATTTTATCTCTTGTATCCCATCACCATCTCTCTCTCTCTCTCATTTTATCTCTGTATCCCATCACCATCTCTCTCTTATGTTATCTCTTGTTCTCCATCACCATCTCTCTCACTTATTTTATCTCTTGTTCTCCATCACCATCTCTCTCTTATTTTATCTCTTGTATCCCATCACCATCTCTCTCTTATTTTTATCTCTTGTACCCCATCATCTCTCTCTCTTATTTTATCTCTTGTATCATATCACCATCCCTCTCTCTCTCTCTCTCTCTCATTTATTTCTTGTACCCCATCACCATCTCTCTCTCCTATTTTATCCAATGTACTCTATCACAATCTCTCTCTCTCTCTCTCTATTTTATCTCTTATACCCCATCACCATCTCTCTCTCTTATTTTATCTAATGAAGTATCCCATCACCATATCTATCTCTTTATTTATCTCTTGTACCCCATCACCATCTCTCTATTTTATCTCTTGTACTCCATCACCATCTCACTCTCTTACTCTCACTGTATGTACTTTTTCCCCCTCACCATCTCTTATTCTTGTGTTCTCTTTGTTTTTCATCTCTCTCTTCCTCTCACTGTTTCTATCTCTTGTTCCCCATCACCATCTCTCTTTCTATCTTTTTATTTGCCCCTTCTAGCAATCTACATGTACCATTATAATTACACTATTTATGCAAACATAGAATTGATCCATAATGTACATGGTATTTATGTTTATCTGATCATATTCATGTACTTATCTAAAAATGAATGCAACAGATACTTCAGAGAAGAAAAAGACTGTAGATGAGAATCTCACCTACACTGCACAGACACAGTTTAACCACAAGGTATATTTTTGCTGCAAACTATTTTCCACTTCCTGTGTCTGTGCTGAACTTCGCAAATTACTGACATTATTATACAGTGCAATGATTGTGTGATCATTATCTGTGTATATACATGGTATTATTATATAGTGTCATGTGATCATTATCGGTGTATATACACGGTATTATTATATAGTGTCATGTGATCATTATCGGTGTATATACACGGTATTATTATATAGTGTCATGTGATCATTATCGGTGTATAAACACGGTATTATTATATAGTGTCATGTGATCATTATCGGTGTATATACACGGTATTATTATATAGTGTCATGTGATCATTATCGGTGTATATACACGGTATTATTATATAGTGTCATGTGATCATTATCGGTGTATATATACGGTATTATTATATAGTGTCATGTGATCATTATCGGTGTATATACACGGTATTATTATATAGTGTCATGTGATCATTATCGGTGTATATACACGGTATTATTATATAGTGTCATGTGATCATTATCGGTGTATATATACAGTATTATTATATAGTGTCATGTGATCATTATCGGTGTATAATCAGTGTTATTATTATACAGCATGGTGTGACCATTATAGGTGTATATTCAGTATTATTACACAGTGCCGTGTGATCATTATTAGTGTATACTCAGTATATTATATTTATACAGCGAGGTCAGAAGTATGTATAAAACAGAGTTTAGGGGTCAGGAGCAGTGGCGGCCCGTCCATAGAAGGCGCACGGGTGCTGCCCCCCTTTCCATTCGTCTGGCCCCCTGATCTATATATCAGGGCGCCGGGTGCATGGATTCCAATGGGGGGGGTGGATTTTTGAAACACATGATTAGAGCCAGAGGCTCTGATAGGCTTCAAAAAAGGGCGGGCTCGGGGCGCAGAGCACTGCTTCCTGATCCCACCCTGTTGCGTGGGTATAGTGAAATAATTTTTGCTATTTTCACACTAAAGTTCCTCCCCACCAATCAGGAGGCAGGTTGTGAGAACTGTATCCTGATTGGCCTAAACGTCAGGCGATCCTATTGGATGCTTAGCACTTAGGTGGAAGAGGAACAGTATGCTGTAGGAGATGGAGGAGCGGACACTGGAGCCACTGCTCTCTGCACCTCCGGGAGAAGGAGAACACAGTCCGGACCTACAGTACGCTGTGGGGAGGAGCCGACATCGGAGCCACCGATTTCCGCACCTCCGGGCTGCTCCCCGCACCTATGGCCGCCAGAGTAGGTAACGGATAGTATATACTGCAGGTGTCAGAAATATATAATGTACAGAGTGCAGGGTCAGGAGTGGGTAATGTATATACTGCAAGGGTCAGGAGTGTGCTGTGTACAAAGTGCAGAGGTCAGGAGTATTTATTTATGGTATAGAGTGTGCAGGGGTCAGGAGTAGGGTTGCCACTTTTTCTTCAAGCCAAACCCAATACTTTGGCGGCGCACAGTCTTTTTATTTTTTATTTTTAGTATACACTATAGGATAACAGACCTGGGACACCTTTGGGGGCATCAAAGAGAATAGTAATGCAGCACACATAGTGCCCCCTCATTCTCCTGTAGTGCAGGGGTCAGGGGCAGGGTTAGTCAGAAAGCACTCTATTCTATTCTATTCTATTGTAAATTACCTAAACCATGCTGTTTCACAAACCTGATTGTCATACAGCCAACCATAAATGCTAAAACTCCATGAACACACAGTATAGCATTCTTTTCCTATAAAAAAGACGGGGATTTAGGGAATCTACAGCTGTGACAACAGAAGCATTGTCCTCCAATATGGTTTTAAGAATGCAAATCACCTTACACTGGTACATGTAAAAGTGTTCCCATGTGTATATTCCTTGCCCCGGTCTCCACATGTACATGGTACACCCCTCGGTGCCTATCCCTCCTTCCCACTGGGCAGTAACGCACCAATTTGCCCATGTAGATCCACCAGAAGACAATAGGTGTGCACAGACCATGGCATTAGTGTGTGCACCCAAAGTTCAAAAGTTCAAACACTTGTGTATATATATAAATATATATATATATATATATATATATATATATATATATATATATATATATATATATATATATATATATAGTAGAGTAGAGCAGTGGACGGTGTCAGTAGGGAAGAGATTGATGTCAGTAGTTTATTTTTATTATTTTTTTAAACATAATTTTTACATTTTTTCTATTTTTTACAATTTTATTTAACAATATATTTTTATTATTATCATTTTTTTTTCTGTACAATTTTTTAGGAACTCCATTCGGGGGGGGGGGGGGGGGGGCTTTGGTGAGATATCAGAGATCTAAACAGACCCCTGATGTCTCACTTTTAAGACAGAGATTCCCTAGTCCCTTCTTCTGCAGTCAAGCAGAATGATTAGGGTGTGCCCAGGAACACCTGGCACACTCTGTGCACACACCTATGCAGAAGACCTAAAGTGGTGGGGAAAGAGGCAGTAAAAGCCTCCATTGAGCGCCAGGACAGAGATCTGGATAGCCTGCAGCCTGTGACCCGCCTTCTTTAGCCAGAGTAAGCAGATTCCCAGTGCCAAGCTAGAAGCTAGGGGGGAGAAGGACCGCTGGCATGCACAGTCCATCTTGAATCTGCAGCTAAGCTTTCTAGTGCAAACAGATGCTCTGGGATGGGGGTAGTTTGGACCCCCATATTCTCCCATATCCCCCCTCCTTTATCTACATCCCTGGCATGGTAAGATGATTATCAGTGTATAACTAGTATTATACACAGCATGAAGCGAGGCATTGCTTAAGAGACCTGGGCACCCTGCAGCACAATAAGTTAGATTATTCTCTTTGGATTTTGCCCACTACGGTGAATGCTGATTAAGTAAATATACAGGAAAAAAGAAGTAAAGTGGGCGTTAAACGGTCAACTCCAGACATCTGTGAAAAAAGAAACACAAAAAAATGGCCGACGTGTTTTGCGGTTGTAATCTATAGCCGCTTCATCAAGGCTTGGTTACCATATAGTTTAGTCAACATCTAAAACAAAAAATAAAAAATACAAAGTGCACACATATATACATTATAATCCATACAAGGGAAGGGAAGGAAAAAAAAAAAGGAGAGAGAAAATAAAATTAAAAAACAAAACAAAAAAAGGAAAAATATCTACCTAGTGGACATCTTAGGCGTCCAGACTAGGGGAAGACAAAAACGCACAATACATGCCATGCTCAGTCCGCACTTCATGGACAATACCTCCAAGTAATAAGACTATTGTGGTCATCCCTGAAAGGATAAATCCGGAAAGCCATAGGATAATGACAATACTAATAAATATATGTAAATTGCAGGTATCCGGTAATAATAAAATAGGCCAACCTTTACAGACATTAATAGTCCAATACTGCGTTGCCAGAAATTATGAAATATAATGTCAACCAGTATTCACGAGGATCCAACAGCCTCCAAACAGAGATGAATCCCATAACATGAATGGGGCACACATAAACAAAGGCAAGGGAAGCCAAAAGGTATTGAAAAAAAAATGAGTAACATGCCAACCACATAGGAGCTATTCCCTCCAGCAAGGACTAAGTCAGGCATGTTATAGGTCTGGGTCTCCCGAGGATTGGAGCACCAATGTGGACTCAGGCCGGTCTCAGCTAGGATTAGCTACAGACATCAGGACAGGCCAGGAACAGCCTGCCCAGCACAGAGGCCAGTGCAGCAGCTTTCTGGATTTGAGTGACCACTTAAAGGGGACTGTGTGAATACAATCCAGCATCACACCCAAAGCTACAGAGAGGAAAGTGAAGTGCAATACCTCACATGTGTGGGACCAGGGGGAAGCTTAAAGGAGTTGTAAAGTCAGAAGGTTTTATATCTTAATGCATTCTATGCATTAAGATAAAAAACCTTTTGTATGTATCAGCCACCTCAACACCCCCCTAATTACTTACCTGAGCCCATCTCTCTCCAGCGATGTCCACGAATGTCTAAGCCAACTGGGACACTCCTCTTGATTGGCTGAGACACATCAGCGGCGCTATTGGCTCCCGCGCCTGTCAATCAAAGTGAGTCAGCCAATCAGGGGAGAGAAGGGGGGCGGATCGGGGCTCCGTGTCTGAATTGACACACGGAGCTGTGACTCGGCACCAGTGCCCCCATAGGAAGCTGCTGACTGTGGGGGCACTCGATAGGAGGGAGGGGCCAGGATCAGCAAAGAGGGACCCGAGGAGAGGAGGACTTGGGCTGCTCTGTGCAAAACCAACTACACAGAGGAGGTAAGTATAACATGTTTGTTATTTAAAAAAAAACAAAAAAAAACAAGACTTTACAATCACTTTAAGTGCAGAGCAAGTCAGCCAGGAGCCAGTGTATCTCTACTTTGGATCTAGAGCAGCCAGGTGCCGTACAATACAGCCAGGTGCTGGTGCTGTCTCTTCAATGTACTTTTGTTATTGCTGCATTATCATTTGCACTGTTGCAGCTCAATTCTACAGCCAGAAACGTTGACAGGTCCTCATTTGCTGTCTGGAGTTTACAGTTCTTCAAGTCCAGGGTATCCCATGTACCCCAATCCCTATCCAAGTTCATCCTTATCAAAATAAACAACCTAAACCAAATTCCCCAGACTGTTTCTTGAGCCATTCAGAGAGAGTGTGGAAAATTCCTGGCTGTGGGTGCTGCGGCTTTTGGGGGTAGCGCTACATACAGTACACGTAGAAATGTATGTAGAAAATAATATATAATTTTATATTTTGACCATAGATATGATTCAACATGCTTTCTAAATGTATGCCTTTCTGAAAGCCATTGTTTACTCAGTGTACTCAGACGTGTTCAGTCCACCTTTACATAAGTACATTTATTACTTGTATGTTTATGTATAAATAAGTACCAAACAATCCAGTGTATTTTATAAATCACTTATCACTAAAGGTTATGATGAATTTACTGTACGAATTACAAATCACCCCCAACAACACATACTACATTGATACAGAGTTTACTGTCAAGAAGGATTGTTGGGGAGCAGATCAAAGGAAAGGTTGCTGCAGTCTAGGAGGATGGTGGTCACAGGTTCCAAACTTGGGCCATGGGGCCCTAAAGATGCCCCTAAGTTTGGAGTAGTCAGTCGGTATGTGCTCAGTATTATCTACTCTCAGTATAATCTTTTATAACTTTTTTGTTTTTAATCAGGAGAATCCTTAATCTGAGAGGGGCCACTCGAGAAGTGTGGAACAGAGCTCAGAGTTCACAGGTTCCATATACAAGAAATTCGCCCTCAGTCAACCTTGCATACGAACCTCCTATTGAAGCAAATCTATTAAATAATGAGGCAACGCAGATGCCACATACTCAACACGGAGAACCAGCAAATCCACCGCCTTTTGAAGGCCCACCAACAAGAGCTTCAGAACAATATCAAGTCTCACTCCCAAGGAACCAGTGGCTTTCTGAAAGTTCTCTGCCGGTTGATCCTCCTCCCTACACAAGCTCATCTTCAGTTCCTCCCTCAAGGATCCATGTTATACCAGAACATACATCCACAGAGAAACATATTTACAGCAACATTCGCCGACACAACAGGCAACGCCTTAAGATGCCCCATTTGCAAAACACCCAGAACGAGCCAGTTGGGGACCAACCTGAGATGTTCCCTTATGCAAGTTCAACTCAATCATCTGGTAACTCCTACCATACCACATCTGCTCCTTGTCTGTGTGGAGACACATCCTACTTTTCTGAAGACCCTGCTTCGTTACAGCCACCAAGATTACATGTTCCAATGACACCGGAGCCTCATTTCAGCACCATTAACCCTATGTATCACAGTCGACCTGCCTGGGAATCCCAGCCAAGCAATGCCCACTTTAAGTACTAACGCAAAGCACTTTCTTAAATCACTTAAAGGACAGATAAACATGTATTGCTTATTACTGGGGCTTAATTACCTTCAGATTCCTACATTAAATATTCTTTGGGAAATGTGATTGTTTGCTGACTTATTAAAACATTCCAGGAACTTTTTGGCAAGGTCTCTGCTTTGTCATCTTGGCAATGTTCCCTTACCCCCACACCTTGCTTGGTTTTTTATTGATTAGTAGAATTACCCACCCCTACATGAGCTCTTTCTTGGATGCATGGGATGTCTCATTGGCAGGAATAAAATGTTTACAGGTTGCCATGTCCAGAAGATAATTAAGAGACACACTTTAAACTTACTTCGTCCATTCATATTGAAGAATATTTTTTTTCGAGGACTTGCGTGTTAAGTCCCTTTTGCTCTTTCAGAGCCAGATCATACACAAAGAAACCTAGGCACAGGGCAATAGCCTACAACCTCCATTCTTCTGCAGTAAACCAGGGGCATAGTGCAGATGTTGAAAGATGTGACCCTGTCAGTACTTGTAAGCATTAGGCAGGCGGTGTCTGAAGTGAGTATGCGAATGGGCATGCTTCTCTGTGCCTATTCCAATCCATTCTACCATAATCCATCTCTGTCTTCAATAATTGGGCTTTGGTGGTGGCAAGCTTTCTTGATATAGGGGGCCTCAAGTGTGGTGGCGGACCATCACCAAAGGGTCAGACATAATATTCAATGAATGGAATGTTATGAAAAGCTGTCATTAGACATAAAACAAGAGATAGTCAAAGACTGCAAGCACGATACGGGCGATGGTCAAAGACTGCAAGTAATATGCTATAGAAAATTCTCAGAGACTGAAAACATACAGCAGGGGGTGGTCAGAGACTATAGAAGATAGTCGGACACTGTGACCATGCTATAGGAGATAAAGACTATGTACATGCTACATGAGCTAGTAAGAGACTACAGTGCCTTGAAAAAGTATTCATACCCCTTTGAATTTTCCACATTTTGTCATGTTACAACCAAAAAAACGTAAATGTATTTTATTGGGATTTTATGTAATAGACTAACACAAAGTGCCACATAATTGTAAAGTGATAGGAAAATGATGTTTTTTTACAAATAAATATTTGAAAAGTGTGCTGTGCATTTAGCCCCGCCCTGAGTCAATACTTTGTAGAACCACCTTTCGCTGCAATTACAGCTGCAAGTCTTTTTGGGGATGTCTCTACCAGCTTTGCACATCTGAAGAGTGAGATTTTTGCCCATTCTTCTTTGCAAAATAGCTCAAGCTCTGTCAAATTGGATGGAGAGCATCTGTGAACAGTAATTTGCAGGTCTTGCCACAGATTCTCAATTGGATTGAGGTCTGGACTTTGACTGGGCCATTCTAACACATGAATATGCTTTGATCTAAATCATTCCATTGTAGCTCTGGCTGGATGTTTAGGGTCGTTGTCCTGCTGGAAGGAGAACCTCCACCCTAGTCTTAAGTCTTTTGCAGACCCTAACAGGTTTTCTTCTAAGGTTGCCCTGTATCTGGCTTCTTCCATCTTCCCATCAACTCTGACCAGCTTCCCTGTCCCTGCTGAAGAAAAGCATCCCCACAATATGGTGCTGCCACCACCATGTTTCACAGTGGGGATGGTGTGTTCAGGGCGATGTGCAGAGTTAGTTTTCCACCACACATAGCGTTTTTATTTTAGGCCAAAAAGTTAAATGTTGGTCTCATCTGACCAGAGCACCTTCTTCCACATGTTTGCTTGGTACCCCACATGGCTTCTCGCAGGCTGCAAACAGGACTTCTTATGGCTTTCTTTCAACAATGGCTTTCTTCTTGCCACTCTTCCATAAAGGCCAGATTTGTGGAGAGCACGACCGATAGTTGTTCTCTTAACAGATTCTCCCACCTGAGCTGTGGATCTCTGCAGCTCCTCCAGAGTTACCATGGGCCTCTTGGCTGCTTCTCTGATGAATGCTCTCCTTGCCCGGCCTGTCAGTTTAGGTGGACGGCCATGTCTTGGTAGGTTTGCAGTTGTGCCATACTCTTTCCATTTTCAGATGATGGATTGAACAGTGCTCCGTGAGAGATTCAAAGCTTGGGATATTTTTTTATAACCTAATCCTGCTTTAAACTTCTCCACAATGGGAGATGTTCAGAGATGGGAGATGTTCAGAGACTATGTACATGTTATGGGAGATGTTCAGAGATGGGAGATGTTCAGAGATGGGAGATGTTCAGAGACTATGTACATGTTATGGGAGATGTTCAGAGATGGGAGATGTTCAGAGATGGGAGATGTTCAGAGACTATGTACATGTTATGGGAGATGTTTAGAGATAGGAGATGTTCAGAGACTATGTACATGTTATGGGAGATGTTTAGAGATAGGAGATGTTCAGAGACTATGTACATGCTATGGGAAATGGTCAGAGACTATGTACATGTTATGGGAAATGGTCAGAGACTATGTACATGTTATGGGAAATGGTCAGAGACTATGTACATGTTATGGGAAATGGTCAGAGACTATGTACACTACCGTTCAAAAGTTTGGGGTCACCCAAACAATTTTGTGTTTTCCATGAAAAGTCACACTTATTCACCACCATACGTTGTGAAATGAATAGAAAATAGAGTCAAGACATTGACAAGGTTAGAAATAATGATTTGTATTTGAAATAACATTGTTTTTACATCAAACTTTGCTTTCATCAAAGAATCCTCCTTTTGCAGCAATTACAGCATTGCACACCTTTGGCATTCTAGCTGTTAATTTATTGAGGTAAGCTGGAGAAATTGCACCCCACGCTTCTAGAAGCAGCTCCCACAAGTTGGATTGGTTGGATGGGCACTTCTGGCGTACCATACGGTCAAGCTGCTCCCACAACAGCTCAATGGGGTTCAGATCTGGTGACTGTGCTGGCCACTCCATTACCGATAGAATACCAGCTGCCTGCTTCTGCTGTAAATAGTTCTTGCACAATTTGGAGGTGTGTTTAGGGTCATTGTCCTGTTGTAGGATGAAATTGGCTCCAATCAAGCGCTGTTCACTGGGTATGGCATGGCGTTGCAAAATGGAGTGATAGCCTTCCTTATTCAGAATCCCTTTTACCCTGTACAAAGCTCCCACCTTACCAGCACCAAAGCAACCCCAGACCATCACATTACCTCCACCATGCTTAACAGATGGCGTCAGGCATTCTTCCAGCATCTTTTCATTTGTTCTGCGTCTCACAAACGTTCTTCTTTGTGATCCAAACACCTCAAACTTGGATTCATCCGTCCACAACACTTTTTTCCAGTCTTCCTCTGTCCAATGTCTGTGTTCTTTTGCCCATCTTAATCTTTTTCTTTTATTGGCCAGTCTCAGATATGGCTTTTTCTTTGCCACTCTGCCCTGAAGCCCAAAATCCCGCAGCCGCCTCTTCACTGTAGATGTTGACACTGGTGTTTTGCGGGTACTATTTAATGAAGATGCCAGTTGGGGACCTGTGAGGCGTCTGTTTCTCAAACTAGAGACTCTAATGTGCTTATCTTCTTGCTTAGTTGTGCAACGCGGCCTCCCACTTCTTTTTCTACTCTGGTTAGAGCCTGTTTGTGCTGTCCTCTGAAGGGAGTAGTACACACCGTTGTAGGAAATCTTCAATTTCTTTGCAATTTCTCGCATGGAATAGCCTTCATTTCTAAGAACAAGAATAGACTGTCGAGTTTCAGATGAAAGTTCTCTTTTTCTGGCCATTTTGAGCGTTTAATTGACCCCACAAATGTGATGCTCCAGAAACTCAATCTGCTCACAGGAAGGTCAGTTTTGTAGCTTCTGGAAGGAGCTAGACTGTTTTTAGATGTGTGAACATGATTGCACAAGGGTTTGCTAATCATCAATTAGCCTTCTGAGCCAATGAGCAAACACATTGTACCATTAGAACACTGGAGTGATAGTTGCTGGAAATGGGCCTCTATACACCTATGTAGATATTGCACCAAAAACTAGACATTTGCAGTTAGAATAGTCATTTACCACATTAGCAATGTATAGAGTATATTTGTTTAAAGTTAGGACTAGTTTAAAGTTAGCTTCATTTAAAAGTACAGTGCTTTTCCTTCAAAAATAAGGACATTTCAATGTGACCCCAAACTTTTGAACGGTAGTGTACATGTTATGGGAAATGGTCAGAGACTATGTACATGTTATGGGAGATGTTCAGAGATGGGAGATGTTCAGAGATGGAAGATGTTTAGAGACTATGTACATGTTATGGGAGATGTTCAGAGATGGGAGATGTTCAGAGATGGAAGATGTTTAGAGACTATGTACATGTTATGGGAGATGTTTACAGATAGGAGATGTTCAGAGACTATGTACATGCTACAGGAGATGGTCATTTACTTTGAACATGCTATAGGAGATTCTGGAGACAGGAAACAGGCTTCAGGAGACCATCATAGACTAGGGTGGG